>JAKWIX010000329.1:15114103-15714103 GCA_027704785.1 Solanum chmielewskii
TGTTGTTGTTGTTGTTGTTGTTATTATTATTATTATTATTATTATTATTATTATATTATTATTATTTTTTCTTATTATTGTGTTGTTGTGGTTGTTATTGTTATTATTATTATTATTTTCTGTACGAGGAGGCATGATCTTTGAACTGTAGAACATCGACTTAGAATGAAATTGGATCATACCTTACGCACGATAAGAGTAACAAGTAAATGAGGATTTTTCTAAAACATTTTCTATCCTCCCTCTTATTAGATGTGGTGCACCTCACACCCAAGAAAGGGACTCTACTTAGTACGACTTTTCGTACATCCTAGGACACTTAAACCTTGTGCTCTAATACATAGTTTGTAAGTTCTTGAGCTACCACCGAGATGCGGACACGGGATATAGGACCGCAAGTGATCTGAAGCTAACACTGCTGGCTGATCATGAGCATACTAAAGATAATAAACTATTCCGGAAGCTTAATCAGAATTAAAATTAAAGGATAGGGAATACCCATATACTACAATATAGATAAATGAAATACTGATGAGTTTAAGACAAAGAAGATATTAAATCAACTCTAAACTGAATCTAACTACGTCTGAAATAAGCATGGAACTGATTAGAAATGTTGGGATTGACCCCAGGTAAGTCTAGCAAAGCTAAAACTAATGGACTAACAATACAAAAAAAAAACTCATGATTATTGTCCCCGGAGAGTGAGGACTCACCATTGATTCAACTAAATTGAAGATCGGGAATCGATCTAGGCGTGATTTGAATGTTGAGAACCTGAATCTACATAATGAGAAGATGTAGCGGATGTATGTGTCAATACTGAAAAGGTGATGAACATGTTAGATAGAGTAAAGATGAAATAACATATAACTAAACAACAAAATAAAGCAATGAAATAATTTGAACATGATAAAGATACAAAATTCTGAGATTAAAGAATGTAGTGACGAATTTATAACATGTTGAAACTAAATACCTGGACATACTAATAAAAATATCAATGCAATATAATCTCACTTAACTCTGGGAGCTACTAATGACCGATAATAAAACAGCTTGAGCTAAATGTAGAGTCTGATGTATACGTCCCATCGAAAGGACCCAATTTCCCCAGCTAGAGGTATAAAGGAATGCTGGTGTTCTCACTAAACTAATGCCCACAAAGAGGACTTACAACCTACATGGCTAGTATATCTGGGACTATTTGGGTACGTTGAACCCTAGTCCAACCTGGTATTATGCTACTCCCAATGTATTAAGTAATAAACACATTATGAATAAGCTTTTGTAATAATATATATAATGGATAACTCAAATAGAACATGCAAACTGAGACTGCACAATTAAATTGATATTGATGTATTAATAATTGAGGCATGTATCACTAAATAACTTAACTATCTGACCTAGCATGTGTAATTCAAGAACATAAGAAATTAATAGTTAGGGTTCTGGATTTCATGTAATAAACTGGATATTAACATATTAATCTGATTTGGATCATTCTAATAGCTAAGAACCCAATAATTCTAACATTTAAGTTACCATAAGTCTAGTCATGATATGGGAATTAAGCAACTTACTGAAAACTAAAAACCTAATGGGTGAAAGGAACCCACTAGTAAAATCTCACATACTTGGTGATGAATTCCACGGAGAAATGTTTAGATTTCGGGGCCGGGACTCATGGAACCTTTGAGCGTTCTTGAACTAGGGTTCTTGACCATTTTCTCCTTTCTTGCTTCTAATTTTCTATATTTGGACTAATGATTTGACTTATTTAAGTTCTAGTTATGTTTCTAGGATTAAAATGACTAAAACCTCATAATTAACATCTAAACGATGTATCTTAAGGGTTAAACAAAAAAGTAAAAGGCCAAAAAATCCTGACTTAAAATCTGTTGAAGCGCCCTACGGACTGATCGACGATCCATCAATGGATATGCGGTCCATCCTTTCAGTCCATCGATGACTTTAGAGAGTAGGTTTTGAGGGTCTTGACCTATGAATTGATCAATGGTCAATGGATCCATGTATGTCAGTCCGTCGATGATTTTAGTGACAAGGTTCCGAGGGTCTCGACATATGTATTGATCGATGATTCATCGATGGATCCACAATCCATCATGTAAGTCATTGATCGAATCATCGATGGATCCACAATCCGCCATATGAGTTGATCGATCGACTTTAGAGACTGGTTTCTGAAGGCCTAATCTAGGTACTAATTGATGATTCATCATGTCAATCCGTGGGTCATACCTTAGAATGGTTTTTGACTGAATTTCTGGGGATGGTTGCAGCTGCAAACCACATACCACCAGCACGGGCCATGGGTCACTTTACGATCTATGGATGCAATAATGGGTTGCACCTGCAACTTTTGGAAATTAGCATTAAGTTCTAATTTAAGATACCTGGTGTTACAAAAAGGTTGAGGCTCAAAGGGTGCTCAGGCGGGGTCCACACACTCACAAGGTACCCAACAAAAGAGGTATAATGTCAAATTGTTTCACACTCTTCAATGTTGCGTAAGATCATATCAAGAGATTGCATAACTTAGTCAAGTAGACAAATGGGGAAAATTCTAGGTGTCATCACACATGGTTCACGATAAGCTCATCACATAAGGCATCGACACCAATGTAAAACAAGACTCCACACTTTTGCTAGTGTGCAATGTTAATCATAAAAGATTTAGTTCGATACTTGAATAGTACAAAGAGATGCAATTTTTAACAAATTATTTATGCAACTTGATTTGGCCTCATCATAACTGTACGTTCATTTTTTATATTATGAGCACTATTCAAGTCACCAGTACTGAAAAAGACCGAGACTTAATATATTCAAAAGATTAACCACATTCAACATATAAAAGGTGGAACAGATTTAGGGACTAGTAAAATATCATTTACAATAAAAAGTAGAAGTCACAAGCTCATTCATCCACAAAAACTTTGCAAGATACAATTATAGCTCAAAAACGCAATATATAAGAAAAACCAAAGTCACAAAAGTTAAAAAAAAGTGGGCCTCACCTCACAAAAAAATCATATGTCCTCAAATGTAAAAAACTATAATATCCACAAGTCAATATAAAGAAAGACAGAGAGGGAAGTATAGAGGGATCCTGTCTAAATAGCCACTCCATCGATCTGCTTTTCGGTGCCCGGTGCATCACTCTAATCTTGGGCTTCAATACCCGGATTCACCTTGGAAGGACCTGCTCCACAAGAGGCTTCCATGGATGTCTCTGTTTGCAATGCCTGGATGAATGACTGTACAATCATCTCTTCAAGATCTAGGAAGTCTCCATCTATGCTCTCCTCATGTATCTCTATCTTCTCCTCATCGGTCTCTTCATATGATTTATCAACTGCATCCTCAGTAGGTGGAGGAATCTCTGAAGCCTCAAGATCATCCATATCATCTGCAACCTCCAACAATAAAGTGAAGTAAGTAGACTTTAGATTGTCTACGTCCTTCCTCAGATCAACAACTTTGGCTTTTAAAGTCGTAACCTCGTGATAGTATCAAATAAAGTCCGTAGGAAGGTGATTCTTCAATATTTTGCATCTTTTGTATTTCTTGATCAACGACACTGACCTACAATTAGAGTGTACGAATCGAAGCTAGTAAAGTAACCCAACCAAGGGTTGGGGTCCTATCCCAAGGGAGTGGTAGTGAAAGTAGTAGCTACATAGAATTCCATTCTAAATAGTGATAAATCAAGACATTTTTGAATGTTAACAGAAAAAAATTAATTGGTGACACCGAAGTATCAAATATCAAGAAGGGGTTTTGTCAGAAGTAATAAAATAGCAAAAACATAAGATAAATCAAGAGTGAAAGAGATTTCTTGGGGTGTGAACGCAATATATGTTGTATTATACTAATGGGTACATGCTTTTGATAGTAACATTCACAAGACACTAGTGTCTAGGCTAAGCTTTAGGTGTAAGTAAGTTCTCTCTCAAGCAACTTACCCTATATCATTTGGGTTCCTCTCGAACACCCATTTGTCTAAACTAACTAGACTATACGCCTTACCCACACCCTGACCATTCGATAAAGGGGTGATTGGACATGGGACTAGGGCTCACCCTCTCGGATGAAGCTCATGTCGACCCACTCCATAGGCCATAAGTCTAGTGGTCTTGATTTTGCGACCTCCCTCTCGGGCCAAAAACACCTGGGTGGTTTTGTATTTGCAACGACAAACCCATTAAATTAAACCACAACCACTAGGTTAAATTAGCCATTAAAATGCATCTAATCCTATCAGCAAGCAAGACCCATTAATAATAACAACATATATTTGCTAAATCACACCCTAATAATGGGGTTTTTAGCCACTCATCAAGAAATAATAAAATATACTTAAAACGATAATGGAATCAAATGGGTATAAGAGATTAAACCATAAAAAAAGGCAAAGGAAGGTAAATGGAGAAGACCCACCTCCAAGATTGGAAGAAGAACTTCTTTCTTCAAGCTTCCTCAAAACCCTCTCAAAACTTGAGAGAAAACGTAAGAATAGAGTTTCTAAAATAAAATATTAAGTTTCACATGTTTCACTCTCTAAAATCTCTAAAAATATACTCAAAATAATAAAAGAGTTTACCATTTATAGGCTTCAGATTTAGTGTTAGTTGATCCATTCAGCGTCTTTAGTCGTGAATCACCGAGTGATTCGGCAATTTGCCCTTTCTCTGATTTGTTGCTATTTATGCCTTGCTTTATATCCATGCATGCTATAACATTAGGCGGAATAACTCTGCAATCTGGAACTATTCAGCGAAGTGCCGACTACTTATTTTCATCGCCTTTTGATCCACTTCCTTCAAGGCTAACTTGCTATACAGAAGGCGAAACTCTGCTATACGACGTATCATTAAATGTGCTTGGCGATACGCACTTTGCATCTTCTACTCTTTTCTTCCATTTTATACTAAGTGTTAATGCTCCTACCATATCCTCAAATACCTGAAACTTAGAAGTTTCTATCAGATATCGAGATAAAATACTCAATGGAGGACACTATTTGCATTATAATAAGGCCCTAGATGAGTCGAACTTAAGGACTCTTCAAAACCCTCAACATAAACTTTTACTTGTCCTTAAGTAAAACTTAAGTTCACTAGTTCAAATAGGATGTCTCAAATAGTGCTACAAAAGACTCAATTATGAATGTACACAACAAGACTCGAACTACTCATGCAAATTTCAATTGTATACTCGAAGATTCAAGTTGTGAAACATCACTACCGAAGATTTTTGAGCTCAACATACTTGTTTCTAATGCAAGTTCAAGCTCAATAATAGTATCTACATGTCCCCACATAAAAGATGATTCAATTTTCACTGACGTAGATTTATAAACTTAGGATCAGGAATCTGATGCAACACCCACATCACAAAGGGAAACACAATGCGTGTTTTCACCCATAGGTTTGTTCTTATTTTCTAATTGACCTTCAGTTAGGTTCACTCAAGATAAAAAAGGTCTTCCAAAAGTTTGTAATGGGGCTGAGTGCAAAGTTATGGTCATTTGGGCTCATTGACTTTTCTTCAAAGAGATGTGATTTCCTTAAGCTATCCCCTATCTTTATTCGTCAATCCTTAGTCAAGTGTTTCTAGGTCATCATTTTTTCCCTTCATGAATTGCTTTGAAACCCAATTTCTTTTCATTTTGTGCTTTTATTTCATGACATTTCTTTTTGTTTTTCTTTTCTCTTTATTTTTATTCTTTTTTTTGTATGGAGGGCTTCCATTTCTCTCCAATACCATGGGTTTGCATGACTTCCCTTGCACTTCATGACTTCTTCTTTCCCTTCTCACCATACCCCAACTTAGGCTTTTAGCCGATGTTTGCTATTTACATATATCACATCCATTGAAAGGTTTATAGGTAATGGATAACGTAAGGTTTAGGTATCATCGAGGGTTTACCAAGGAAGAGGTAAGGCTTAAAGGGTCTTCAATAAAGTTTCACATACTCAAGGGTAGGCCACAAAAGAGGTATATGTCAAAGTTGTCTTACACTCTTAAGAATTGCCTAAGATCGTGTCAAAAGGATACTTTCTAACTCAATTAGAATAACCGGGAAAATTCTAGGTTTATTCATGCAAGGTTCAAGGTAAGCTCATCACACAAGGTAGTGATACTTAAGTCAAACAAGACAACACACTTTCGCTTGTGTGCAGTGGTCATTGCAAAAAAATAAATTCGAAAAGTTGCTAATCATAACGATATGCAAAGAGTTCACATATTTCCTATGTAACTTTATTTTTTCACGATGTAGCCGCACATTATATGTAACTTTATTTTTTCACGATGTAGCCGCACATTCATGTTTGTTTGATTGAGAAAACTTTTCAAGTCATTGGTATTGATTGAAACAGAGACTTAAATTTTTACAAAAACATCCACTTTCAGCACAAGAGGTGGCGAGATATTCAAAAGTGTAATTTTTCGGAAGGGTCAAAATTGTTATGAAATTAGGACTGAAAAGAGAGCCATAAGCTCTGACATTTGCGAAAGCAATTTTAAAACACAACTTAAACAGACAACCGAAACATATATCAAAATACATTAATATTCAACACAATAAAACAAGGTTGGTCTCACCCAACCATAGATAAACGTTTGTCCTAAAATGAAAGTGTAAGTATAATTAATAAAATTAATGCAAAACAAGGAGAAATGTGAATATAAATCCTGTCTATGTGGTCTCTCCTCTTGTTGGGGCATCAGGACCCTGAGCGACAACCATTAGTTGGGCATCAGTGTCATTTCGTGTTGTTTCTGTTTCTTCATTAGTCTCAACATCTATATCTATAGTTTATGCTTCTCCAGGAACATCCTTTTCAACTATGGTTCTTATCAATTCATTGAAGTCAACCGACTTCAGGTAATCTACATTTGTGCGCATATTTGCAACATTGGCTTGTAAAGTTGAGATCTCAGATGGACTCTTTTGTCAGGTTTCACATGTTATAACCATCAGGTCTATGGCATGGAATGAGACTTGAACTTGGGTAAGGGCATCATCTCTCTCTCTCTGGATCATCTCTGGGACTAAATTCTCTAGTTTAGATGCCCTTATCTCAGCTGATTGGCTAGATACACCATCGTCAAGATCATCCCTTTAGTGACTCGGATTCGCTCACTAGATGTAAAAGCACCTGGATCCTATTTTGAGGAAGAAGGAGCAAAGGTACTTGTGGACCTAGAAGCTAGATCTAGAGGCAAGAGTTGGTGCAGTTCTATCAACAGATAACATGTTGATATCAATATAAAGAGTAATTTCAGCTGGGGCTCCTCTACTACCAGCTTCCTCAAAACTGTACTCAACCTTAATGCGCCGAATGTCAGTTGAAGAAGATAGGATGACTTCAAAGTCCCTCATAGTATCCATAGTCACTTCATCACATCTTCACAATTTAGTAACCAATATAGGAAACGACAGGGAATTTTGCTTCTGTTTGGCTCTCATGGAAATTTCCTGTGATTTTAGCAATCCAAGATCAATAGCCCTCATGTGCATGATACAACGAAGGAAACATGCTTTGGAATGGCGCATGGCAGTCTAATTTTGGGAAGACATGATACTATTGTTGATAGATCCAAACCATAATCTAGGAGCGACGTTCAGGCCCCTCTTTTCGATAGGAGCTCCAATCCCGATCCATCTCTCAGTTTTTACAGAAATAATATGAGCCAACCACTTTTTCAGGTCATCTAATGAAGAGGCCTGTAACGACCATAGATTACCCCCTAGACGTTACTGGCGTACAAACCTCTTAGTATGATTGTCATGGCATAATCAACTTGATATAATGCGGAAAATTTATTACTTTTATATAGTGAAGTATACTTAGACTTCTCACATATCATATATGGAGTTTACATAGACTCATCGTTTATGGAGTTTACTTAGACTCCTGTTTTAGCAATATAAGAGATTCATGGTCATATTCTAATCTTGTCTTACAACACCATCTATTTACAAGAGTTCAACATAGTCTACAAATAGGGTCCTCAGCCATTTAGACACAATAGTCTATAAAAACAAAAGTACATAAGAGAAGATTAGTAAGTCTATTACATCAATAGACAAATCATAAAGTGTCAACTAGGGCATATGTCCTCTAGTCTTTGAGGAACTACCACAATGTCTTGGAGAATAGATGTCCAAGCTTTCTTTAAGAATGTAGAAGCAAACCGATTAGCCGGAACCTATACTCATAATAAAAAAAAGGGAGAGAGAGTTTAGTACAATTAATGCACTATGTATGGAGAAAAGCATAAAAATCATTAAAACATGAAAAGGGACATTTACATGTAAAGTATGCATTAATGAGGGTTTCTAAAGCCATGTACATCATCAAGATAACACGTAAGACAATACCCCAAAATGTGCAAAGCTACAATTAAGTCATGACCTTAACACTTCCTAAGGTCCACTTGTGAAATGTAGGGTTAGCATCACATACTACCAACCCTACCAAGCATTACCATATAAACCACCTTGGCCACACATATTACATTTACATTCATCACATACCAATAATCATTAGTGAAATACATACATCATGAGAATAATTTGGATATAAGGATATGTTCACTTCAACTATTATCCATACAACTTACGTATGCTCATATTACTTCATAACTACAAAGAACTCCTATAGCCTCCCTCACAGCCTACTAGTGCAATGAACAAGTGAAGTCCAATTCCCCCACTTGAACTTAGTCCATTTATTAGGATATCATAGTTTAGTTCATACTTCATTCGTTTCTTTATTATTTAGGAAAGATCTACCATAACCGAAATAGACCATGAGATCTTGCATGGAATTTGGTGTCGTAAAGCCACACACCAAGAAAGGGTGTTTTACTTGCGCAGGTAGAACCTACATACTAGCTACAATGTGGATCAACTAGCGAAGTCTTACGGGGGCACGTAGTTAAGGTATAGGGAGATTGCTTCTAAGGACTCTAACTATTGCATTAGTAGAGGAGTCCCTATCTCATGAGTATCACTAGGATGACCCAACCTCTTACATTAATAGAAAGGTCTTTTTCTTATTGGCCACATCCTCTCAGTGTTTAGTATACTTTCTCAACATTACTACCATTTCTAATTGTATCTGCATATGTGAAGAGTAATCCATTTTTGTTCAATATAATTCAACTTAAAGCTGTTAGATTCATTAGGTGAGAATACACTTTCATTGTAGAATCAACACATATATGTGAGAAGCACTTTCACAATATAAATTATAGTGTTTTCATGAGGACTATACATTCAATTAGGGGTGTCAAATGGGCAATTTGGGTTGAAATTGGAAATACTACAATGGGTTTAATAGAAATCAGGTTGGGTCTTGATGTGACCAAAGTTTAGTTGGGGCTCAAATGGGTTGGGCTTAAATGGGATAAAACAGGTTGGGTCTTGACCCACCCAATTTGACCCGATTAATCTCAATAATTTAACATATTGTTATTTATCTTTGATAATCATAATTTGAATTTTTTTTCAAGACTTTTTTGTTAAAAAAGTAATAAATAGATGGATGAATCCTAAAAGATGTTAAATAGATAATGATTCATACCTTCAATATAAGAACATATATTAATAAAAAGTTTTAAAATGGGTTAAAATTGGAGATTGAATTGGGATCAATTGATACTTCTCTTCAAAATGGGTTAAAGCTTGAATGGGTTGAAACTGAACCCAATTCAAATTATCATGAACCTAACCCTTAAGATTCTGGGCGGGTTACCTATGTTTGGGGTTTATTTTTGACACCCCTACTTTTATTCAACACAATAGATCAACTACATTATAAATAATTTAAGACACATAATAGGTAAGGCTCAATAGAAAGAAAATATCCCAATTACCTTTCTTTCATCCTTTCATAAGCCATGTACCTTGCAAGCAAATTCAACCTGCATGCACAATCATCTTCATGATATATACAAACCTAGAATTTACTACCCTTTTTCTTCAAGGTTAGGAATCAAGTATTATAATCACCCCAATCTATCTCACAATAGGCATGAAAACAAGATTCTATGTCTAGATAATCATCAATTACAATACACCATGTTCATATGTAATCAATTCATCCATCAACATTCAAGAAATTAAGTCATAGGGTGCAAATGGGTTTTTAGAAGATTTTCATAATATAAATCATCAATTAATCCCAATATATTCATAATTCAAGGAATATACCATAAAGATAATGATTTTGGATTGAACCCATGACTTGAATCAAAAGCGTAGTTTTTTGTCACAAAATAGAATTTGAAAATAAAAGTTTTGAAGGGCTTCATGGAGAAACAAATACATGAATAAACATACAAATACCTTAATTTATGGTTGCTTATGAAATTGAAGTGAAAAACTTGAGAAATTGGTCTTCTTCTTCAAGCTCCCAATTGCCATTCAATAGAGGTTGAGTAAAGAGAGACTTTTTTTAGTGAAAAGTGAGAGCATTTTAGGGAATTGATTTGAATGGGTAAAAATGACATAAAAAGTCCCTAAATAAATATATAGTCACCCCTAAACGAGCAAAAATACTCCTCACTTAATATGGTCTTTTCGTGAAGTCAAATTGACCAAAAAACGACGCGAACAAATCTTGAAAGTGGCGGCGCGTTGCGGAGGCTGTTCCAAATCTTTTTTCTGAAAACCGGCTAGAGGAAGTGAGCCTTGTAAACTCCCATCATCGTGGGGATAATTTTTTCCTGCGATGTGCTGGCTGCGCGGCACGTGACATCCTTCATATCTTGGCTGCACGCCTGCTTGCCAATGTTCAAGTCCTTCTCAAGGACCCTTCTGATGGTCCTTGGGGAGTCATGACTAGACATTTTGACCCTATAAAATTATTTTACCTATTTAGGGTCTTTTTACAAGTTGTAGACGTCACACGACACTCCCAAAGCTTCACAAAATGTAGGGATGTCTACTAGTTTAATTTCGCTAGTTTCCAGACGTCAAGGTCTTCCTTTGACATTTAGGATCTAATACTTCTAATTTTAGTCTATTACATTACTCTAGGTCTGTAAACATAATTTTAGTCATTATTTAATAGATTAGGGTCTAATCTAGTCCATTGGATTTCCGAGGTGTTACATTATCCCCCTTAGAACATTCGTCCCAAATGATACCTAAATCTTTTTATAGGGAAGGAAAGATACTCAATACTAGCAGCCCAACTAAAAACAACAACATGAATAATATCATAATGAGTCATAGATCATAGGATTAATACACAACTCCATTCAACATATAAACATGTCATTACACATAGCAAGTCAATTTACCATTTACCACATATAAGAGCTAAACATCACAAGATGATACACTACCTTCTCAATATCAACATGGGCTCAACATGAACATCAAGAATCACTTACGCCAACTTTCTTGAAAACACTTTAACATGCTAACTATCATTTCATAAAGAAAACTTTACATGTCACAATAAGTGAAAGTTAAGCAAAAGAGGACTTTTACAAGAAAACTCACTTTAGCATAAACCTTCTTCAATAATATCCACATAGTAGCAAATCAATCTAAATTCAATATTATAAATTAGTTCATTTTTTAGAGGATTACTAACCTCAACTTTGGTTAGAATTTAAGGAAAAAGATAAGGATAACGGGACTTCATGTCGGCCTCGGCCTCCCATGTTGCTCCCTCAACTAGGTAATTTCTCCATAGGACTTTTAAGAAGGCCACCTCTTTGTTCCTCAACTTCTTAATTTGGCGATCTAGGATTTCCACCGGACCTCTTCATAAGAAATGTTCTTATTCACATCCAACCCTTCAATAGGGAGAATAGATATGGGGTTTCCAATACACTTCTTAAGCACGAAGACATGAAATACTGGATGAACCGTAGCTATATCACTAGGTAATTTCCACCCATAAATAACCTTGCCGACCCGTTTCAATATATCATAAGGACCCACATACCGGGGACTAAGCTTCCGCTTTTTGCCAAATCTCATACCCCTTTCATGGGTGAAATCTTCAAGTAGACTGTATCACCTACTATAAATTCAAGATCTCTTCTTCTATTGTCGGCATAGGATTTTTGCCGAGTATAGGCTGTTTTCAATCTATGCCTTATTATCCAAACCTTCTCTAAGGCTTCATAAATTATATCGGGACGAAGGAGTGAAAACTCACCAACCTCAAACAAGAAAACAGGAGACCTACCTCTCTTACCATAGAGTGCTTCAAATGGTGCCATGGAAATACTCAAATGGTAGCTATTATTACAGGAGATCTCAATCAACGGTAGGTGATTGTCCCAATTACTCTTAAAATCTATCACACAATCTCTTAACATATCTTCTACGCTTTGAATGGTACACCCCTCTTGTCCATCCATTTGAGGATGAAAAGAGGTGCTAAACTTCACTTGAGTACCCAACCCTTTTTGAAAAGACCCCAAAAAATGAGAAGTGAATTGGGCACCTCTATACGGAATGATTGACAAAGGGATCCCATGTAAGCTTACAACCTCATTAATCTATATTCTTGGATAATCCTCCGCCGAATAGGTAGACTTGACGGGGATAGAGTAGATTTTTTCAATCTATCCACAATAACCCAAATTGAGTCATTTTGCCTCCGAGTTTGAGGCAACCCAACAACGAATTCCATATTGACGTCTTCCCACTTCAATGTAGGAACATTAACTACTTGGGTTAGACCGCCCGACCTTCCATACTTGGCCTTAACTTGTTGGCAATTTGGACACCTAGACACAAACTCCACTATATCCCTCTTCAAAACTGTCCCACAAACAGACCTCTTAAAGATCACGATGTATTTTTGTGAGACCCATATGAATAAAATATCAGGAACCACATGATTTTTCCAATTTTTTTCTCAAGTCATCAACATACGGTACACACAATCTACCTCGATACCTAAGTACACCATCCCCCCTTGGGAGAAAGGATAATTAAGCTTACTACGAATCGATTTCTTTAACTCCATCAAGAGAGGATCAAGATGTTTCTTAGACTTCACCTCAACTATGAAAGACGACACAGAGTTATGATGAACCATGAAACCCCCTTTTGGAGAATCTTCTAATCGAACACCCAATCGGGATAATCTTTGAACATCCTTCACTAACTCTTTCCTACCCTCTTCTACATGAGCCACACTACCCATTGACATTCGACTTAGAGCATACGCCACAATATTGGCTTTGTCGGGGTGGTAGAGAATACTCATGTCGTAATCCTTAAAGAGTTCCAACCATAATCTCTGTCAAAGGTTGAACTCCTTTTGAGTGAACACATATTGAAGGGTCTTGTGTCTAGTGAATACATCCATGTGTACACCATATAGATAATGCCTCCATAATATTAGGGCAAACACCACGACCGCTAATTCAAGATCATGAGTTGGGTATTTCTTCTCATGCTCCTTGAGTTGTCTAGAGGCATATGGTATCACCTTGCAATGTTTCATAAGGACACAACCCAAACCTACTTCAGAAGCATCACAATATATCACAAACCCTTATGTGACTTTCGGTAAGGCTTATACCGGAGCGGAGGTAAGCTTATCTTTCAACAATTGAAAATTCTTATCATAATTCTGTGACCATACAAACTTAGCCTTATTTTGAGTCAAGGACGTCAATGGAGATGCCATGGATGAAAATCCCTCAACAAACCTCATATAATACCCCGTCAAACCCAAAAAGTTTTGAATATCGGTAGAGCTCAAAGGTCTAGGTCAACTCTTGACTGCTTTCGTTTTCCTTTGATCTAATCTTACCCCTTCACTAGACACAACGTGATGAACAAAATCTATCGATCTCAACCAAAACTTACACTAACTATACTTGGCATAGAGTTGGGCATCCATGAGGACTTGCAAAACTATTCTAAAATGGTTCACATGGTCACCCTCACTTTTAGAGTATATCAATATGTTATCAATAATGACAATTACAAATAAATCAGGATAGTTTCTAAAAACTTGATTCATAAAGTCCATGAAAGCCATCGGGGCATTTGTTAGGACAAAAGACATGACTCAGAATTTAAAATGATGATACTTAGTATGGAAATCCATCTTTGGTATGTCAACTTGTTTAACTCTTAGTTGATGACACCCCGACCTTAAATCAATATTTGAATAGAAACTTGCCCTTTGGAGTTGGTGAAACATATCTGCAATCCTAGGGAGAGTGTACTTGTTCCTTACAGTGACCTTATTTAGTTGTCAGTAATTAATGCACATCCTAATGGACCATATTTTTTTAACGAACAACACCGGGGCACCCGTTGGAAAAATACATGGTTGCATGAAACCATTGTCATGTAAATCATTGAGTTGAATCTTTAGAGCCTTCAACTCGTCCGGATCCATCCAATAAGAAGGAATTTAAATGGGTTTCGTATCCGAAAATAAGTCAATGCCGAAATCTATTTCCCACTTGGGAAAAATTCTGGGTAAGTCATCAGGAAAGACTTTCGGAAAATCTTTTACTACACGGACTGACTCTAGAGTATGAGTCTCGAACTCAAGATCCGTGACTCTTACAATATGATAGAGACATCCCTTAGAGATTAACTTATAAGATTTATGACAATAAATGATTTGAATTTTTGTAGCTAGGTTTCCTCACTTCCACTCTAGAACACGTTCATATGTAAATTAAAACATTACTACTCGAGTTCTACAATCAACGGAAGCAAAAAAGAATGTAGCCAATCCATCCCAAAAATAACATCAAAGTCCAACATATCAAGTTCTACCAAGTCAACCAACGTAACTTTATTGGGAAATTACTCGGGACAACCCCAATAAACTCTTTTAACAAGTATGAAATCACCCAACAGGATAAAAACTAAAAAAGGTTCATTGGAAACATCGTGAAGTACTTCAAAATTCATGGCCACTAAGAGGGTTACAAAAGATAAAGTGGAAACTAGATCTAGTAAAGCATAGGCATTAACGGAAAAACTTGTAACATACCGGTGACAACATCAAGAGACTTCTCATGATCACCCCTAAAGCGGAAAGCATAGAAGTGATTCTTTTTAGGAACATTGGGGTTGGGAATATTAGTGGGAGTTTGGGTTCATTCCGTTTCTTTGTCCATACGGACTGGACAATCCTTCAGTTGGTGGCTACTTTTACCACATCCATATCGAGCACCCCTACCGCCAAGACACTTTTCTTCATGATTTTTACCACACTCCGCACAAGTAGTTCTTTCCACAAAAAGCCCACTCTTATAATTCCCTTAAGGATTAGGGGTAGTACTACTCCCTTGATTGGGCTTAAGAGCATTGGAGGGATTTTGATTACAAAACCTCTTTATGAATCTTGGTTTATCTTGTATCTCAAAGCTAGCTTAGAGAAATTTCCCTCATTGAGCTTTAATCTCTTCAACTTTGTACCAACTTGTTTAAGTTTTTTCTTCTCAATTTGTTTGGAATGTACCATAATATGAGAAATGTACATGCTTAGAATTGGAATAGCCGACCTACATTCATTCACCACAAGATCGGATATCCTTCTAACAAACTTATTCATCTTTGCCATAGAGTCCGCTACCATGGTAGGAGAATACTTGGATAGTTGAGTAAAGTTGAGACTATTCGATCACACTCATATTCCCTTGGCGAAGATTGATGAATTCTTGCATTTTTCTCTCTCTTACTTCAAATGGAAATAATCTATCAAGGAAAGCCATTTTGAAAGCCCCACATGTAATCCGACCTTCTCTAACTGGCCTCTCATCCTTTCATTGTTTATATCAAACATGAGATATATCTTTGTGTTGATAGGCGGCTAGTTTCCTTTTTCATGATAGATCACTCCCATGTGATCTACCACCTTGAGTACTTCATCTATAAAACCATGTTGGGCTTCTTCCACCAAAGAATGTGGGGGAATTCATCCTTGTGAAATACCTTATCCCTGAAGTGGTAGTGCTAGCATTGGGATTCACTTGCACACTAGCATCTATAGCAACTTGATTTGCAAAAACTTGAGTCAAACTATGGATGGCATCCCTTATCTCAACATTAGACATAGCCCTTCTTCCGTAGGAACTTTAGGGTTTTGAGGAGCTGGAGGGGGAAACGCCTCATTCACATTCTCCTCTTCGACCCTCCTAGCATTATTCCTCCTTGTATTCATGGACTATGAGCACAAGAAAATGATTAGAAGGAATGAGTTTAAAACCTAGTGTTAAGACTCAAAGCACAATTATAGAATAATGAAGAAAGTAAGGTTCCTAATAATCTCATATCCTCCTATTAATAAAGGTGGAACACTTCACATTTATGAATAAGACTCTACTTAAAGTGGTGTGTGACATCAATACTACTATTATCCCAATACCTTATTTTCTTATACCAAGTTTGTAATGACCGAAGAATAACCCCTAGATGTTACCGCTTACTCGACCTCGAAGAGGTCTCGTACAATCCTCTTAGTATAATCGTCATGGTATAATGAAATTGAAATAATGTGGAAAATTTAAAACTTTTACATGGTGAACTATACATAGACTTCTCACACATCATATATGGAGTTTACATAGACTCGTCATTTATGGATTTACTTAGACTCCTCGTTTAGCAATATAAAATATTCATAATCATATTCTAATATTTTCTTACAACACCATCTATTTATAAGAGTTCAACACAAGTCCATAAATAGGGTCCTTAACTCTTAAGACACAATAGTCTATTACAACAAAAGTACATAAGAGAAGATTATTAAGTCTATTATATCAATAGAGAAATAGTAAAGTGGAAACTAGTGCATGTATACTCAAATAAATGAGGGCGTACCACAATATCTTGGAGAATAGAAGTCCAAGCTTTCTACAAAGATTCAGAAGCAAAGCAATTAGCCAGAACTTATACTCATAATAAAAAAAAGGAGAAAGGTGTTAGTAAAATTAATGCACTAAGAATGGAAAAATGCATAAAAATAATTAAAAAATGAGAAAGGGACATTTACATGTAAAGTATGCATTTATGAGGGTTTTTAAAGACATGTACATCATCAAGACAACACATAAGACAATACCCTAAAATGTCCAAAGCTACAATGAAGGCATGACCTTCACACTTCCTAGGGTCCAGTTGTGCAATGTAGTGTTATCATCCCATGCTACCAACCCTACCAAGCATTCCCATAGAGACCACCTTAGGCACACATATTGAATTTACATTTGGATATAAATATAAGTTCACTTCAAATATTATCCATACAACTTACATATTCTCATATTTCGTGACTACAAAGAACACCCTATAACATCCCTCAAAGCCTACTAATGCAATGAACAAGCAAAGTACCATAACCCCACTTGAAATTAGCCCATTTATTAAGATATCATAGGCTAGTTCATGCTTCATTTGTGACTTTATAATTTAGATAAGATCTACCATAACCGACATAGACAATGAGAGCTTGCATGGAATTCGGTGTCGTAAAGCCCCACAACTAAAAAGGGTGTTCTACTTGCCAAGGTAGAACATACATACTAGATACAATGTGGATCCCCAAGATAAGTCTTACAGGGGCACGTAGTTAAGGGATAAGGACATTACTTTTAAAGACTCGACCTATTGCATTAGTGGAGGAGTCCCCATATCATGAGTATTACTAGGATGACCCAACATCTTGCATTAAAGGAAAGGTTTTTTTCTCATTGGCTGTATCCTCTCGGTGCTTAGTCTACTTTCCCAACATTTCTACCATTGTTCAGTTGTATATACATGTGTGAAGAGTAATCCATCTTCGTTCAATACAATTCAATATAAATATCTTACATTAATTTGGTGTGAATACACTTCTATTCTAGAATTAACATACATATGTGAGTAGCACTTTCACAATCTCAATTATAGTGTTTTCATGACGACTATACTTTCAATCAGCACAAGAGATCAACTTCATTATACATAGTTCATGCCACACATTAGGTAAGGTTCCAGAGTTTAAAACATCATAATTACCTTTCTTGCATCCTTTCATAAGCCATGTGCCTTGCAACCAAATTCAAAGTGTATGAACAATATTCTTTATCATATACACAACCCAAGAATTCATCCCCATTTTCTTCAAGGTTAGGAATCAAGAATCTTGATAACCCAATCTACCTTACAATAGGCATGAAAACAAGATTATATGATTAGATAATCATCAATTACAATACATCTTGTTCATATGTACTCAATTCATCCATCAACATTCAAAAAATAAGGTCATAGGGTGCACATGTTTTCTTATAAGATTTTCACAATAGAAATAATCAATTAATCCCAATATATTCATAATAAAGGCATATAACACAATGAAAGAGGTTTTGGATTGAACCCATGGCTAGATCAAAAGCCCTAGTTTTTGGTCACAATATAAAATTCATAAATAGAAGTTTTGAAGGGCTTAATGGAGAAACTAGTCCATGAATCAACATCCCCATAACTTAATTGATTATTGCCCACGAAATTGAAGTGAAAAACTTGAGAAGTTGGTCTTTTTCTTCATGCTCCCAGTTTCCCTTCAATGGAGGTTGAGTAGAGTGAGAATTTTTTTTTATAGAGGAGTGAGAGTACTTTGTAGAATTATTTGAATGGGTAAAAATGACTTAAAATTACCCTAAATCAATATATAATCACCCCTAAATTACCCAAAGTACCTCTTACTTAATTGGGTTTTTTTGTGAAGTCAAATTGACATTAAAATAACGCTAATGAATCTTTGAAGTAGTTGTGCGTCGCGGGGGCAGTTCCAAATCTTTTTTCTGAAAACCGGCTTAAGGCGGTGAGACTCGTGAAGGCCCCGCATTTTGAGAAACTTTTTTCCTGCCAAGTGCTCGATGTGTGACACGATACAGCCCTCATATCTTGGCTTGCAATGCTCATGTCCTCCTCAAGGACACTTCGGGTGGTCCTTAGGGAGTCGTGACTGGATGTTTTGACCCTATAAACATTATTTTACCTTCTTAAGGTTCTTTTACAAGTTTTAGAATTCATAGCACACTCTCAAACCTTCAGATAACGTAGGGACATCTACTAGTTTAATTTTTCTAGTTTCTGGACGTCAAGGTCTTCCTTTGACATTTAGGCTCTAATAATTCTAATTATACTTTACATTAGTCTAGGTCTTGAAGTATCATTTTAGTCATTCATTAATAAATGAGGCTCTAGACTAGTTCGTTGGACTTCCAGGTGTTACATTATCCCCTTTAGGAACATTCATCCCCGAATGATACATAAATATAGGAAAGGAAAGATACAATACTAGCAGCCCAACCAATAATAACAACATGAATAAAATCATTATGAGTCACAACTCATAGGAGTAATTCACAGATCCATTCAATAGATAAACATGACATTACACATAGCAACTCAATTTGACATTTAAAACATATAAGAGCTCAACATCACAATTTGAGGAAGTACCTTCTCAATATCAACATGGTATTAACATGAACATCAAGAGTCACTTATGCCAACTTTCATTCAAAGCAGTTTAAAAGGCTCTCAATCATTTCATTAAGACAACTTTACACATCACAATAAGTGCAAGTTAAGAGAAAAGCATATTTACAAGAAAAGTTATTTAAGCATGAACCTTCACCAATAATATGCACATAGTAGCAAATCAAGCGAAATTCAACATTATAATTTAGTTCATTTTAAGAGGATTACTAACCTCAAAATTTGGCTAGAATTTTGAGGAAAACGATGACGATAACGGGATCCTCAGCCTCCAATGTTGCTCCCGCAACTTGGTGTTTTCTCCATAGGACTTTTACGGAGGCACCTCTTTGTTCCTCAACTTCTTGACTTTGAGATCTACATTTTCCATCGGAACCGCTTAATAAGAAAGGTATTATTCATATCCAACCCTTCATAGGAAGAATAGATAACGGGTCGCCAATAAACTTCATAAGCATAGAGATATGAAATACCTGATGAACCGAAGCTAGTTCACTAGGTGATTTCAACTCATAAGCAACCTTGATAACCCATTGCAATATCTCATAAGGACCCACATACCGGGGCTAAGCTTCCCCTTTTTGCCAAATCTCATCACCCCTTTCATGGGTGAACTCTTCAAGTAGACCATATCACCTACTTCAAATTTCAGTCTCTTCTTCTATTGTCGGCATAGGATTTTTGCCGTCTATAGGTTGTTTTCCACCTATCCCTTATCATCTGAACCTTCTGTAGGGCTTCATATATTATTTTGTGACCAAGAAGTGAAGAATCATCAACATGAAACCACCCAACGGGAGATCTACCTCTCCTACCATAGAGCTCTCCAAATGGTGCAATGGAAATACTCAAATGGTAGCTATTATTATATGAGAACTAAATCAAAGGTAGGTGATCGTCCCAATTACCCTTGAAATTGATCACAAAAGCTCTTAAAATATCTTTTAGGGTTTGAATAGTACGCTCCGCTTGTCCATACGTTTGAGGATGAAAAGTGGTTCTAAAATCACTTGGATACCCAACCTTTTTTTAAAAGACATCCAAAAACATGAAGTGAATTGGGAACCTCTATCCGAAATGATGGACAAAGGGATCCCATCTAATCTTACAATCTCATTAATGTATAATCTTGCATAATCCTCCACTGAATATATAGACTTGACGGGGATAAAGTGGGCAGAGTTTGTCAATCTATCCACAATAATCAAAATTCGGTCATTTTGCCTCCGAGTTCAAAGCAACCCAACAACGAAGCCATATTAACATCTTCTCACTTCCATGTAACATCAATTACTTGGGTTAGACCTCCCGACCTTTGATGCTTGACCTTAACTCTTTGGCGATTTGGAATACTAGCCACACACTCTGCTACATTCCTCTTGAAACATCCCACCAATAGACCTCTTGTAGATCACAATATATTTTTGTGGCTATCGATGAATAAAATATCAGGAACCAGCTTTTTCCAAAATTTAGCTTCTCAATTCATCAACATCTGGTACACACAACCTACCTTGGTACCTAAGTACACCATTCACCCAATCCCTTGGGAGAGAGACTCATTGAGCTCACTATTAATTGATTCCCTTAACTCCATCAAGAGAAGAACAAAATGTTGCTTAGACTTGACCTCAACCACTAAAGATAACTCAGAGTTATGATGAACCATGAAACACCCTTTTGGAGAATGTTCTAACTGAACACCCAACCGGGCTAATATCTGAAAATCCTTCACTATCACTTTCTTACCCTCTTCTACATGAGCAACATTACCCATTGACATTTGATTAGAACATCCGCCACAAATTTGGCTTCACCAGGGTGGCACAGAAAACTCATATCATAATCATTCAAGAGTGCCAACCACCATCTTTGTCAGTGGTTCAACGCCTTTTGACTGAAGACATATTGATGACTATTATGAAGGGTGAATACATCCACGTGTATGCCATATATATAATGCCTCCATATTTTTAGGGCAAATACTACGGCCGCTAATTCAAGATCTTAAGTTGGGTAGTTCTTCTCATGCACCTTGAATTGTCTAGAGGCATATGCTATTACCTTTCCATGTTGAGTAAGGACACAATCCTAACCAACTCGAGAAGAATCACAATATATAACTAACCCTTCTGTGCCCTCAGGTAAGGCTTATAATGGAGTGGAGGTAAGCTTATCTTTCAAGAATTGAAAATTCTTCTCACAATTATACAACACTAGAAACTTAGCCCTCTTTCGAGTCAAGGACGCCAATGGAGATGCAACGGATGAAAATCCCTCAACAAACCTTCTATAATACTTGGTCGAATCCAAAAAGCTTCAAATGTTGGTAGGGCTCAAAGATCTAGGCCAACTCTTGAATTCTTCGATTTCCCTTTGATCTACTCTTACCCCTTCACTAGAAACAATGTGACCAAGAAAAGCAATCGATCTCAACCAAAACTCGCACTTCTTATACTTTTGATAGAGTTGAGCATTCATGAGGACTTGAAAATTTATCCTCTAATGTTTCATACGGTCACCCTCACTTTTTTAGAGTAAATCAAGATGTCACTAAAAAATACAGTAACAAACAAATCAATATAGTTTTTTAAAACTCAATTTGTAAGGTCGATAAAAGTCGTCAGGGCATTTCTTAAGCCAAAAGATACGAATTGGAATTCAAAATGGCCATACCTAGTATTGATGGCCACCTTGGGTATGTCAACTTTTCTAACTCTTAGTTGATGATACCCCGACCTTAAATGAATTTTTGAAAAGTAGCTTTCCCCTTGGAGTTGATCAAACAAATAGTCAATCCTAGGGAGAGGGTACTGGTGACTTCATTTAGATGTCGATAATCAATTCACATCCTAAGAGTCCCGTCCTTCTTTTTCACAAAAAATATAGGGGCACCCCATGGATAAATACATTGTTGTATGAAACCTTGTCTACTAAATCTTTGAGTTGAATCTTAAGAAGCTTCAACCGAGCTGGAGCCATCCAATAAGGAGCAATTGAAATGAGTTTCGTATCCGGCAATAAGTCAATGCCAAAATCTATTTTTTGCTCAATAGGAATTTCGTGTAAGTCAACGGGAAAGACTTCCGGAAAAATCTTTCATTATGGGGACCGACTCTAGAGGAGGAGTCTCGCACTCAAGATCCTTGACTCTTAAAATATGATAGAGACGTCCCTTAAAGATCAACTTATAAGCTTTAAGATATGAAATGATTCGACTTTTTGGATGTAGGCTTCCCCACTTTCACTATACAATGGGTTCATATGGAAATTAAAATTTAACTTCCCGAATTCTACAATCAATGGAAGCAAATCAAGGATTTAGTCAATTAATCCCCAAAATAAAATCAAAGTCTAACATATCAATTTTTACCAAGTCAACCAATGTGAATCTATTAAAAAGTTTTAACAAGTACACAATCACCCACTAGTGTAGAAACCAAAAAAGGTTCAAGGAAAACATTAAGAAGTACATCAAACTTCATGGCCTCTAAAGGGGTTACAAAAGATAAAGTGCCACAAGGATCTAGTAAATCGTAGACATTAATGGAAAACACTTGTAATTTACCAGTGACAACATCGGGAGACTCTTCTTGATCACCCCTGGAGCGGAGAGAGTAGAAGTGATTCTCCTTAGGAGCATTGGGGTTTGGAGTATTAGTGGGAGTTTGGGTGCTTTCCTTTCCTTTGGGCGAACGGATTGGCCAATCCTTCAATTTTAGGCCACATTTCCAACATCCGTAACAACTGCCCATACAAGAAATACACTTCCCTTCATGCTTTCTACCACACTTGGAACAAGTAGTTCTTTACACAAAAGGGACACTCTTATCTTTCCCTTAAGGCTTAAGGGTAGTCCTCCTCCTTTAATTAGGCTTTGGAGCATTAGAAGGACTTGGATTAGAAAACCTCTTTTTGAACCTTGGTTTACCTTGTATCTCAAACCTAACTTCTGTGGAATTTCCCTCATTGGTCTTTGATCTCATCAACTCCCTAAAAAATTGCTTAAGCTTTTGCTATATAATTTGTTAGCTATGATGATTTATAAAGGTATTAAATACATTTCAAAATGGACTCTAGCTTAGAACCTAGTAAAATAGAGTGAGAAATGTCCCTTCACACATAGAAAAGGTAGGATTACTAAGGTACTCGTGATATTGGAGACCATAATGCTTGTAGCATAAAAAGGGTCCCAAGTATATCCCATATTTTTTGAACTATGCTGCTTCCAAAGGAATACTAGCTAGTGGATCCACCTAGTTTCTATGTTCATGTTTTGGTACTACCTTGGAAAATAGTCTTCCTTCCTTCGATGTAGTGTTACATGACACTGGATTTCACACTAATTCATGTGTTCTATGTTGGTTAGGGCAAGATGTTCCCAAAAAGTAAAATAAATTAAAGGAATGAACTACAACTAGTATAACCTATGTGGTTTAGCTTAGTCTAGGTAGGGGTATGGGAGTCTACTTAAACATTGCACTTGTTAGCCTTTAGCGAAGTCATATGAGAATGTTCTTATATATGAATATTTTTATAATTGTCCATACTATGTATATGATGCTCTTGCATATTGATGATACTATATGATGATTAGTTTCACTTATGACTATCTGTATGCTCTTTAATCCTAAAGTATGATGATATGTACTCTTAACTGATATGCTATGTGAAGTTGGATGTTAGTGATAATTCTTGTTGAGTTTACTTTATTGTGTAATGTTATGGGGCATTTCTTGGTCATTGCACATGTTGACTTAATGAGGGTTCTGGGGTAATTGCCTTATTTTTGTTGTGTTGTAATGAACTCTTATTCATGCTTTTGGCTATTATAACTTGATGATTGATTTGGTTTAACTATGTTTTTGCTAATGTGATATGCATGTTGACTTGACTAGATTTGGTATTGTTGGTCTTGTGATGTATATGACTATGACTTAATGAATATATCTTAATTATTTGTGTGGTCTTCTTGAATGTGCATAAGACATTTAAAAGTAAATTGCATACTTTAATAAAATGTCACTTTATAGCATGATTTCATGATATGAATGTATATGCTCTCATACTTAGTACAAGTGGTGTACTAACCCAATTTTCTCCATTTTCCGAAACACTTTATGTTCTGCTCATTGAAGGGCTTTTGAGATGACTTTGAAGAAGACTTGTATTTCCCAGTCATCAAAGTTGAATAGGTCCTCACATTCTGAGGTTAATGTCAATATCAATCTTATGGAGTTGTTCTAGTTTTAAGACTCTTATGTTCTTTCATTTTCAATTGAGTACTAGATATTGTATAGCCTATATGTGGCTTTATTACATTGTTGTATGGTCTAGGCCAAAGTTGTTATGCTCTTTTAGATGGTTATGATATCAGACACCTATTTCAGACTATATTATATCTTATATATGAATGTGCAATAAAAGTAGGAGACTAAGTAATCTTCCATACGAAGGGTCTATGTATAATCCTTCTGTATTTATTTGTATGTAGAGGTCTATGCAAACCTCAATGTAGAAGTAATGAATTTTTTTAAATTTTTCCACATTTTTTGTCTATGAATGTAATGATTTCAGCTAAGAGGCTAGTATTAGTCCTCAAAGAGGACGACGACGCCGGTTATGTCTAGTGGGTTCTCCCTAGATGTGACATCTATCTCCCATTGGGGAGAAATTCTAGGAAGATCATTGGGAAAGACCTCTGCATATTCCATCACTACAGGTATCGAATTTGTGAGAGGGACCACGGATTTAAGATTCCTAACTCTTACTATGTGATAGAGATAACCCTTTGCAATCAACTCTCAAGATTTTAGATACGAAATGATCTTACCCCTAAGAGTAGATTTTCCTCGTCTCTATTAAAAAATGGGTTCATTTGGAAATTGAAATTTGACTACCTTGTCCTACAATCAATAGAGGCAAAACAAGCATGCAACCAGTCCATTCCCTAATATGACATCAAAATCTAGCATATCATATTCTACAAAGTAAATTAATATAAACTCTATTGGCCAAGGAAATAGGACAACCTTTATAGACTGTTTTAGCCACCACGAAATCACCCACCAGGTTAGAAACCGAGAAAGGTTTATTTAATATGTCGGGTAGTATATCAAACTTCATGGCTAGAATATGGTTCACAAATGAAGATATAGTTAGCGGATCCAATAAAGCATATACATCTAAGTAAAATAATTGCAACATACAGGTAACCACATCCACTTACCTCTCTCGATAACTTTGGGATTGGAGAGCATAAAATTGATTCTTCTTAGGAGCATCCAGATTTAGGGTACTAGTATGTGCTTGAGCATTTTACCTTCGTTGATCCTCCATCATAGGGAAATCTCTCTTCATGTTACCACTCTTGCCACAACCATAGAAATCACCCATGACAAGTAGGACTTACCATCATCTCTCTTATCACATTTTGCACAAAGAGGCTTCTCAACATAAGATCTACAACCTTTCCCCTCTTGGGGCTTTGGAGTAGATACTTTTCTCTTGTTGACCCTTGGAGCATTAGAAGGGCCTTGATTGGAAAACCTTTTCTTGAACCTTGGTGTTTCTTGAGCCTTATCAATATTCTTAGAAGAATTCCCTTTTTCGGATCTCACATTTTTAACTCTCTAAAAACTTGCGTAAGCTTCTGCTCATTAATTTGTCCGACATCAACCATTGGATGAGAAATGTCCATGCAAGTAATCAACATAGCCGACCTGCACTCATTTACCACATGATCAGATATCCCAATGAAAAATTTGTTCATCTTAGCCATAGAATCCATAACCATAGCAAGAGCATGCTTTGATAGTTGAATGAGCTTGAGACTACACTCCATCACGCTCATACCTCTTGACAAAGGTTGATGAATTCTTTAATTTTCCTCTACCTAAATTTCAAGGGAAAGAACCTATCAAGGAAATATGTCTTGAAACCCTCCTAAGTAACCTGACCTTCTTTAACAGGCCCCTCATCTTTCCATTGCTCATACCACACTTGACCACGTCTTTGAGTTGGTAGGCATCTAGTTCCGCATTTTCTTGAGAAGACACCCCCATAACATCAAGAACATTGAACAGTTCATCAATAAACACTTGTGTATCCTCCTCCACCATAGAACAAAAGAAAGTAGGGGGAATACTTTTGATGTCCCTAATCCTTAAAGCGGTAGTGTTAGCATTGGGGTTCACTTGCACCCTAGCATCCCTAGAATTTGAGTAGCCACCAGTTGGGTCAAGCTATGAATGGTCGACCTTATCTCAACGTTATTCATAGACCCTTCTCAAATAGGAACTTGAAGGTTTTGACAAGATTTTGGGGGAACCACCTCATTCAAATTCTCCTCTCCGACCCTTTGAGAATTATTACTCCTTGTATTCATTGCCTATAAGCACAATAAAATGATTAGAAGAAAGGGCTAAATATATCTAGGACTCTTATGAACTACTAAGGAATAACAAAAGATTGAATATTCCTAAGCATCAAATAGTCTCTCTTTCTTAAGTGTGATGCGCTTCAAAATTATTTATAAGACCCTACATAGATGTGGTTTAGTGATACATCAACCCTAATATCTCTCCAATCTAATGCTTTGATATCAAATTTGTTACCACCCAAACTACGCCCTAGGAGTAAACGGCTTCTTTGTCCTCAATGAGGACTTATACAAGTCTCTTAACATTCATTATAATATATCATAGGTAAAAAAACGCAGAAAAATTATAGCTTTTACTGAGATATATATATATATATATAGTGATGTTTACATAGACCTATCACATACTACTTATTCAGTTTTGATAGACTCCTCACATAAGAATCTTACTAAGGCTTCTTAGTTAGACAATCATAACAAACATAGGAATTTAGTCTAATACTTTGTCTCACATTAAAACATCTAAATGAAGTAAAACATCCAAGTGAAGCCCTTATGCATATTCATAGTTTCCACATAGGCCTTACATCAACATCTTCAACAATAGGAAAGAAAATAATGTCTTTAGACAGTACAAGTACGACCAAGGTAGAGTATGTTGTATCATCCTCGAACTACATGACCTAAAAAAACATGGAGAGTCTAGTCAAAGCCTTATTGCTTTAGCCTAAATATACCTCAATGGCCCGAACCTAAATTGTTTGTAAAAAGGGGAAGAAATATGGGTTACTACATAACACATGTACTATGTATGGTCCCTATGCATAAAATCGTTAATGCATGAGAAAAGGCACAATTTAGTCAAAACCATGCATTTTATCCAACAACTAACTATACACATCTATGGAACATCATAAGACAACCCAACATACAAACAACTAATGAAAAACATAAGAAATGCAAATAATAAAGCCCCATAATCCTATCCAAAGCTAAGTATCACATTAGGCAACCCATTTCATACTTATAACATATTCTCATAATTTTCATAAACTTGCTTCACACATCAATACTACTTATAGATTAGCAACATATTCATGATCACAATCATAAAAGAACACTACTAGAACCACCCCTTAGGATCCCACAAGTGAAACGTGTAAGATAATTCCCATACCCTTCCTCACAATGTGTAGTAGCCTTTAAGACGACCCTAATAAGATTTCACATACGTAAATTGTTCATTTACTTTTACATTACGGAAAGAAGTGCATTTACTAAAATGAGACCATGATTTCTACATGGAATCTTATTTTTTGCTCCCACACATAAAAGAGAGGGTTAACACATAACTAAGGTGCAACCTTTCATATATAGATATCTAGGTGGATAAGCTAAGGTAGAGTCCTATGTGGTCAAATAGTTAACGGTCAATGAGATTGTTACTAAAAACCTTTACTTTCTAGACGTGGAGGTTTCAATCTCAGGAGACAACAAATATTTTGGGGATCCAGACTTACTAACTTTAGGAAAATCCATGTGGGAGGCCGGACATACTAAACGTGAGACCTCAATATCATTTACATGACCTTTTGGTGCTAAGCAAGACTCCCTTTAGTAACCATATTATTTGATAATAAAAGTTCACATTAGTCACTTCTAGACCGCTATGGAAGCGTCTTACGATATTATCTCATAGGTCATCTTAAGTGAAGACAATCCTTTCACTTTAGATACCACTTCACAAGTGAGTAAACCTTTAACTTAATACTTTATTATAATCATGAGAGACTACTTTCATTCATATAATATTTGTATCGTATCCTACATACATAATTCATGTATAATTCAATGTCTTAGGGTTAAGGATGAGGAATTCATAGAATCAACATCATAACCACACATTAGACAAAGGAGCATTAGTATCTAAGTAAGTCATAGTTCACAATTGAATCTTAGAGAAACCAACCAAAGTATATTATTCCCCTCTTCAAGAACCTTCATACTTCCATTGCAAACAATACATAACCAATTACTTAAACAAGGTAAATTCAAGAAGAAATTACATAGTTAACAACAATGTAGTAAGTAAGTCATAGTTCACAATTGAATCTTAGAGAAACAAACCAAAGTACCTTATTCCCCTCTTCAAGAACCTTCAGACTTCCATTGCAAACAATACATAACCAATTACTTAAACAAGGTAAATTCAAGAAGAAATTACATAGTTAACAACAATGTAGTCAATCTTCTTGTTCATCATCTTCACAAATCACCCTTATAAGTCAAGGTTTTCATGAAATTGGGGAAAAGCCATAGTTCAAGGGATATCACATAGGAAATTATAAATTAACCATTAATATATACTTAAACACCATTAATTCATTACAATTCATCATAATTGATTCATAATTTCATTTTTAAACAAGACCCATGTGATAAGAAAAATGCTTGTTCTGGGAGATTTAGAAATCTTTTTTTTGATGGACCTCTTTCGGAGAGGAATTACAAGAGTTGAAGAAACCATAACTTAAAGATGATAAATCCATGAAATTGGGTTGGAAACTTGGGACTTGACCTTTTTCTTGGAGCTCTAATGGTCTTTAACGGAGGTTGAATGAAGAGAGAATTTGAGAGAGACCCTAAAACATTATATAGTCACCCTTCAAATTGGGATTCTATTTTTGTGTTAAAATTGACTTAGAAGTGACCCTAAAAGATTATACAGTCACCCTTGAAATTATCCAAAAGTCCCTTCACTTAATTGGGTGTTTTATGAAATCAAATTATCTTAAAAATGAAGCGAGCAGATCTGGGACTTTGATTAACGTCAAGGGTTTAATTCCACATTACTTTTCAAAATTCCGGGCTGGTTCAATGACCTCCAATTCTTGTCATGTCACATGGGTCTTTAGCAGGGTGCTCGCCCAAGTTCGGGTCCTCCTCAAAGACACTTCTAGTTGTCCTTGGGGATAGTGATTGTACATTTTGACCCTGTATAATAAAATTTTACCTATTTAGAGTATTTTTACATGTTTTAGACTTAATATGATCCTCAAAAACCTTAACCAAACATAGGGACGTCTACTAGTTATATTTCACTAGTTCAGAAGTTAAGACCTTTCTTTGATGTTATGGGTCCAATACTTCTCAAACAAGTTATTTACACTTATTTAGGTATAAAATCATCATTATTTAGCATATGAGACTTTAGTATAAGTCATGGAATTTCTTGACTATGTGAATTGTGAGATTATGATTAAAATGTAATGAAATAAGTTTGGTGGTGAACTACCTATGTGCCTTATTATGACATGATGATGATAATGTGTTAATATCACATATTAGGGTAATTGTGAAACGACTTTATCATGAAATTCTTAAAGACATAATGAACATGACTATACAAGGGCTTAGTCTCCTATGACCTAAATAATCTATGATTGTTAAAGGAAAACTTAAATACATTTCAAAAGGATTCTAGCTAAGCACCGAGTGAACTACTAGTGAGGAGAGTCCATCCCCAAGTAGGGAAGGTAGGTTCACCATTGTACTCATGAGGTAGAGACTATAATGCAACGTCATAAAGAGGGTCTAATGTATATCCCTAGTTATTGAACTATGTTTCCCCATAGGAATACTAGATAATGGATCCACCTAGATGCTACGTTCATATTTTGGTACTACCTGTGCAAGTAGGCCACTTTATTTCGGTGCAGTGTTTGATGACACCGGATTCCACATCTAGCTCATGAGGTCTATGCCTGTAAAGGCAATTGTTCTCTTAAGTAAAATAAAGTAATGAGGCAAACATTAACTAGGGTGACTTAAGGGGTTTGACATAGTCTAAGTAGGGGTATGAGACTCAACCTATACATTACACTAGTTGTCCTTGAGGGAAGTCCTGGAAGGTTGTTATTATGTCTTGTAAATTAAATGTTATGCATATGTTGACTCTACATGTTGATGATTCTATATGATGTTAGATTATTTTATGAACATACTATTGGTTTATATTGCTAAATATAATGATTGCTACTCTTGATACTATGATAGAAGAAGTTAGGCATTGCTTATGATCTTTTGTTTGGTTTACTTGGTTGAGTAAGGTGATAGGGATTTACTTGGTCATTGAACTTGTAGACTTGATGGTGGGTTATAAGTGAGATTCTTGCATATGATTTAATATTATGAACTCTTATACATTCTATATTGTTATGACACGATGTTGGAATTATTTTTCTTATGTAATTAAATATGCTATTATACATGTTGACTTGGTTATACCTGATGATGTTGCTCTAGTATTTTATATGGTATTGTCTCAAAGAATTAGTGATTATTGTCTTATGTGGGTCTTTGGTTATGCATACATCGCATTGCTTTGAAAAAATGTCCCCTTTAGCATGATTTCAAATGTTTTATGTGCATGTTTCCATACTTAATACAAGTTGTGTACATACTTATGTTTCTACATTTATGTAGGTTCCAACTGTTGATCTTCTAGAGGGCAATTTAAAGATAACTTGGATTCTTATTCTCCATGTTTTGTACGTCCTAACCATTTTGAGGGCAATGCCACTATCTAGCTAGTTGATGTTTTTATAGTCTAAAGACATTTTGTTTCATTCTCTTTCATTTGAAGATTATTATTGTATAAGACTATACGTGACATTCGTTGTAATGAATAATGGGTTATGTCCAAATATTGTACTCGTACTACATGGTTTAAATGTAAGAAATCCTTATTAAACTATCTTTCTATATAGTGTATGTAGCATAAAATTCGAAGCCTATGTAAGCTTTCTATCGGGTAGTCTATGTAAACTCCCTATGTAAAAATGATGCATAAGAGAGAGGTCTATGTAAATCTCACTAGATAAGTGTATGCTAAGGTTTTAGTTTTTCCGCATTTTAACCTATAATAAGTGATGATGAATGCTAAAATATTAGTCTTAGTCCTCTCTGAGGACAATGATGCCGGTTACGTTTAGGGGGTTCTCCTTGGATGACACAAACTTCGTATGAGAGCCATGTTCAATATACATAGGATCAATATTTCCCTAACTAGACCTAGTTTCATACTCCTTATTTGCAAAAATATGTTCCTAAAACATTGAGGGATCGCAGGAAGGATGTATTCATGTCCTTAGAGTAAGGTGGTATGTTTGTGGCGCTTATGAGGCCAAGTTTTATGCTTTATCTAGATATGCTATAGTTAGAGAATACAGAGGAGGAGAGGATCCATTTATTTATTTGGGTATTGAATTTGTAATTAGAAGTGTTATTCGTCCACATGACTTTTGAATAGAGAAGATTTAATGAGGTAACATATTACGTTTAAAAATTTGTGGGGGCAAGGCGAGACGGTCAGGCTTAGGTAATTCCAAATTTTTCAAGGCTCATATTCTAGAGAATATCATTGGCCAACATTTTAAGCAAAGGAAATTCGGTCTTCTATGCCTACCTTTACAGGTTACTACAACTCCATCTTATAATTTTCAAGATAGCCAGGGAGTTATGATTTCGACGGGCAACAAACAATCCTATGACAATATATTGCTATAAACATGGGGAACTTTTAAATATGAGGACATATTGCCCCAATCTGCAAGTGTTAAACCCCGTGCATCAATCGTGTAGAGCGGTGGTACCCGCAAGGAACGGTAAAAATTGTAGAGGATATCCACAAGATAGGAGACGAGGTAACAATAGAGGTTGTGGAGTTAGAGGAGATAGTGGTGGAGGTAGATTCAATATGAAACCAGACAGGGAAGTAGCTCGTGAAAATTATAGGACTCAATATATTCTTTCCCAAGCAAGAATTGTCCTGATCGGCGAGCACCTCCTAGAAGTAACATGGCGTACATGACCTCTTGGAGGTCTTATACAAGCCCATAGTTATCATTCATTGCATTTTCATATGTAAATTTAGCAGAGAATTTAAAACATTTAATAGCATATCATTTGCTTGAACATCACTTCAATTAATATAGAAATGTCATAATACATAGTTAGACTATAAGTTTCTTTTCTAGACTCCACATCATTAGTGTATAATAGGGACACTACCTTTTTAACATAAAACATTAACTAAAATATTAAAAAACTTTACACTAAGACATGATTTAGGAAATCCTTAAACTTAAGGATTTCTTTCCTTGATCTTGGGAATCACATATCAAGCTCTTCACCATAGAGATATCCTTTAACCATCGATAACCTATAATTTGTGTGAAAAGGTAAGGAAGAATGGTGTTAGTAGAAGAATGAACTAAGTATGACAACCATTCAAAAATATGCATTTAAAAGGTACATTTTACATGAAACCATGCATCATGCCTTTTTGTGAAAACTTCATAAAACTTGATACATTAACCATTATACAACTTACATACATCCTTTAGGCATATACCACAGACATAATATCACACAAAATCAGACATTGCTTTTAAGTCACATTATAGTTACCTTCTTGCACTTTACAATAAGTACTTTTCTCTTTACAGTGAACTACCTTTCTTCTTATTTCCTTAAAATTCCAAGTAACCCTCTAGTCATACTTGGTACAATGTATAGATAATGTCCCATTACACTATTCACACTCATGAATCATCATAAGACCACCGGAAATCATACATATAGGCTTCCTAACTCAACACATTCTTTTACAAAACTAGAACATACCCTATGACACACTTAAGTCAAGACTTACAATATCATTACAGTAAAAATCCATATTCAACTTCCACATATACTAAGTTCATTTCACATACACCATTGTAAGACCTTACTCACAACCCCAATCTAATTTTACAAGTGCAATATACATGTGAAGAATCATAACCTCACACTTACTTAGTAAACCTATCATGAGACCACAAGTCTTAACAATTAATTTCATACAACAACATAGCAAGTATAAACACATCATTAATATCAAGTAATTCCTTCATCATATGGTCACCAATAAAAAAATTATGCACAGAAGAAGAGACCTCATCGTCTGGAGTCATACCTTGAATTTCGTCACATAATAGACAACACTACAATATCATGCATGAGGACATAAGCATAATCACATACTTTAGAACAACTTCCTAGAACTCCCTTCAAGAGATACTTGTGCAATGCATGTGAAGTCTCATACCCAATCCTACACTAACAAACTTCCCTTAGCTTATCCTCGTTAGGGTCCTTACTTTACTTCCATTTTCCATTTTACTTTAGGGAAACTAGCCTAAACCGACACTAAGACCATGGGGGCTACATGAAATTTATTTTTGTAGATCCTTACACCAAGGGAAGGTTATTTACCATACCAAAGTAGAAAATTAACACATGCTTGCATATTAGGTGAGATACCTTGCTAGCTCCTATGGGCAAGCATAGTTTATGGAACTTGGAGGTACATATGGAAACCCTTTTTATGCTTCTTAAAGAATTGTAGTTATCCACTTATAAAAGTATCACTCTATTCCTTTAGTCTTATGAGGATATCCACCTCGTGAGGACAATGTGACCCTAACTTCCTACAATGGGAAGGTATACCCCTAATCTTCAAGTTTACTCGATGCTAATATTAGTTCCATTTATTGAAAAGCCATTATGATCATTACTTTATAAAATGTAGGATTAGGAGAGTTGACTCCTCATATACTTAGCTCATAGGTAATAAATGATAGTTCATCAACCTCAATCATGTGATCTGTCCTTTCACAGGAACATAGCACATGTAAATAACCATCTAGTTTAGGGTACACTTCAGAAAACCTTTCAAAGCCTCTTTATTGACTAGATCATCAAACATGTGTGTGCATACATACATGTGAACAAACCTTGAAATAACACCTTTAGACCATACATATTCATACTTCACTTCATTCATTCATATTAGACATGTTCATCACTTAACCATACATCCATATCCATAAAAATATATCACAAACCTAGGAACCATCCTATCAAGAACACTTATGCAATGCATGTACAAGGTCTCATACCCTCATCCATAATAGTACGCCTATCAAGTAATCCTGGTTTCAAAGTTCCATGTATGAAATGCAAGTGTGCGTGTACATTGGTCAACATGATCACCTAATGGATATAAACAACACATTGAGGCAGAAACCCTCTTAGGACCACAATGAACATTCAAGCATATACCACACATCACAAATTAGCATAGGAGACAAGCTAACCTCACATAACACTTAAGACTCATAACTGTAGCTAATAACAAATTCACATAGGGGTAAATAGGTAAGGGGTCATTAACCATTTTTACATCATCAGTGGAAACACATAAAATAACCCTGACGTAGCTATTCACATACAAATTACATTAGCAAAACAACCTAGATCACAACTAGATGGAAACTAGGCATAAGCTTTATATAGTTTGATCATCATTACAACACACTCATACAATAATCAAATTGACTTCAAGTCCATAATAAACACATATATAATCAAAACAAAGTAATAACCACCACCATAAGTGCACCATATCACACAATGTCATAAAAGGCCGATTCTATCATCAATATTATAGAAAAGTACAAAAATAGAGCTACTTACCAATTAATCAACCTTTGATCATGATTGATCAATACTCACAATACATCAATATTACCAATATACGGCAGTATCTAAATGTATCTTAAAATGGGTGAAATCATGCATAAACCACTACAAGATTATGATACTAACATGTACTCTACATCACCAATTCAATAGAAAGTAGAGAAAGATAGATCACTTACCAAAACTCCCTTGCTTTAAACATCAATATTCCACATTCATAGTTAATGAATAATACAACATAACGAAATCCTAATTTAACTACATAACATAACGAAATCCTAATTTAATTACCCTAGAATCGAGATCACATTAAAATCAGCACATAAAAAGCTATAAAATTAGAAGAAGATTGGTAAATTTCATTCAAATCCTCAAACCTTGATCCACATTGGAAAAACTATGCATAATTAATCATAAATTTACATCTTAGGAAGTAAATAAATCAATTTATCATAATTGAATCTCATAAAAATCTATCTAGCATCAAGATCACAACATACTACAATAAAGGCTAAACCTAGATTAAGAAGGATCATAGGTTCAACATTGAATTGGATTGAAAATCACATTAAATTATTAAATAATCATCAACTCATTAAAATTATACTTTTGCAATCTTTTTTAGAAAGATCCCATGGCTAGATGGAAGAACAGACAATTTGATCATAAAATCTCATTGAAAACATTAGGAGGAACTTTCTAGATTAAAGGTTATCTAGAGATAAAGGATCATCATGCCTCATTAGATAAAGAAACCACGAAAAAATGATGAAGAAACCTTGAGAATCCATCACCATGGCTATTCTTGTGCTTCTTCTCCAATGGAGGTTTCTAGAGACAGTTTGGTTTGAGAGGGAAAAGTCCAATTTGAAGAATGAATTGGGTTTGGGGTATTCATGTTATAAATAAAATTAAAATACCCAAAATCACTTAAAATAAATTTCTTTAGTAAATTAAGGACGTGGGGTGGATTTCCTATTTCACCCCTTGCAAGGTAGCGTGCATGCTGCAATTGCAGGCAACACCTATGGACACCAGTCCACGGGGCATCGATGGATTGACGGTCCGTCCTGGTTCTCCGCTGATGGTGACTGAGGATGAAATTGGGGTCTCATTCTAACATAAATAAGTGTTTATCTACGCCCACCCTCCCCCCACTGATAGGGTGTCGTCTCAAGCACGAGGCATCGATTGGGGCTTGTCGATTGACACTGTCAAGGCAGTGTCTCCACAACCTTTGTGTCCTTCTAGAGGGCTTCTGTGAAGGCCATTGTGGAGTGTGCCTGTAACTTTCTAACCTAAATACATTTTTTAACATGTTAGGTACCTTTTATATCTTTTTCAACAAAAATGAACACGTAAAACATGTCAAGACACATCAAGACACACGTGCACGTCTCAAGGGCTAACTTCCGAACGTCTTGGATCTTCTTGGACGTTTGACATCCAAATGAATTCAAATAAATGATGAATAATATAAAACAATTAATTAAAATAATTTAATACTTTTTAGGCACATATGAGGATTTAGACACCTTACCTCATTTTTGGGGTCTTACGAGAATGAGGCAGAGGTGTCTGACGTTTTGATCTCAGGTACTAATCTTGTTTTTGTAGCTAATGTGTTGTTTGATACTGGTTGTACTTATTTTTATGTATATGTATATTTTATTCCATGTTTGATATTAATTGTGAGATATTTGATGCATCTATTCATGTTTCTACCCAATTTGAGAGTTAGTCACAGTTACCCATGTCTATCTTGTTTGCCCTATTTTGTTTATAGGATATCATACATGGGCTGATTTGATGATTTTGGATATGAGTGGCTTTGACATAATCTTAGGCATGCCTTGGTTCTCCCCCTTTTTTTGTTCTCAATCGTAAAACCATGTTTGTAACTTTACATATTTCTCGAAGGGAAAAGTTAGAGTGGGAAGGGGTGCACAATCCTAAGAAAGTTATGATCATATCCTCCATTAAGGCTAATAAATTTGTAGAGCAGGGATATTTGGATTATTTGGCTCATATTAGGGATGTCGAGATTGAGGCTCCACCTATTTAGTTTTTTCCACAGACGTTCAAATTTAGTGAAGTTTTTCCCAATTGCTTGCCTTGCATACCTCAAATTAGAGATGCAGATTTTTGCATTGATTACAGCCTAGTACGCGCGACATTTCAATCCATCCATATCGTATGGACCTGAAAGAATTAATAGAACTTAAGTCTCAAATCGAAGAGCTTCTTGATAAGGGATTCATTAGCCCTAGTGATCCCCCATGGGGTGCTACAATTTGGTTTTTTAAGAAGAAGGATGGTAGAATGAAAAAGTGTATAGATTATTGGCAATTAAATACATCCATTATTCGGAACAAGTATCGCTTATCTCGAATAGATGATCGCTTTGACCAGTTGCAAGGTGCAGTGGTTTTCTCTAAGATTTGCTTGACATCCAATTACTATCAATTAAAAATTAGTTCTGAGGATGTGCCCAAGACAACATTTAGATGTCAATATGGGCATTATGAATTTTGGTTATGTCATGCAGCTTGACCAATGCACTTGCAAGATTCATGAGTTCAATGAATGAGGTTTTCAAAAAGAACTTCTTGATATATTTGTTATAGTATTTATTTATTATGTTTTGGTTTATTCGAAAAGTGAAGAAGGGCATGCCAACCATCTTCAAACTGTTTTGGATGTTCATGGGAAGCTAAAGTTGGATGCTAAATTTTAAAAGTGTGAGTTTTTGTTGAAATCAATTGCATTTTTGGGGAAATTACTTTCAAAAGAATGTGTAATGGTAGATCCTCAAAATATAGAGGCGGTTAAGAATTGGGTTCTGCCTAGTTCGGTGATGTATGTTAAGAGTTTTATGGGACTCACGAACTACTTTCATTTGTTTCTGAATAATTTACCCCGCATTGCTACCAATATGACTATATGTACTAAAAAAAAGGTACCTTTGAGTGGACTGAAAAATGTGAGAGCTTTCAAAAGCTTAACACCCTCTTAACCAATGTGCCCATCCTAACATTATAGGTTGAAGGTAAAGATATTATTATTTATCGTGATGCCTCATAATCTTTTTTGAGTGTTGTGTTGATGCAAATTAAGAATGTTATAGATTCTGCCTCGTGATAATTGAAGGTCTGTGATAAGATTTTTCCAACGCATAAAAAGATTTGGCAGCAATAGTGTTTGCTCTTAAGATCTTTCAGCATTACCTCTATGGTTTTAGGTATGAATTGTGAAGTGTTTACTGATCATTCCAACTTGCAACATGTATTCACCATAAAGAATTTGATTTGAGACAATGAAGACGGATGTAATTACTCAAGGATTACAATGTGACAATTATATAATATCCCGACAAGACTTACGTTGTGCCAGACCCTTTGAGTCGAAAATGGTAAGTATAAGTAGTTATCTTATTTGACTGTAACCGAGCGACCTTTGGCAAAAGAAAATTCCAACCTAGAGACAAATATCATGTAGTTAGGTAGTAGTAAAAGAGTTCAGGTGAGAATGGAAGTTAAGGACACATTCATTGAGGAGATCAAGGACAATCAATTTAAGGACAAAAATTTAAACGAACTCAAGGAGAAAATGGAAAGTGGTATAGCACAAGAGGGAAACCTTTATGCATAGGGTGTGCTTAGTATCTGATGAGACCTCAAATTGAACTCATTTATAGCTTTATTTTTATGTAAATAGTGTCCTCAAATACTTATTCTATCTAAATATCTGATTAAAACTCTTATGTTTCAGGTATTTATAGCGTAAACGTGGACACTTTGGCGCAAAACAGGAATAAAAAGGATGAAAAAGAGTTGAAGTTGACGCCTAAGGCAATCGGCTGAAGAGCTGCATTTCACCATTGTGCAAACAAGCGAAGAATTGAAACAAGTTTATTAAGAAGGTCATGAAAAGGAACAATCAGCTCTTTGCCTAATAGTTCTGTGAAACATAGTTAATATGCCCTATCTTACAATGTGCATATATGATTAATTAGGAAAAGAACAAGCAGCGAATAATTAGAAGAAGTAAGAATCGCCGAACTACTTGGTGATTCACGATTAAATACGCAAAATGGATTCGCCTGCATTAATCTGGAGTCTACGAATAGTAAACTCCTAAATATTTTTAGAGGGTCCAGACATTATTATTAAATTTCAATTTTTCACACGTAGGTTTTTGGTATTTTCTCTGATATTTTGAGACGGTTTTGTCGGAGATTTGAAGAAAGAAGTTTTTCTTCATTAAATTTGAAGTGAGTGTTCACCATTCTTCTTCTTTTGATCATATTAAGGTTTAATTTTTTATACTCATTTGATTTATATATCGTTGTAGGTGTATTTAGCAAACATGTGTTGATTTTATTGTTTGATCTTGCTTGTTTATAGGATTAGATGAATTATAATGGTGATTTCATCTAGTGGTTGTGGTTTTGAAGTTGCAAATACAAAACCAACCATGTGTTTTCATCTTACTCAAGAGAGAGGCGCGAAACCATGATCGCTAGATTGACGTCCTATGGAGTGAGGAGACATTAGGCTCAGCCCGATGGGATGATCCCTAGTCTCATATCCAAGATCTCTTTATCAGAAGAGCGGGTGTGGATAAGGAGTGGGATGGTATTGATAAGACGAGTCGGTTTCCAAGAAGAACCCAATTAATATAGGGTAAGTTGCCTGAGAGGGAATTTGTTTTGACCTAAAACATTGACTAGTTATTTTTATTCTACAACTTTTCCTATCGAAAGCATGTACCTAGTGATTTATGTTAATATTGATTGAGGTCACACCCGATGAACGTTTCCCCATGCTTTTTCCCCTTTTTTAAATTTTTTGTCTTTACTACATGTGAAAAGAACCACTTTTTTGATATTTGACACTTGGGTGTTACGAATTGAATTTACGTCATTTTTATTTGATAATTTCTTAAAATATTACTAACTAAACTAAATTGTAGTTTACCTATAATTTTCACTACTGTTTTCTTAAGGATACGACACTAAAACATTGTTAGGTTACCAGACGGACTGGCTGGCCCACTTGTACGTAATAGAATCGAAATCAAGGCGAATTCCCCTGATGGGAGTGAACATAGGGATTCCCCGACGAACGAATGCAATACATGGAAGGCTTACGGATGTAGTACTGGACGGCTTTACCTACGACATTTCCTACTCCTACTTTTCATACAAAGAGAATGGGCAGCCTGGAAAACTTGGAATGATTACAGAATGCTTACCGCCTTCGATTCGGTCTATTCTAAGTGGTCCATTGGGTAAGCAGCGGAGGGAAGAGGTCTATACCCATTGCCGTAGCTAAAAGGGTTCCCTTTCTTACTTGATTGAGACTGAGAGTCAGGGCATCAGAGGTCTTAGGATATTGTCGTAGGCGCTTTTATTCGTAGACACTCAGAATGTAGGATATTGTCGTTGATAAAGATCAAAGAAGAATTGTCAAAATGGCAGAGCTACTGGGGAGTGGTGTTATGTGATGATGTAGTTAACTAGCATTATTTTAGGGTAGTTTTTACTAATTTCACTTTTAGTTTTGTTATTCTTTGTTGTTTGTTTGTTTATGTAGGTTCTCTGAGCGTGACTGAGACAGATCACTAAGTCGAGAGTGACTTTCCTGTAGCTGCACTTGTATGTCAACAAAACGACTTGACCACTAAATATTTGAGGTAAATGACCAGTGCAGGTGACAAGGGAACTATATACCTCCACAGGTAAGGGGAAAAATCAAATAAAATGAGAAAAACTGAGTTGAGGACACTCGTAAATTAATTCTCCAAAAGATCTTTGATTAATATATGTTGGACAAAAAGATAAAACTTTTAAAGCGCTAAATCAGCTTATTGGATCTAATTCTAGATCAATGAAGCACATCAAATCACTCCTGATGTTTCTATGCCTCAGCTCAATCTATTTGATAATTCTTGTTAAATAGAGATACTAGTACTACCTCCAATATGAGAGAGTCAGTCATGACCTACGTCGATCCACGACGTTAAATAAGGAACTTCTTCAGAGGAAGCTCAAGGTCAAAACTTAGGATTTTACTTTTATAAATAATGGTTTGTTACTTTGAAGGTTAGAATAAGGAAAATGTGGAAACTATCAAGTTGGCTAATAAAGGAACCATTCCTTGTGACGTTAAATATGTCGGTGAGTACAACTTAACTCAATGGCTTGGTTTAATACAATGGTATTATAGAGCCTGTAAAACTCAGTGAACTCAAAAATACTTAGGTTCATTGCCAACCTGCTTGGTGAAATCTAAGAACACTGCAAATCTCACCCCAATAAAAGGAAATGTTCGAATAAGGGGTGATATAGAAGACTTCTCGGTGCTCCACGGAGTGTTTTGTTAAGTACGACTTACTTCTGTGGATATACAAGAACATAACAGTTACATAAGGGCCAAATGTCAAAAAATTTGACTCATTTACACTCTCTCGTTTCTAACTTGCTAAACTAACGCCAGTAGCACTTTTTCATAGAATTTGTTACAAATTACTATTTTTAATTGGATATTAGTGTGTGGGGTTGGATTTCTTTTCTTCCTAGATTTACAAAAAGATATTTGATCAACAGAAAAGTCTAGTCTCTAGAACCCCGAATTTTTTGTTCACATTTTTAACACTCATTTATATGTATCGTATTAGGATGACGTGCACTGGGCCTTTCTAATTGAAATAGGTTGATGTGGTGAAAATTTTTAATTCGTAATGTTTCCTAATATGCTTTATTTATCGAATAATTATGCATGCGTGTCTTCAACTTATGTATTTTGAGTGGGTGTTGCATATTTATTTTTGGGACTAGTGTGTCAAGTCTAAATAACCCATATAGGAAGAATTGTTAGTATTCTGGGGTGATGAGAAGTACGGGTCTTAGGTAAATTTCATTTTTGGTATGCCTTCATTTCAATTTTGATGATCATGAGGGTGATTTTAAAAGTTAAACAGAAATATAGGCACACTGGGTCATTTGGCAAGCAGGGTTGAGCTCGCCGAAATGCTCAGCGGTTCGCCTAATTGTCATAGGTCGCCCTTTGCATACTTCCTTTTTCCTACTCTCAATGTGTAGTTTGATGAAATTAACCAGCAACGCCGAAAATAGTTGGGAATCCGCCATGTGGAACTTTCCCTCCCCTAATTTCCCAGACTTGACAAATAGTCACCATGGAGAGCCGACTTAGTTCGCAAAATTTGATGGGTAATCCACCGAGCGGAAAGGAAAATTTGACTGCAACTATTTTCATGTGTTTATATATTATATATATTTCAAATAATAGTTAATTATTACAAACATAGTACGCAGCAGAAAAAACATGCAACTTACAGGGAAAACATTACGACACATATGAATAAGTGAATGAGGAACATATTCCCAAAAAAAGGGGCGAGGAACTCCAACGAGGAAAAGGAAAAAAGATAAAGAGCATCAAAACGAAAAGAGTGGTTGCGGTAATAAGCCACTGATCCACAATAAAAACAACTTAGGAGAAAACCTTAGCCCTAAGTTAGAAAATCCCTTTACCATATAATTAAATCTTGAAAAGAACAACTTCAGTCAAAGCTCATTCTAAGAAAACTGCAGCACCAGCATCGTCGATCCTTCCGTAGTTCCACACTTTGTCATATATCCTTGAGTTTCTCCATCAGTCTTAACTGCAATCCACGGTCACTACCAATGGATTTTTAATTGAACGACATGCTGTTGATGACCTTCGTAGGTCGTGTCTGCAGCCTTTTGTGTTTTTATTATGAAAAACAATCCTACAAAACAAATAGCAAAATATGTTAAAACTACTACAAATAGGCTCTAGAAACATACAGATTTGAAGCAAAAAGCATTGAAAGCATCGTGATACCACAACACATCAAACAACAGCAACACCTCCAGTGGCACCTCCACCTCCTATCATGCATAAGTACATAAACATACTCATATACATAATAATACCTTCCTAGGACTTTCTTTAAGAGATACTTGTGCAATGCATAGGTGAAGTACCATACCCTACGTACACTAAGTAACTACCCTTAGGCTATCCAAGTTAGGGTCCACTTCTTTACTTACATTGTCCATGTTACATTCCGGAAAATATAGTCTTAGCCGACACAAAGACCATGGGTGCTAAACATTGAATTTGGTGTTGTAGAGAGTCACACCAATGGAAGGTGCTCTACCTATAAAAGTTAGAATATTAAACATGCTAGCATATTAAGTGATACCACTTTCTAGATCCTATGTGGCAAGCATACTTTATGAACTCGGAGGCATTTATGGAAATATTACTCTATGCCCTTTGAACTATGATGCTAACCACATAAGTAGGACTATGGTGAACCCTACCTTCCCACATTGTGAAGGTATCACCCCTCATCTTCAAGTTCACTCGGTGCTAAGTTGAGTTCCCTTTATTTAAAAGCCATTATTATCTTTACTTTATAAAATGTAGGCTTAGAAGAGTTAACTCATCATATGCTTATATCATAGGTCATAGATGAGATTTCATCAACCTAAATCATGTGAGGAAGCCTTTCACATTGAAATATCATATTGAAGCACCATCTGATTAGGGTAGTGTTCGGTCAAAGCGCCCTTCTATTAACTAGATCATCATACATGTGTGTGTAACATATATGTGAGCATCCTTTCACATAATACATTAAGGCCGCAAAGTTTCATACATTGATGCATAAGTGTATTTATGAGAAATCCTTTCATATAAACACAATACGACACTATGCACATTCAGAAAATAACCATGCATTCATATTGATGAACATAGAAAACCAAACCTAGGAACTATCTTATCAAGGAACATATGTGCAATGACAAGGTCCCATACCCTTGTCCTTATTATTACACCTATAAATCGACCCTAGTTGATAAAAATACTTCATAGATACATATCCTTTACATTCATAGTTGTAGATATTATTTCTTATGAGAATACCCTTTCATAAGACAACATGAACCTATACTACTTGAAAGAATGGATGAAGTGTGAATGTGTGTACATTGGTCCACATGATAACCTAATGGCTATATATTAACATATAGTGTGATCTACCCTCTTAGGACAACAATGCAACTTCATGCATAGACCACACAACACTTAGTAGCATAGGAAGTAATATAACTTCAATACTTGCATGCAGGACTCCTAGCTATAGCTAATCAAAGATTCATATAGGGGTACATAGGTAAGGGGACATCATCCATCACAAATCAAAAATGTCAGCACATAAGCTACCCCTAACATAACACATGCTTATACAATAGCCGTACAACCTTGATCACAACAAGAGTAGAAGACTAGGCATGAGACTTTATATTTGGTGATCATCACCACCAAACCTTTATACCACAATATCCTTCAAGGACATGTTTACATAAAATATATAATAATAATAATAATAATAATAATAATAATAATAATAATAATAATAATAATAATAATAATAATAATAATAAAATAAATACCGCCACCATAAGTGGACCATACGACACAATGCTATACAAGGCTTCGTAATCTAACAATTATATAAAAAGTAGGGAAAATAAGCAAACTTACAAATCCTCCAAGCTTTGATCACCATTGATCAATTACCATAATTAAACATAAATACATATATAAACTTTAGCTAAAGTTACCATGACATAAATGAAATCACACATCAAACATCATGATTTAAAGATCACATTAGGTACACTACTTCATCAAGTCTATAGAAAGTAGAGGAATATAGATAAATTTACCCGAACCTAAACCTTGATCATCATTTATCAATAATCAAAAATTCATTTTCAATTAACATGAATAAAAATATTAATAGGCAATTTAACATAATTGAAAAATAATTCAATCAACATACAATCAAGATCAGAAAACCTATATTATAGGACAATTTGAGAAATTAGGAGGATCATGGGTTCATCAAAAAATTGAATTGAATTATATCTTAAACATTATATAATCATAAATTTATCATAAAAATGCTTTTGAAATCAATTTAAGAAAGAATCCATTGCTAGATTGAAAATTGTGAATTTTTGTCTTTGAATGATATTTGAAAATCCTAGATTGACTCCTTAAATGAATGGATAACTCGGGATGAAGGATCACCATATATTTCTATATGAGAATCCCCAAAAAAATTATAAAGAGACCATGAAAATCAAGCCCGTAGCTTGAGTTTTCCATCCAATAGAGGTTTGATAGGATTTGGAAGAGAAGATAGATTTGGGGTTTTGATTTCTTATTGGGTGCTGGGGTTTTGGATTCGAAAAGCGGCTAAATAATTCATGAAAAAAGTTTATAACCATCTCCCAAAGTTACCCATGCACCCCCATATTATTTGGGAGCTTTAGACATGTCAAAACTAACTTTACAGCGGCACAATCGAATGAGGGATGTGGCTGTGTGTCTTGGAGGCAGCCTCAGATTCTTCGCAAAATAATTTTATAGGTTGTGTGCCTCGTGTTGAGCATGCGTCCCATAGGAATACTCAGTGCAAGGTGTGCTTCCTTAGGCAACCTTTCTTGTCCAACGTTTGGGTCCTCCTCGGGGGAGTTTATGGTAGTCCTCGAGGAGTTGTACCCAAACATTTTGACCCTTAATTTGTATTTTAAAATGATGGGGTAACCTCTACATTTTTGGACTTTAAACAACACATACAAAACAAGGCAAACATATAAGGACACACTGGCACATCTAAAGACAAACTTTCAAATGTCTTAGATGTTCTTTGACATTTGGCCTCCAAATGACATACAATTCAGTATACATACTATAACACACTTAATGACAATATTTTAAACCTTTTTAGACATATTTTAGGCTCTAAGCACCTTAATTTATTTATGGGGTCTTACAATATCCCCCAAATGGGAACATTCGTCCTCAAATGACTTTTGGAATATTCTAAACACATAAAGGACTTCAATAACCCATAGAGCAGCTCATAAGATTCAAAACATCATCTAATAAAATTTAATGCACCAAAATTTACAGGGAACACAAACTTCAAGCCATTTACCAGTCCATGCAACAAAAGCAAGCAAAACCTTTATTCACTCAGTTTAAAAATGCATCAAACACATAGGATCTTATTATGTTCATAGGAGGAACATACTTCTCCTAATAATACCATGGTTTAGTTAATTAGGAGCTCATTATGTAAAAACCTTTCAGTAACACATAAGAAAGTTCAACATCACTGAAGAAGCAATTAAGTACTCCTACTTCAATGCTTATAGACTTGAGTCACGTAAATCAACTAGAATTCTTATCATTAAGACAAAATTCCATGAAAGTCATACTCAAATTAACCATTATTATATATGTTTAAGGAGGAATGTCCTTTCCCTAAACACAGTTACATATTTCATGAGATCATACATAAGCAATGCTGGAAGATCAATTCAGTTTACATGAGAAATCCTGAACTCTTAACAAAACCATTGTCATATTTTCTTCCTTTTTAAGTCAAAATGGTAACTTGCACCACACACATATCAACAATGAGAAGTCATTCCACATAATTTCAATTTCTAGTATAACACTAGCCTTCATAAGCAAATATTAGTGTGGGAAATTCGTACAATTTATAAGCACACACAAGGACACTAGCTACACATGTCTTCACCTTTCAAGAGTGAGCCTACAATCATGCTTTCCAAACCCTAAAAGTCACATAAGTTTCAAGAGACTCATCATTTTTCGTTTAACAAAGACTCAATTTCTGATTTTATAGATTAAAACTCCACACATTAAAAGTGACACTAAACATGCTTCTTACATTATCTCATGAATTCTAAAGCACAATGAACATATCAAGATACACAATAAACATGTGAAATCATGAATTTGATAAAAATTCCTTTTTGATGCACTTTATAAACTTCAAAATATGCTTAACATGGTGTAAAATAAGACATATGACGCATACGAATAATATGCAATTCATACTTCTATGCAAAACTCCTATCATAAACAATCTATTAGAAACTCTTTCGTTCAAGCTCAAGTGAGAAAAGAAGTACAAGATATAAATACCTACAACCTTAGTACTCTCATCGGAATCCCCCACTTAGGGCAAACCCAATAAGATTATTTAACTCAACCAACATACTTCCTCTAGGCCTAACACCCAATGGAACTTCATAATATTCAAGATAGGTCATACTAACAAAAAACATAAGGTCTCAACTACACCTTAAATATCAAGGGTCATACAACATTTGGGAAAAACAATAAAGGAGACATACCCATAAGACCTCTTTCTTTTTATTTCAATACTAAGTTAAGGTAACTTCTTGGTCATCCAACACACATCATCACCCTACAAGGAAAGCACATTACCTTCACTCATAGGATAAACACTATACAAAGGACTCCAATCCATGCAAAGCAAAGACATCACACATATAATATAACACATGAACCATTCAACATATACAATGGCTATTATCGTGTCTAAACCATATCATAAGACTATTATCATGCAAAAGAAACTTATAATCCAAAAAGGAAGCTTAGTTCAACTATAACAACTTTCTTAAATAAAATTTTACCATATCATAGCTATTAAAAGATTATGACATTGACATCTTGTATCATCCCACTAAATCTAATATAGTTGCGGATGCTTTAAGATATAAAATAATGACATGCACTTATGGGCAGTCTGTGGAAAGAAAAGGAATAAATAAGAATCTGTGCCAACTAGAGAACTTGTGCGTTCTCCTTCTTGAATCTCAAGATGAAGGGGTTATTGTGTAAAATGCGGTGGAATCCTCATTAGTAGTGGAAATGAATGAGAAGCAGTACACTGATATGATTTTTTTACAACTCAAGGAGAATGTACAACATGATATGACAACGACATTTGACTTTACGCTAGCGGGAGTACTTCGATGTCAAAACAGATTCTGTGTACCTAATGTAGATGAAATAAGAAAGAGTATCATGATGACAGCACATCATTTGAAGAAACTCTATTTATCAGAGGTCAACCAAAATGAATCATGAGTTGAAAGATATGTATTGGTGGGGGTATAGGAATAAGAACATTTCAAAATTTGTGGCTCAGTATCCAAATTGTCAACTTCTAAAAGTAGAACACCAAAAGCCCAGAGGTTACATGCAGCATATAGAACTTCTAATTTTGAAATGGACATTGATCAGCATGGATTTTTTCACTTGTTTGCTTCGCTCATTCCAGAAGTCTAACTCCATATGGGTAATAATTGACAAACTTACAAACACATCATACTTTTTGTAGGTGAAGACTACTTATACAGCTGAAGAGTATGCGATGTTGTCCATTAAAGGTATAGTTCAACTACATGGAGTGCCAATCTCTATAATATCTCATAGAGGATCTCAATTTAGATGCAAGTTTTTTGAAGTCATTTCAGAAGAGTTTGGGAACACCAATGAATTTAAGTACAACCTTTCACCCTAAAATGGATGGCCCGGCAGAACGTTTAATTCAGATACTTGAGTATATGCAGCAAGTTTGTATTTTGGATTGTAATGGTAGCTGGGATAATCACCTACCACTTATTGAATTTTCTTATAACAATAATTACCATTCGAGCATTAAAATTACACCTTCTAATTCTTTATATGGTCTGAAGCGGAAATCACCAATTGGATGGTTCAAAAAAGGTGAAACTACCATATTTGGTAAGATCTTATTCATCAAGCTACGGAAAAAGTCAAAGTGATACAACAACAACTAGAATTAACTCAAAGTTGACATAAATCTTATGCGGATATTAGAAGGAGAGGACTAGAATATTCTATAGGGGATTGGGTATTCTTGAAGGTGTCTCCAATTAGATGTGCAATGAGGTTTGGTAAAAAGGGAGAGTTGATTCCACGCAATAGAGGTTCATATAAGATTATATGAAAAGTTGGCCAAGTTGACTATGAGTTAGAGCTACCACAGGACCTTTCATCAGTTCATCCGGTGTTTCATGTCTCAATGCTTCGAAAATCCATAAGTGACCCATCTCGTTGTACTCCTACTAATGATGTACATGTTAGGGGAGTTCTTACTTATGATGAAGTACCCATTGCTATTATTGATCGACAAGTTAGAAAGTTAAAAAACAACGAAGTATATTCTGTAAAAGTACTATGGAGAAAAAAAAAGTTACATAGAAAGCGGAAGAAAAAAAAAATTCAAGTATCATCACTTCTTCCATACTAGTGAGAGAGATCGAAATGTTTGTGGACTCATTGCCGAGTAAGTATAAGTCTATATGTTCAATGTGACTATTAGTAGAACAAACTTAAGACTAATCTTGTTTGAGTTGGACAACCTTGCTAGCATTCGAGGACAAATGTTTTAAGAGGGGAAGGATGTACTGGCCTGTATTATGTATATGCTAGTTCTACTCATGTTACAGTTGATACAAAATTCTAGTGTAGCTAAGGGATCATGTTCCTTATACTATTAGAGATGGTTTAAACTAGCCAAACAGTGTTGTGATGCTTTGCGCGTTTCAGCGTGTTTAGTGTAAGTTCACTCCGATGGAACTAATTAAACTAAAGTTAGTAATGTGGTAATTGATCTTAAAGTTGAAAGTTTAAGTTCTAAGTTGAAGTAAAAGGAAGTAATATTAAGAAAATGGAATAAAATAATGGAGTTTCTTGCTTGGTTTTATTAACCTAGAAGTTGCCTCAACTACTTGAGCTACAATATAGTTAAAGGGACAAGTTTGATGGACCAGATTTAGTCTTATATTAGTAGGCTCAGTTGAAGCCCAAACCCATTAAACAAAATAAAAATAAAAGAAAGCCAGCAGCCAAATCTGCCGAAAGGCTTCCTTGAGACCTTGTTCCAACATGCGAAGCCCTGAACGAAGTGGATGAAGAAGGTGATGAAAAGGACTAGTCAGTGCTTCACCGAATAGTTCTGTGAAGCAGAGTTATTCCTCCCAATGTTAAGGTACACATACACGATTAAGGAAAAGCAAAAAATGAATTCTCCAACACATATTATAATGTCTGTAAACACTAAGCTTCTTATTATTTTTATAGGGTTTGAACAATATCATCAATGTTATTTTTTTTAACATATGTTTTTTGTAATTTCTCTCAACTTTGGAGATGATTTTGTGGGAGACTAGAAGAAATAAGTTCTTCTTCCTCAAATCGGAAGTGGCTTTTTCCTATAATTCTTTCTTTACTCATATTAAAATATAATTTCTTATACCCATTTGATTTCTTTATCAATGTAGGTGTATATGAATATTGCTTTATGTGTGCCTAAAACCCCCATTCTTCGGGTATAATTTAGTAATTATGTGTTGATATTATTGTTGGATCTTTCTTTATGATTGGATTAGATGCATTTTAATGGTGATTTCACCTAGTGGTTGTGGTTAAATTTAATAGGTTTATTGTTTCATACAAAACACCACCACGTGTTTTTAGCTTGTTTGAGAGACAAGTCGCTAAACCAAGACCGCTGATTGATCTCCTAAGGATTAGGGTGACATGACACTCAGCCTGAGAGGGTGGTCCCTAGTCCCATATCCAAGAACTATTCAACAATGAGCGGGTGTGTATAAGGCGTACGCTGGTCTTTTTTAGATAAGTAGGTATCCAAGAGATACTCATTGATATGGGGTAAGTTTCTTGAGTGGGAATTTACGTTTACAAAAAAATTAGCCTAGTTGTCATTATTCAACAACTTTTCTTAATTAAATCATGTGCCCATTGATTTACGTCAATATATATATTGTGGTCACACCAAGAGAAAGTCTCCTTATACTTTATTCCCCTTGGTTATTTTTGTTGTATTTATTACATGTGACAAACCCCCTTTTTCGATAATTGACACTTCGGTGTCACCAACTGAATTTACTTTTTTTTTATTCGATAATTTTGTAAAATACTACTAACTATAACGATATTTTAGTTTAGGTACCATATTCACTACCGCTCCCTTTTAACATGACCCCAACCCTTGGTTCAGTTACTATACTCGCTTTTATTTGTAGGCATTCAAAATGTAGGATAGTGTTGTTGATGACGATCATAAAAGAAACATCATTACCAAAGAAAGAATTTGTTTTCGTAGAGTTGATGACTTGATTAAAAAATTGTCAGAAGAATCTTATGCTTTGCAATATTAAATTCATAAAATGTGTGCCAAAGATGTATAAAAATCCGAAGTTATTTTATTTATGGTTGGTGCTATCCCTCAAAAATTCAAATACCTAAACTAGATCCTCACCTATTGAATGATTACAAAAATGGTGTTTCCTGGCCTAAAATAATGTAATTAACTTTTTTTGGAAGAGTTAAATTCTAAATGTCAGGAAACGAGCATGACGTTGACAGACTAGTGAAAGTAATCTAATATGCCTTTAGTTATGGGAAGCGGTTTGAAGTGTCATAAAGAGGTTAATCCTTGTAAAATGTATAGAGTACATATTGTGCATGTTTAGCGTCAAAACGTCCGGGTACGACTCTCCAAGGACCACCCTAAGGTCCCTCGAGGAGGACCAAAACATTTAACCCAAAAGGTGTTAAAAACAGCAACCACTTCACAAGTGCAATCGATGCCCAGACAATCGACGTCCCATAAATGTAGGTCGTGAGTCTATACTAACAGTTATGGAGCAGTGTCTCCATTTGAGCACTCTATAAAAAAAGGGTGGTGTGCCAGATGGTCCGTTCATGGATTGATGAACCGTCAATCAAGGTCATTAAATGAGTCTGCCCACTAGTTCAAGACACAGCTAAGCCAAGGTTGTTTGATAAATTCTACCCTTGTACATTAAAATGTAGTGTCTATTTAATTTAATTATTTTAGGCATATTAAGGGATTTTAACAAATAAAACAAGTCTTCCAAGTTCAAAATCCAAAAACCTCAAAAACTCTTACTTCTCTCTATCAACTAAATACCCCTTGGAGAAAAAGATCAAGCTTTCTCTAGGGTTTCAAAAATAAGTCTTTACTTCACAAATATCTAAAAGATTGATAAGGTTTGAAGACTCTTCACTCTTGGGACTCCTTTCCCCTTGAGGTTCTTCAAAATTGAATTTTAATGTTCTTCCATGTTTTGGATTTCACTCGATTTTTGGGTCACTCTTCAAACTTGATTAGTTTGATATTGATTTGATTAATAGTGATGGATTAATAATTTTTATGATTTGATTGATGTATTACCTTAGGATTTGACCTAATTCCCAAAATATCCATGAATGTCCCTCAGCTCCTAACCCTTACTTTTGAATTACATTTATTAATGAGTTGGGGTGATGTAATTGAATGCATTTTTTTATAATATACTATTGTATAATTATGATTGTTGAATTGTTGGGTAAGTATCATGTCTTTCGGGATGAAGTATTGAATGGGTTTCTTGGAGGTCATTGGTAAAACCATCATATTCGTTAATAATTTATTGTAATAATGTTAAAGAATCCTTGGTAATATAGCTCCCTTGAAGTATGAATGATGATGTTATTAATGTATGATCATGATAGGCATATCATGGTTGTGAGATGATGATAGGTGTATTATTATGAATGGTTGAAGGTGATTCTCATGTGCACCTTATTTTTATGTTATGACGTATTGCTCTTACATGATGTTGGGTAGCGATGAAAGGACTTTTTTATCAAAAACCTATGAGCTATGAACATGTTATATGAGGGGTTAAACTCCTATTACCGATGTTATGAATTAATGCTAAGGAATACTTAAAAATATTTCATAAAAGGAGAATTTAACTTAGCACTAAGTGTATATGAGAATGAGAGGTGTTCCTTCTTAAAAGGAAGGTAAGGTCACCAAATGTTCTCATGAGGTGGAAACTAAAATAAAAATTAGCATAGAGATGGTTTTTAGTAACAATGTTTTAGTTCATAACTATGTTCCCCCATAGGAAACCTATCTAGTGGTTCCACCTTGATGATATTATCATGTATATGTCCTACCTTTGCAAGTAGGATGCCCTCCGTTCGGTATGAGGGGTTGACACTGAATTCCATGGTTAGCTCACATGGTCTATTGTCGGTTATGGTAAAGGTTCCTAAAAGTAAAATGAATGAATGAAAGTAAGAAGTTGAATACTAACTAGAACTACTTAATAGGTGTCACCTAGTGTAGGTAAAGTTATGAGACATTACATATACATTGCACAAGTAGACTTTGAGGGGAATTCTAGGATAGGTTCTTTATATATATATGTTATGAATGTAATGTATAGTGCTTGTATTATATGAGGTTGATCTTATATGATGTTTGTTTCCCTTGATGTACATGATGTTGGTAAAAATTGTTATATAAGATTGTGAAAACACTTGTTATAATGATGTATGAATTAAAAGACAATGCTTATGGCATCTTTTTTAGTTAACTTGGTTTCTATGGGGTTTTGGGGTTTCACATATACATTGCACTGGTAGACTTCGTTTTTGTCTATAGGTAAGGTAGTATGATGATTTGACGAAATGAACTCTAAACATGAAAGGTAGATTATGGCGATATGGACTTGCACGTGTTCTTGGAATGTGCGTAAAGGATTTTAAAGTGAACTTTGAATAATGATAAACAAAATGTCCCTTTGTGCATGTTTTCAAATGATTTACTTTCATATGTTTCCATTATTAGTAGATGTGGTTTGTACTTACTCAGGCCTCTTCTATTTTCTACATAAAGTGTAGCTTTGGGTCATTAAAGAGATCCTACTTCTTTTTTGAAGAACTTCGATTGCTATCTCCAAGTTGGTGAATCGTCAAGTCCGAGGATGTCGATGAATAATTATTTTTTCTTATTCCTTATTTGAAGTCTTTATTTTAATTCTATTATGAGAAATATTGTAATGATGTAAGGGATAAGTACCATTTCTTTTACTCTTATGTTTTTCTTACCATGTGAGACAATTATAGATTTTATTTTGATATATGCGAAGTGAAGTTAAATTTCCATGAAAAGTTTTAAAATTTCTGCTTTTTATTCTATCTATGATGCAATAATGTATGTTAAGTGCTTGTCTAAGGCCTAATGAAGACGTCGGCTATGACTAGGGGGTAATATCAAGTCATGACATAGGGTATCAATAAAGACATCGCGGAGTTTCTGGCATTGTGTAAAAATTTAAAACATTTGAAATATGAGCATTAAAGAATGACACGATTGCTTCAAAGAATGTAAATTCCAAAATAGAAGTGGGAAAGAATATCAATGTACTTTGTGGTTTGTGGTTTGTAAGGTTAGACTATAATGCGGAATAGTGGGCCAAAGTGTATGTGAAATAGATAGCGAGGCTGCAAAGAGTGCCCCTAATCATCTCAAATCGTGGTACCCAATTCACTTCATAGTTTTTGACGAAATTTCATGTTGAATTCGTCACCCAAATCACCTTTAGTACAACCTTTTCATCCACACACGGATGGACAATCTAACACAAATATTCAAGTATTGGAAGACATGTTGAGAGCGTGTGTTATAGATTTAGGAGGACATTGGGATAAATTCTTACCTTTGTACAAATTTCTCGTAACAATAGTTATCACTCAACCAATTATATGGCACCATTTGAGGCATCATATTAGAGGGGATGTATATCACCAATAGGTTGGTTTGAGGCGGGTAATGTAAAACTTTTTGGATTTATTTAATGAAGGATGCTCACGATAAGGTTATGAGTATTCAAGCAAAACTTTTAGAATCCTAGAGTACACATAAGAATGAGTAGATCACAAGGTAATAAACATGGATATCCAGGCTTGTAAAAATGTTCTTCTTAAGGTATAACCCATGACAGGAGTGATGAGACTTGGTAAGAGGGGTAAGGTAAGTCCTAGATACATCGGTCTTTTGCGATTCTTGAATGTGTGGGATCGATAACATATAGGTTGGCCATACCTCCTAATTTATCAAGTGTTTATCTAGTATTCCATGTATCCATCGTGAAGAGATATTAGAGTGACAAGGATTATATTATTAAGTGGGACTCAATTGGGCTAGACAAAGACCTCCAATACGAGGAGGGACTGATATCTATTATATACCGTGATGTGAGTATGTTGAGGACCAACGATATTAAGTCTATGAAGGTTCAATGTTAGCATCGTCCAGTTGAGATAGCTACTTATGAGACTAAGAGGGACATATGAGCATGTATTCTCAATTGTTCGTAGAATCACGTACTACCCCTTTCTTCCCTTAGCTTATTTTGCCTAACTTTTTCACTCAACGACGAGTGATGGGTAAATAGGTATTTTTTTGAAAATCCAACAACAAAAATTTGTGGCTGGAAAAACATTTTGTTGTATTCTTATTTTTCAAACCTTGTCAAGCGTTGGAAGAAAATCATATTTTTCAAGGTGAAGGAAAATCTAGTAGCAATGGGGTTATTTAATAATGAATTTAATAAGATGAGTAGTTAGATAACTCTTTAATGAACTAGTATGACTTAACGAAGTCGATTTTTAGTGAGTAAATCTCCGAGAATCAAATTTAACGTAAAAGTTATTTTATAAGTATTGTGTTTTGGAGGTGTATTGAGAAATTTGGTTTGAGAAATTCTTCTGAGAGTAAATTAATCGGAGAAGCCCTTCCATAGAGTGGAATTTGTTGCCGAGGTGCTGCTGCTCTAGAGGGATGATTGCCATTGTGGTGGGCAGATACGAGTTCAGTTGTTATTAAACCCCTAAACGGATGAATAATGCACTTTTAAATTTTAAATCTAAGGAATGCACCCCACACCATTTCCACTAGTTTTTCATCATTCAGGATTCTAAAAAGTAAGCTTTTCTTTCCCCCTAATAAATTCTTAGAACTATAGAACATAATAGAGTGGGTTAACGATGATGTGGAAATGTCTTGTTATGGATTCTATGGTGCAGACAACCCTATTTCGTTAGTTGGGATCAAGGGTTTTATATAGGATTTATGGTATTGTTAGTAATTCAAATTATAGCAATTGATTATTAATTCCTGCATTATTTTTATTATTTGAAGACCAAGTACATGTGAAACGAATCCAGTAAGGGAATGATAAGTTTTTTTTTTGAAGTTTTAAAGCTTGTTTCGCTTTACGTGATAGTTGTGATTTTTTCTTTGCATGATATATGCATGTTTTTGCTTCATTGTGATACTTGTGTATGTATGTACATTGCAATATTGTTCACATTTATAGTAAATCAGATAGATAAATGAAGTTTCCATGAAACCATGATGTAAATGCATGATCTTGATGATATGCTTGTAATTGTAACTATAGTGTGTGTTTGGGGATCAAATTTCCATAATCCGGCCAGATAACAAGGATTGGGTTGCCACATTTCGGAAAAATATGTGATTGAATTTCCATATTTCGGTAAGCTAACTGCGATCGGCTGCCACATTGTGACATAAAAATGGGATCGAATTTCCACGTTCCTGAAATCTAACTGTTTGGCTTTCGATTCAAGTAACAATGATATAATGATAAATGTGAAATTTATTGTTACTTCGTCTTATTGAGAATATTGTACATGTTTTTTAACTTTTTAGGTTATTCTACTAGGATAGTCGCATGATCCTAATAACTCACGATGGTTGTGTACTGATTCTATTGTTTCTCTTATTTTTGTTGCGTACAAGACATCTTAAAGCGGCTATTGACAGACCTCACATAGGATATCAATGATCGTTGCTTGAATTCAACGGTGAGCCAAATAATCCATGCTGCCATGGGATTCTCTTTGGTCCATGTCTACCATTCCGGACAAAAAGTTTCTTCTAGATGTATCCCCTCTTGTTAGATTGATAAATATTGTTACATGTTTTGGTACATTGAAATTCAGATTCTAGGCATTTAAATTCCGCATTTGTTTAGTAAACTAACATGTTCCTGTAATGTAATTGTCATAGTTTTTGTTTAGTTGCTTCTTTTGGGTTATACTAGTGGTTCTCCCACCTAAGAGTTAGCGTAGGTGTCAATTACCACGGTCTGGGTAGTGACAATTATTGATAAATATACTACTTCCATCCCGAATTAACCATTTTTCTAATTTCATTTTAAATGTTTTTGTCACTTGAAATATGTATATTGAAATTATAATTATTTTTCACTATGAAGAATGCACAAAATATACATAATAATTCAAAAAATAAATTTTTATGTTGTAGTTACAAATGAATAAACTACACTTTGTAATGAGCATGAAAATACATGATGCAATAGTTTAAAATATAATAGATGAGTAAATTAGAATGCAAAACAATCGGATACAAATGAAATCGTTAAAATAAACAATTTTTAGCTAAAAACACTTAAAAATGAAAAAAATTTGATTATTTTGAATTCTGTAATGCATTAATAGAGCATTAATGGGAGAAACTAACAGTCTTGAAAGGTGAATATTTATTTAAGTTTAATACAAATTTTACGATGATGCAAAACTGATGATATAAGTGTAGTTTATCAATATCTTCACTTCGATTTAAATTGTTCGCTAATATATATTATATATAATATTTGCCGCACATATAATATTGAGAATAAAATAATTTAATTGTTCAATGATGAATTTGAAATCGATAAAATTTTATTTTACATGAAAATTATATAGATTATAGGCTGATTATTCACAAAAAAATTGATATATATTATGAAATAAGGAAATAAAAACAAAATAGATATAATATTACAATATTGAGGAGAGAGAAGAAGATTCATTTTTAGAGAGTATGATAGATAAAAAGGTTAGACTTGGTTGTCTTAGAAAATAGAGAACTCTAAATTTTGAGGGTAAAATAAAGGGTAGTGTTCGAGATGCCCTTATCCAACAAAGTCCTTCAATTATTCTATTGATTTTTTTGAGTTTTGCCTGAGCCAGTCTATAAGGAGGAATACATATGGGTTGTGTATTTGGGAGAAGGTCAATATCGAACTCTATTTCTCTTTTACGAGAAATACCTGCTACATAATCTAGGAACACTTTTGGAAATTAGTTAACAACAGAGACCGGCTCAAGAGTAGGGATTTCAAAATATACGTTCCTCACCATAATTAGATGGTATATGAAACTCTTAGAAATAATCTTTATAGCTTGAAGACACGATACAAACTTACACTTAGGCCTATAATTTCCCCCTTTCAACTCTAGGAAAGGTTCATTTGGAAACTGAAACTTTATTACACGAGTTCTACAATTTATACAAGCATAACACGAGTGTAATCAATTCATCACGATGATAATATCAAACTCTACCATATCAATCTCTTCCAAGTGAACAAGGGTAAATCTATGGGATAAGGAGACGAGAGAATTTCTATTGACCCTATTAGCCACAATACAATCACGAAGAAAACTAGGGATCGAAAAAAGATCTAGCAAGACATTTGGATAAAGGTCAAAACTCATAGCCACATATTACATAACAAAATACAAGGTAGCATCGGTATCAAGTGAAGCATAAATATTAGGTTGGAAAACGTTTAATATACCGACAACCACATTAGAATAACTCAATCATACCATGAGTTTGAAGTGCATATATCAGTTTCTCTTAGGAGCATTGGAACCCAAACCACTAGGAAGAGCTTGCATTACCTCGTTTACTTTTGTCGTAAGCATTGGAAAATCCCTCATATTAAGAACACTTCTACTTCAACTAAGGTAACCATACATGTTGGCTACGAACTTACCCTCGTGGTTAATTCCACATCTAACACAAGTAGAAATACGCAATGATGATCCACTACCATTCCCTCCTTGAGGCTTACAGTTAGGCACCCTATCTTTGTTTAACATATGAAGCGTAATGGAGGAATTTTGACTAGAAAACATTTATCAAAACCGAGGATTACCATGTCCATTGGACCCTTCATTAGAAAAATTTCCATTACAAGTATTAGCCCTCTTTGTCTCCACAGACTTCTCCTTAAGTTTCTCGCTTTCGATCACTTTTGCATGAACCATGAGACAAGAGATGTCCTTGCTATTAATGAGTATAGAGGTAAGCCACTCTTTAAACACCATTTTGGACACACCCTAAACAAACTTTGCCACCTTGATGTAGAATCAACAATTATTGTTGGAGCATATTTAGATAATTGTGTGAACTTCTAAGCCTATGACTCACAATAATACTTTCTTGATGAAAGTTGATAAACTCAAGTTCTTTTGATTCCCTCATTTCAAGGGGACTGAACACATCAAGAAAGGCAGTCTTAACCTTTATCCAAAATTAAGAAGCATCATTAGGTCTTCCTTATTTCGATTGGTTGAACTATGTTTTTGTAACACCTTTAAGTTTGTAAGAGGCCAACTACTCCTTTTCCACTAGCATCGCTCCCATAATCATCAACACTTAGTAAAACTTATTAAAGAACCCTTGAGGATCTTTCTCAAACATCAAACCGTGAAACTCTAAAGGATTAATCCAAGTAAAGTCCTTTACTGTTGATGTCATTGCATCAAAATTTTGTTTAATGGGAACCGGAACCACTCTATTTTGTTGGGATTCCATTGCTTGAGAAAATACTTAAAAAGTAGCCCCAAACTCTACATTTGTCAATTGTTTAGCAAAAGAATAGGCTGAATGTTGAGGAGATATATGTTCTTTATTTTCCCTTGTATTTATTCTAACATAAGGTCTTTGAGTACCCATAACATGTAGATCATAAGATAAAGATTAAGAAAGAGACCTTATAGATCTAAACTCTATTGCACGACTTTAGAGTACTGAAAGTAGTGGAGTTTCCTACAAATATTGTAAACTCTTATTCACAAATGTAGAAAAAAGTGACCTACTCGACGTGCTTACGAGACATTTTAAGAACCTTCTAAACCTTGTGCTTTGTTTCAAAAACATTTCGCGACCCAGGGGTACAACCATGATCTATCATAACATATAGAACCCAGAGAGACCCTATACTTGCCACCTACAATTCATAAAATAAGAAATGGAAAACATAGCAGGTAAAAACAACATTCAATTCCCAAAGTTTTATAAAAACAAAGCAGATTTTTAAGACACTTATCTCATTAGCCATGTAGTACAATCGGATGAAATTTCTCCTTGCACATACATTATGTACAAAATTTTATATAATAATGAAACTAAAACAATGAAAATTCATTTTTTTAAACAATTAGGATCCACCAAGCTAAAAAATCTTGCAATCAACAACTAGACACAAAACTGAGGAACCTGATTGTCAAACCCTACATTTAGGGAAATGTAGCCAATAGTATGTGTTATTACAAAACCATGTACTAAATATGATATCCATGCATAAAACATTTAGATCATGCTAAAATGGGTCATTTGATGGCATAAAATTCAAAATGCTAAATTTTGATATAAGAAGGTTAGAAAACATGAGTTATAAAACATGGTAAAGTTAAATAAACTTCTTTAAAGCCTTTGAACACATATGAGATACTTCTTGAAGTAACCTTAGCTATATATTATGGTGGGAAGTATGTTAATCTAAGAGAAACCATGTGAGCTATAATATGATCCCACGGTACCTCTCACACTGAAAAGGGTTGTCTTACATTACAAGGTATGGACCATGAAATTCTAACCTACGTGGATCCTCTAGATAACGTTTCTCTAGAGAATAATCATATAGGGGAACATAGATAAGGGATAAGACTATTGATATTAGAAACCCGACCTCTATTAACGGGACTGCCTCATATCTTCTCAGTTAGCATAAATACCATGAATTATACATTTATTACTTGTTTGAATTATCCACGGAAGGGAATGTCATCATGCGAATCAAAGCTAAGTCATACGTCAACCTATGGAAAGGTATCATTCAATAACTAATCCATGCTAGTTTCATTAGGTATCTTTTTATCTTTGATTAAATTGGGTGAGTACATTTTTAAACATTAGAATCCTTACTATATCATAAAACCTTCCATAATATTGTTTAAATATGTCTATGGAAAAAAATCCTTCCAACATAACAACAACATCATAACTTGTACTTCACTCTCTGGGCACCCTTAAAAAATATATATAGATTTTATAAAAACATTCATAGTTCTAGAATTTACATTGCAAGTTTAAAACAAAATTTCAATGATCAAAACATACAAAACATGGGTTAGATATAGATTTAATCATAAATTCATTTAGTTCTATAAATACATTCTTGTTTTCAAAATACTATTCTTCCATAATCAAAATCCCATATCCTATGGTCATAACTTGAAAAATATTCAGATTAAATGTGTTCGCAGGGGAATCATGATAAAACAATACTATTTCATATATTCATGAAAAAGAGATCATAATTCAATCATTTAGATCAATAATAACCAGAACCCATGGAAATTGAAGAAAATCCTAACCTAATTAGGATTTTCTAACTTTTAAAATAGGAGAATTTGGGAACTCCATGAATTGAAGGATCTATGGATGAACAATAATACCTCAATGCACATTGATTTCCTTCAATCAAAGATTAGGAGACTTGACTTGTAAACCTAGCTTTGTACCTTGTTCTTCAAGCTTTATGAAGAGAGAATTACTTTCTGAAGCAGACTTATTATTCTTTTAAAAATTTGAGAGAATGATTTTCAATTGGAGAAATTTGTGGTTTAAAACGTTTATATAGTGGTCTTGGTGAAGGAAAAAATGATGTAGAACAGGGATAAAATAATTAGGAAAAGAACCAGCTACACAACATTGAACTAACTAATGACCTACTGACAAGACACTTAAATTGATGGACCGTGGACTAACCTACAATCCTTCTAGTATAGTCTTTGATTGTGGTTAGATACTGGAACTTCGGTGCCTAGACTAGTGTCCATTAACTAGAGACCATTGTTCCACAAATGCTCTTTTTTCTTGTCGTGGTTCTAGACATCTTACTTAAGGTTGGGAGTGATCTACTACAGAACACACCTACGTTCCGTGGTCTCATCCACAGGACGTGGGTAGCCTTCATAGGTTGGCACCTATAACTTTTCAAAATAGTTATCTTGCCCCTTCTCCAATTAGGGTTGTTACACAAATGAAGTCATACAAATGCTTGAATGGTACACATTATTTTACAAAAACTCAATCAGTGGAAAATGATCATTCCAGTTACACTTAAAGTCAATTTGATATGCCTAATCATATATTTCTAACTATGAATTGCACACTTGATATACCGTGGTTTCACGGTATTATTATTACTTTTTCCTTATGTTTAGTGTGTCCAAAAGCCTTTTTGTGCTAATGTTTATATAAGTTTCTATTTATTTTGTAGGAAATCTGTACAAAGATGAATGCAGAGATTTTGAGCAAAGAAATGCAGAAGAGACCACCTACGGAGCTTGTGACGGTCCGTTGTTCTTGTGACGGTCTGTAGGTTGCAGCGTAGTGCAGCTGCTGAAGGAAGATGGGGAAGTCTTACCAAGTGTCGGGTTACGAAGCTTGTGACGGTCCGTCGTGTCTATGAAGGTCCCTCCTGCAGGTTCGTCATGAACTTCAGAGAAGTAATCCCAGTACCCATATTTAAAGAGTTGAGGTGTTTTGGAACGAAGACCCTCGACGGACCGGTGTTCTTATGACGGTACGTCATAGTTGCCGTCGAGGGTAATGAAGAGAGCAGCAGAAGAAATTGCATAAGTATGGGACGACGGAGTCCATGACGGTCCGCCGTGACCATTACGATCCATCGCGAGGTCCGTCGACCCAGCCGCGTTTTGGCAGATTTCCAGCAAATAGAGTCCTTGTTTAATTAGGTTTTTACTTTTTATAAATAGATCAAAAATCCTCGTTTTTGAGGTTAGACTCCGAATTGTTAGACATCAATTAGTAGACATTGTATTGTTAGACTTTTGAGAATCATTAGACTTTTTGTGAGATTGTTGATTACTTTGAGATTCTTGCAAGTGATTATTGGTGATTAATCAAGCAAACTTTTGGATTTTACTCATTCTCATTGAAGTAAGTACATGAATTCTTATTTAATACATTTGAATATTTTGATTATTACTATGAGTAACTAAACTCTATAACTAGGGTTGTGGGAACCATAGGCATATAATGAGATAAAACCTAACTAAAATAACGATTCTAGAATAGTGTATTGCATGTATTAATAATTCTTTCGCTTAGAAGTCTTTTTAACGGATGGCCAACATTAAAACTCGCCTTAACGCTACTTGCCGGACCAAGGAGGTAGATAATAGGAAAAGAATTTTCAACATAGATTTAGCGTATACTATCTAATAGGCTAGTATTGATTGGTACGAGGTAAAAACTTAGTCAAATATCGGATACGATGCTTAATATGAGGTAAAGATAAGGGTTAGGATAGTAACACACGTAGCCGGACCAAGGTGCAGAGTGAGATTTTCTAGATGCCGGACCAAATATTTAGAAATACATAACTTATCACTTTACATGCAAGATACTAGGAAAGAATTGTTATAGTTAGAATTATCAAGTTATGAACCTGTGGGGAACACGTAAACTCTAGTTACTTTGATTAATTAATTAAAATCCAACATTAAAAGCTGTTAAGTGTCTCTTTCAATTGCGTTAGTTATTTTCATTCATTTAGAAATAGAAACCCCCCTTTTATTGTTTTTATTTTCCAAGGAAGTCATTGACTGAAAAATAGTAATAATAGATTGAAGTTAAGTCTAGACTATTTTCCTCGTGGGAACGATCCCAAACTTACTAGTTGGGTTATTTACTTGACACGACCGCTTTACTTCTTATTTGAGAAGTAAGTTTGAGCGTATCAAATTTTGGCGCTGCTGCCGGGGAGTCTAGCTTTTAGATTAACTTGAACGTATTACTATAGTTTAGTTGATATTTTCTTGATTTTACTTTGTTTTATTGTTTTTGATTTTTTTCCAGACCTATCCTCCTTGTATGCCAAATACACGGAGAGGAAGAGAACCCTTGTTTCCCTACGATCACGAATTAAAGCGTACACTATGCATTATGAATCGAAACTTGGGAATAAATGATGATGATCCAAACCAGAACATCCCAGCTCCGGTTGATTTTCATGGTCAGTTGTTACCCGATGCTCAGGGTGAACACCAACACAGGGGACAAAATCCTGCTCCACGGCCCCAAGCATACTACACAGGCTATGATAACATAGCAGACTCCGATGGGCCACTTGTTTTGCCTCCCCTACACACAGGCCCTACTTTTGTGGTAACTAGTAGCCCGATGCAAATTCTCACTGCCAGAGGTTTGTTTTCAGGGCTACCTTCTGAGGATCCACATGCCCATATAGCTAAGGTAAGGGCAGTGTGTAAAAGCTGTGTAGGGAGGCCTGATTTGGATTTAGATGTAATAGGGCTCAGAGTGTTTCCTCTCTCACTGACGGGAGATGCTGCTATATGGTTCACTGAGATCCCATACAACTCAATCTTCACATGGAACCAACTAAGGGATGTTTTTTTAGCACGCTATTATCCGGCCTCCAAGAAACTAAACCACAAAGACAGAGTGAATAACTTTGTGGCACTACAAGGAGAGTCAGTTAGTAGTTCTTCGGATAGATTCACCTCATTCTTGAGAAGTGTTCCAAATCACCGTATTGATGATGAGTCACTGAAGGAATACTTCTATAAAGGACAGGGTGATAATAATAAATCGGTGTTGGACACTATCGCAGGTGGATCTTATGGGGAATGTCCTTATACTGAGGTTGCCAAAAAATTAGAGAAAATCTCCCGGAATAATAAAGCTTGGAGTACTAGGAAGTCTGATACAGGGAGAAACACCTTCACAGTGCAGTCCACTCACAACCCAGCCACATATGAGATTCGCGAAGAAATGGCTCAGATGAGATTCGAGCTTGGGTTGGTACTAAAACATTTCACTGGGGTGCAGAAAAGATTAATGAAGTCAACTACTTGTCAAAACCACCGCCAAAAAATGATGAGTGCTATTATGAGGAGGATTCCTATGCAGTAAATGAACAGACGGGGGGTTTCCGACAAAGTACCCAAGGCTCTAATCAGGAGAATTAGCGCCAAGGTCGAGGGAACCACGGTCGGAACTATGGTAACTACAATCGTGAGGGTCATTATGTTCGACATTGAAACTACAACCGCAACAACAACTTCAACAGGGGTAACTATGGTAATAGAAACGACAGGAATGGACCCTATGTTTCTCCTCAAAATTGTGAAGTTACTCCTAGGGATGGTGGAGGTAGTATGTCACGAATTGAGGATTTTTTGCATAAAATGATGAGGAGGTTCGATGCTAGTGATGAGCACAATAAATATTTGAGGAATGATTTAGCGGGTATTGGAAAATAGTCGATACACATGCAATATCGATTAAGCAACTTGAGTTACAATTGGCCCAATTATCTGCGACTGTGAACACACGGCAACCGGGCACTCTTCCTAGCAACACTGTCCAAAATTCGAAAAATGATGGATATTGTATGGCAATTACTACTCGCGGTGGCAAGAAAACCATTGACCCTTCTATGCCGTCTAATGAGAAAAAGGTGACAAAAGATACTTATAAAGTGGTAAATGTTGATGGTAAATTAGAGGATAACATTGTACAAGATGCTGAAGTGCCTAAAAAGGTACTTCCCATGCCTAGGCCACCACCCCGATTTCCTCAAAGATTATTGAAAAAGACTGAGGATGGTGAATTTCGGCGTTTTATAACAATGTTGAAGCAACTTTCAATCAATGTCACTTTTGTAGAAGCTTTAGAACAAATGCCCGGTAACGCCAAGATTATGAATGATCGGTAACTTTTTAGGATGATGATAGAATGCATCATTGTAGTGCTATTGCTCCAAGATCTCTGGTACAAAAGAAAGAAGATGCGGGTGCATTCACTATTCCTTGTACAATCGGGCTATAACATTTTGTGAAAGCATTATGTGATTTGGGGGCAAGCATAAATCTCATGCCCCTCTCGATTTACAAGAAGTTGGGTTTGGGTGATCCAAAGCCTACTGCGATGCGGCTACTGATGGCTGATCAAATAGTAAAAAGGCCTATAGGGATACTCCACGATGTGCTCGTAAAAGTAGAGTCATTCATATTTCTGGTATATTTTGTTATTCTTGATTGTGAAGTCGATTTAGATACCTATTATTCTTGGGATGCCATTCCTTGCTACGGGAAGAGCCTTAGTAGAAATGGAATAAGGGCAGATGAAATTTCGCTTGAACAATGAGGAAGTGACCTTTAACATTTGTAGCTCCATGAGGTAGAGTGATGAACTCCAATCGGTATATGGTATATCCTACAACATGGGTGAGACATCGAGACACAAATAGAACAACGTCTAGGTGTAGAAGAATTAGCGGCAGTGATAATAAATTTTGATAGAAATTGCATTGAAGAGTATGAGTCATTAGTCGCGGCTCTTGAACGAGGTGATGTTTTGTTTAAACCAAAGAAATATGAGCTAGAAATGAAGAATCGTGAGTCCCCACCCGCGAAACCATCTATAGAGTAGGGTCCAAAATTAGAACTAAAACCTCTCCCACCTCATCTCAGGTATGAATTCTTAGGAAATGGTGACACTTTGCCGGTAATCATTGCATCAGACCTAAATGAACAACAAGTTAAATGTTTGGTAAAGGTGCTAAAAAGGTTCAAAAGAGCTATTGGGTGGACTATTGCGGACATTATTGGGATATCTCCTTGTATTTGCTCTCATAAAATCCAACTCATGCCTGATAAGAAGCCAAGTATTGAGCACCAGAGACGCTTAAATCCTCCTATGCAAGAGGTCGTGAATAAGGAAATCATTAAGTGGTTGGATGCCAGAGTAATCTATCCAATCGCCGATAACATTTGGGTGTGTCTGGTTCAGTGTGTACCTAAAAAGGGGGAATGACTGTGGTCCCCAACAAAAAAAATGAACTTGTTCCAATGACACCGGTTACAGGATGGAGGGTGTGTATGAATTATCGCAAACTAAATTCATGGACTGAAAAAGACCACTTTCCTATGCCCTTCATGGATCAGATGTTGGATAGACTTGCCGGAAAAGGGTGGTACTGTTTTCCTAATGGATATTAGGGGTATAATCAAATTTCTATTGCACCAGAAGATCAAGAAAAAACCACTTTTACTTGTCTATATGGAACCTTTGCGTTCATAAGAATGTCGTTTGGGTTGTGCAATGCACCCGCCACATTTCAGAGATGTATAATGTCGATATTTTCTGATATGGTGGAGGATACTATAGAAGTTTTTATGGATGACTTTTCTGTGGTTGGTGATTCATTCGAGCGGTGTTTGACCAATTTATCTGTGGTACTTAAGAGATGTAAGGACTGCAATTTAGTACTAAATTTGGAAAAAATGTCATTTCATGGTTAAAGAGGCTATTGTTTTAGGTCATCGCATTTCAGAAAAGGGCATAGAGGTTAATGTAGATAAAGTCGAGGTAATAGAGAGACTACCCCCACCGATCTCTGTGAAAGGTGTGAGAAGCTTTCTTGGGCATGCAGGTTTTTACCGGAGATTCATCAAAGACTTTTCAAAGATTTCACATCCATTGTGCAAACTACTGGAGAAAGATCGTAAATTTTATTTTGATGAATCCTGTCTTAAAGCATTAAGTGAGCTAAAAGAAAAATTGGTGTCTGCGCCTATCATTATTTCTCCGGATTGGAACAGTCCATTTGAGGTGATGTGCGATGCTAGTGGGGTGGCTCTTGGTGTAGTATTGGGACAGAGAAAAAACAAAATCCTTCACCCCATTTACTATACTAGTAAAGCCCTAAATGAAGCTCAGAAGAACTACATAGTAACTGAGCAAGAACTCCTTGCAATAGTCTTTGCTTTTGAGAAATTTCGCTCCTATTTTCTAAGTACTAGAGTTATAGTGCATACATACCACTCAGCACTGAGATATTTGATGGCAAACAAGGATGCAAAACCTAGGCTGATTCGTTGGGCATTACTGCTACAAGAATTTGACATTGAAGTGATGGATAGAAAAGGAACTGAAAATCAAGTCGCTGATCACTTGTCTCGTCTAGAGGATGAATCTATGAGAGAGTTAGGGGATAAGACTGACATTGATGATACTTTCCCCGATGAGCATGTACTGGCTTCTTTACAAGACTTGATCGTATGGTTCGCAGATTTTGCAAACTATCTGGCTAGTGATATTGTTCCATCGGACTTGTTCTTTTGATCAAAGAAAAAAGTTCATGTACGATTTGAAGAAGTTCTTTTGGGATGAACAATACTTATATAGGAGTTGTGCCGACAGGCTTATTCGGCGTTGTGTGCCTGAATGTGAGATGTTGGGTGTGTTGGAGGCATGCCATTCCTCACCCGTTGGTGGACATCACAGTGGTATCCGAACCGCTTATAAGATATTACAACGTGTTTACTATTGGCCAACTCTTCATCAAGATGCTCATGAGTTTGCTAAAGCACGTGACAGATTCCAACGAGATGGCGGCATTTCAAGAAAGCAAGATCTCCCTCTAAACCCCATTCTTGTTATTGAGTTATTTGATGTTAGGGGTATTGACTTCATGGGACCTTTTGTTAGTTCTCATGGAATGAAGTACATTTTAGTAGCAGTTCATTATGTATCTAAATGGGCCGAAGCCATCGACCTCGCAAACAATGAAGGGAAAAGTGTCACTGCATTCTTGAAAAAGAATATATTATTTCGTTTTGGCACCCCAAGGGCAATAATTAGTGATGGGAGCTCCCACTTCTGCAACAGATTGTTCAAGGGGTTATTGGAGAAATATGGGGTTCGCCATAATGTGGACACTCCTTACCACCCTCAAACTAGTGAGCAAGTTTAAGTGTGGAATCGGGAGATCAAACAGATATTGTCAAAAACAGTGAACGCTAGTAGAACGGATTGGTCAAGAAGGGTTGCTGATACTCTTTGTTCCTACCGTACAACATATAAGAATCCCATAGGTATGTCTCCATACCAACTTGTATATGGGAAAGCTTGTCATGTTCCGGTTGGGTTAGAGCATAAAGCCATGTGGGCTATGAAGAAGTTTAAAATGGTTTGGAGCGAAGCTGCAGAACAACGGTTAAATGGGTTGAATGAACTCGATGACTTTCGCCTTAAAGCCTATGAAATCTCATCCTTATACAAAGAAAAGATGAAGAAGTACCATGATAACAAAATTGAAAAACGAGAGTTTATGGTCGGGGATTTGGTGCTTTTATTTAATTCCAGGTTGTGCTTGTTTCCGGGCAATATCAAGTCCAAATGGGATGGCCCCTACTTGGTTACCCAACTATTCCCTTATGGAGAAGTTGAGTTGGAAACTAAGGAGGATGCGCGGTTCAAGGTAAATGGACAACACATAAAAATCTATTTCAGGCATGCTGAATCGGCGAATGAAGTGATCGAGGAATACCATCTTGATGAAGTCTGAGTAATCAAGTGTCCCCAGTCATGCCGCGACATTAAATCAGGGGCTTATTGGGAGGTAACCCAATACATATAATCATTTTAGTAATGGTAGCATTTTTCTACTAATGGGTTTTTAAATTTGAAGGCACATCACCAGGATATTTTGCAGTAAATTACTCTGCAGCTGTCACTGACGGATACATCGACGAACCGTTGCGCCTGTAATGGGCCGTCATATGCCTCCGTCGTACCAGGTACATCTTTATGTTATTTTAGCACTAGGGCACACACGACGCAACCAATGATGGGTCGTCACAACTACGACGGACCGTCGTCGAGGAATCGTCGCGTGATTAATGAGGCGTACCCGACCCGACCCGATTGGAGTTTAGTATAAAATTTCCATATTTAAACTTCCCAACCCATCATTTCACCCGATTCCTTTATTATTCCTCCCATTTCCCTCTCTTTTCAACTTCCACAATCTCTCCCTCTTTCAACCGATCATTGTTCCCCCAAAATTCTCCAAATACCTACAAGTTATAACCTGCTAGTCGGAGTTGCTGCTGTGGGTGTCTTCTTGTTCACCGAGTACTTGTCCATCTTGTTTTTCTCCAATTCTAACGTATGTGTCTCTAATTTCTACTCATGTATCCTGCATTTTTGTTTATTAATTAGTATTAGCTTAGTTTTTTGTGATATATTCATTTCTTTTATATAAGATTCTGCGTAACCTAGGTTAAAAATGTTCGAAATTGTCGTGTTTACAACTCTAGACATAGGTGCTTTTGCATTGCTAGTTTCCTAGGTAGTTGGGTTAGAAAAATGTAGGTCCAAAACACCACAATTTCGATTTGGATTCATCGGGGATGCATGGGGTACCCCTAGTTCTGTCACTGATCTACAGCACGAGACCCTGATGACGGACCATCGTACCCACGACGGACCGTCGTAGGGTCCGTTCCAAAAGCCCTAATACCCCACTGTCCATCTTTTTCTAAGTTTCTTATACGGACACATGTGACGGACCGTCATACCCACGAAGGTCCGTCCTTCACAACCGTTCTTGTTGTCAAAGACCCTCTTCCTGAGGGTCTCTCACTTTTTCTAAGTGTCCTTCAACGGACACATGTGACGTCCGTTCTACAGAACCGCTCTTGTTGTTAGAGACCCCATTTCTCAAGGTCTCTCTCTATTTCTTTAAGTGTCCACAAACGGAGGAGTACGACGAATTGTCATACCCACGACGGTCCGTCCTGCATGACCGTTATGAAAGTCACAAACCCCTCTCCTAAGGGTCTACATATTTTTTTTTGTGTCCTCTGACGGACACCTACGACAGACCATCGTACCTATGACGGTCCGTCCTGCACAAACCGTCGTACTTGTCAGAGACTCTCCTTCAGAGTTCTCCATATATACATAGTCTAAGTAAGACATGACGGACCCCATGATGGTCCGTCATAGTCATGACATGCCGTCACCAGGCCCGTCGTGTGTAACTTTTACTATAGAAATGACATACTATTTTCAATTTTTTTCTCTTTGTGTGGTTTTCTTGTCTTGTTTGCCACTACTCATACTAATATTGATCCTTTACAGGTACTATTTACTATGGCACCCAAGCAAGATCGATTCTATGCACGCGGGCGATCGAAGTCTGTCGCCTCGTCTGCCCGCATGGTCATTGGCTCTGATGATGAGCGTGACCACGAGTATGTGCCCCCACGCACTTCCACCCCTGCCCGTGCTGCATGTACTCCTAGAGACACACCCAAAAAGGTGGCGTCCGGCGTAGTCACTGCCTCCCAGTCTGATGAGGAGCGCACACTGACCGGCACACCCTCTCGGTCAGCCACAAATAAAGAAAGAGTGTCTGGCTCCTGAGGAGTTTCCTGGTCGGAGGAAGCCTCCGGCTATGCTGAGGTTCCCGCACCCGCCATCCCTGCAGCGTCGGCCTCGTCTGATGAGGCTGACAGTTCGGAATCCACATCTGGTTTACCAGCTCAAGCCTCCACCCCAGCCACTGACCAGCCCAACCGTTGGTGTGTCGACGGGAAATTTCAAGTCTACTCCGACGCCAAGTTCCTGACTGACACAGGAGTTATTACTCGAAAACTCACCTTGGAGCGGCGGGTCCTTACAGTGAGTCTCCCGATGATGCCTGAGATCCACAATCTCTTCACCAGGTATCGCCTGGAGTGGACAGCACGTTCGTTGGGACGTTTCAGTGAAGAAATGGTCCGAGAGTTCTACACATCCTACGAAGTGACTCTCTGATCAAAGATAGATAGGCGGGCTGCCCCCGCCAAACAGGCCCCACTGGAGCAGGTCCAAGTACGGGGCGTGCAGGTCGACATTTCCCTGCCTACCATCCGCCGGTTTCTATACAGTGGGGGTGTTGATGCTACTCGAACCCCTTTCACTGCCGAGTTTGACTACTGATGGCAGATTGTTAAAGATGTCCAGTTCCTGCGCGAGCCATCGCTGAGAGAGACCACCAAGAGGTGGATGGCCCTGCACCTGTCAGTTGATGGAGAGGGTGCCGATTGGGTGACCGAGCCAAAGGGGGCCATCAAGAAGGCAAACCTCACTTACACGGCGAATTTCTTGTGGCGGATTGTCTGCCACTACCTTTCCCCCAGAGCCGCTGATAATATCGTTACATGGGATCGAGCAGTGTTGATGGCGGCGATGATAGCCAGGTTCGAGGTGGATTTCGCGTGGCTTCTACAGGTAGTCATGCACGAGAGGGCATTCAAGGTCACAACTACTTACCCTTTCCCGTGCATGATCTTTTCTCTCTGCAGGTCCGCAGGTGCGCCTATATGGCACGTCGATCAGCTCAAGACCCCGCAGGGCACTGTTGACGTCGGCCTTATCAGAGACGAGGCCAATGTGTTGGCTCCACGCAGAGGGCCCCATCCAGAGCTGCCCCCACTTGCTGATGATATTGCTGATATGGTAGCTCAGACCCGCATGGTTAAGCAGGGGGAATCCACTGACACTGCCCCGGTCGAGTCTATCCCGGGTAGTAGCACTTCCCCGAGCTCCTTTCGCACAGCCCCTCAATCGGCGCTGGTCCCACTTGCTATGGTCATAAAATTATAGGCGCAAATGGCTACACTTCTGCATCATATCCAGCCGTGAATGAAGAAGTCTATTAGTGAGTCAGAAGAGCACCTAGAGCGGAAAATGGTCAAGTATACAGAGCGAAGATCGCTGAAGTTCACCAGCGCTTGGACGCCTTTGAGTTGCGGGTGCTAGCCCGGCCCGCCCCTCTAGTGGATGTGTCGACTCTTCAGGCTATGGTCAACAGCCTTCGCGCAGATATTGACACGATCTTAGAGGCTAGGGTGCCGGAGTCTGAGGCCCCTTCTGTCGAGCCTGCTAAAGACACAGTGTTGGCGGCCCTATTAACTACTTCAGAGATTCAACCACCTCCCCCTCTAGAGCATGCCAAGAGGCGTAGGGGTAGAGTAGAGGACGAGGCGCGAGCACGGAAAATGGAGCGCCGAGAGATGGAGGCTGCGAGGAGAGCCTCACTTGCTGAGGAGGAGGCGCACTAAATGAGAGCATCACAGTTAGCGGCTGGGGCATCTAGCTTCCGAACTGTGGAGATAGCAGGAGGCACTACTGATAGTGCGGTTGTTGCTGAAGACACCACTGAGGGTGACTAGATTGCAGAGGACGTGGGTTCCGGGGAACCGGACCCATCAGCTTGCTGATCGACGGTGCTTTGTGCCACAGGTTTGCTTCACCAACCACTCTATTATTTAAATTTTTATGCATTGGGGACAATTGCATTTTTTTTTGTTGAGGGTGAGGTAAATGGACAGTAAGTGTTAGGGTTACGTATGAGTAGCCCAATTCACTATCCTCTTTTGGGGTTTTGTTGCTTGTGTTCTTTTTCCCCAAAAGACTAATTACATTTTATGTTGAACAAGCATGTCTATATCGTTCGTACATAGTTTAATTCTGAAGCATGATGGCTAAACTGATATCCTGATAAATTGGAAAATGATGTATGACTAGGTATAGTAACTGATAAATGTGTGGCTCTATTCATGAAATAGAGGTACATCATTGACTTACCCTAAGTCTAAAATTCGAACTAGGTGTCTGATAATCGGGTAGAGTGATGAGATGTCAAGTGAGTGTGAGGAAGATTTGAATAGTCCCGTATCTGTACTGAGCTAGAACTTGCCTGGTTAGTCCTGCTAAAAGTAAGTTGTAATAGACATTTAGGAAAGGATCATAGGCCCTTATTCAATATAGACCCTTTTTAGCCTAAATAAAAGAGGACAAAATGAAGTTTATCCTTCTTTTATCCAAATGGTCTGAGCTTAAATTAGACCTTTCTTTGTCACCCCAGCTGTTCTTTTCTGGGAATAATGTGTTGGCCCTGGTCCCTCCTTGGACATGTGCACCTCTGCTTATGCCAAAAGCATAAGTTGAGGGTGGCTAATGCAGTAAACAACCTTCGTTATGGCCCTGACCCAACTTTAGGTATTGTGTACCTAGACTCATGGCAAAGCCATGAGTTTAGGGTGGCTATTATTAGGAATGCTCTGGAAAGTGGGGTTGAAAGAACAAAGAGACAGAAAGAACAAAAGTAAAATGACTCAAGAATTAGTTGAAATAAAAGTAAAGAAAAAGAAAAATATATAATAAATACAAGTAAGAAAAGAAGAGAGTAACTTACACAAATGAAGAAAGCAGAGAAAATAGCAAGGTGAAAGAATATGAGAAACTGGGCGAGATAAAATGATAGAAAGTGGTAGATTTAGCTGATATGTCAAGGAGGGCAAAAAGTCACTTAAGTTTACCTAAATACACCCTACCTGACCTTGAGCCTATGTTACAAGCTAAGAAAGTCCTATCGTGATCCTAAGGGTTGTATAGCGAACTTAAGGTAGTGAAAATAAGGGCAAGGTTATGGTAATAGGTATTAATTAGTGTGACTTTGTTTTGAGAGCGAGCGTTGAAAAGTAATCCTTATACTCAAACTTAAATCATTGTGTGAAAATTGAGGATTTTGTTTTAAAGTGAGGACACCAGTTGCAATACCGAAATTGTTAGTACCTCGGTGAGAAATTGAAGAGGATAGGTGTTAGTGCATGGTGAGTCTGTGTCATGTTCTGATCCCACATAATTAAAGCCTAATAGTGATAGTATGCATAGATTTGATTATAACACACTCCGCTTGAATATCAGTTTTTAGATGAAATACCGTACTAAGCTTTACATGAGTACCAAGACTCTTTTTGAATGATTCCCAAAACAAAGTAGAAAAATAAGTACAATGATCATAGATAAAAGAAAACATCACTCCATGCTAACTCACCATCTCCCACAAATACAACTTAGCATAATCCTCCACCAAATAAGAAACTCTCGTGGTTATGAAAGGGGCTGATTTTTTCATTCCATCTATGATGACACAAATTGATTCAGCTTGTCGCTTTCTGCATGGTAAACAAACAATGAAGTTCACATTGAAATCTTTACACTTTTAAGTAGGAATGATAATATCACCAGATAAATTTACTGACTTCTGGTGTTCACTTTTTACATGTTGGTAATTAGGACACTCAGACACTAATTCCGCAAAATCATTTTTCATCCAATTCCACCAATAGACCTCTCGCAAGTCATAATATATCATTGTGGTTCTGGGATGTAAAAGTATCGATAACTATGGGCTTCTAATAGTATTTGTTCTATAAAGTCAACGACATTACGAACCTGCAAATGGCCTATATATTGAAGCACAACATTTCCCATCTTGAGAGAAATCCTCTACGGACTTCTTAACCATCGCTTCTTTCAATTAAACAAAATTCAGATTTAGACCTTACTTGGCTTTCACATCCACCACCATGGAGGATTCTGAAATATTTTGAAGCATATTACAACCCATAGTACATTATACTAGTTTAAAACCCAAATGATCCTACTCGGAACACCGCTAACTAACTCCTTTAATTCATCCTCTACATGATCCAGACTTCTCATCGATAATCAACTAAGAGCATCAGCCACCAAAATTCTCTTACCGGGTTATAGAGAAAACTCATATCATAATTTCAATAAGTCAAGCCACAGCCTTTTGTGAAGTTTCAAATATTTATGATTTAAAAAATATTGCAAACTCTTGCGGTCTGTACAATTAACTACATGAATACCATATAAATAATGCCTCCATATCTATTTAAGAATAAAACAATAGCCGCTAGTTTAATAAGTAGGATAATTCTTTTCATGAATTTAAAGTTGCATTGAGGGATAGATTTATTTGACGTTATAGGAAACTTCATCAAATTTTATGTGTTAACGATCTTTGGTCAGTAATATAACCAAATTAAGTGATTTTGGATCAAAACCCATAGGGAGTGGTATGCATTCGAAGATAAATAGTAAAGCATGAATATGTTTATATTGACCATATATAAAAAAAATTGACAAATAATAGTATGATTCTTTTTTGGGGGTGACACAAGTGTCTAATAACAGGACTGTTTTGATTTTTAGCTTCAAGCAAAAACATCAAATAACACGGAAATAACAAATATAGAGACGGGGTGTGATTGGATTATGGGAAGAGGTAATGAAATGGGTGATTTCAAATAATAGTTAATAGGTGTAACTCAGTGAATAAGCTAAATATTATTGGGGATAAACTCTCTCAAACGATTTATGCCATATCAAATGGCTTTCTCTCGAACACCTTACCAATAATTAAGAACCACCCACGCTTTAGTCCATTAAATCTGTTTACTTGAATATGTGGAAGGATGTTTAGGATTCACTCTATCAAGCCGAACCCATGATAATCCAATACCCACACACCATCAATTAAGTAATCTATGATTTAAATCTTTTCTCTCAACCAAGCCAAAAACACAATGGTAGAGTTTGATTTGAAACTACAATATTTTAGATTAATAATCAATTACTGAATGAAATGACTTTTAAACAGCATTTAAACTATCAATTATCAGTAGCCAACAAACAATTAAACCCATAATTATCACATAATCTACCTCAAAATTTTTAGTTTTAGCTAGACATCCTAAAAAGTTAGAAACTGTTACAAAATTGTGTTCCCATCAACTAACTAAGGTTAATATTTTCTTTACACATGTCTAAAATTAAGACTTTTCAACACCCATTAAAAGTTTCTCAAAGGTAGAAATCTTAAAATCTTCAAATCTATGGAAAATTTATGTTTATTCTATGTTCTCAGCTCCAAAAACATAAAAACTGAAAATTAATGTCGCATTGGATGAAAAAATATCCTATTCATAAAATCCATTTTTAAACAATAAATTCAAACATGTACTGATCAAGCAAATAGGTTAGGCGATTATCATACCTTCTTTTCTTCATTGTTTCTTTTGCCTTGTTCCTCTTTGCTCCTTAGTTCCCATGCTTTCTTCCTCAATCGAAATACCTACAATTAAAGGATAAACATCAATTATTGGAAAAATTATGTATTTGAGGACACTAAATCTATTAAAAGAGAACCTAAATGAGTCCAAATCATGGACTCATCAACATTCCCTAACTTATATTTTTGTTTGTCCTCAAGCAATACTCAAGTTCATTAGTTCAAAAAGGATGTTTCAAGCATTGCTACAAAAGACTCAATCATGAATTCACTAAAAAAAATACTCAAGTTACTCATGCAAAATGTGCATTGAATGATTCCAGTGGTGACTCACCATTAAAAAAGATTCTCAAGTTCTCACTAGATTCAAATGCAAGTTCAAACTCAGCAAAAGTGGTAAAATTTCCTCACACAAAGTAGATTCCATATTTACACACTATTGTTCTACAATTTCAAGCTCGAGAATAAATATCAACACTCACACTCACAAAGATAAAAACAATGCATGATTTCACACATAGATTTTCCCGTATTATCTAATCAACACTTGTGTCAACTTAGTTAAGATTAAAAAAGGTCTTTATAAGACTTTGAATGGGGTTGAGTGCAAGGTATGGTTATTTCGACTCAATTACTTCCATATCAAGAAATGTGTACACTTTATTTCCTTATCTTCATCATTCTCTTTGAGCTCAAAAGTTACCCCATTAATCATCTTCCATAGATAGTCTGAAACCCTAATTTTCTTTGAATTTTTCAAAACTTTAATCCAAAAAGGGTTCATTCTTTTTTCTTTTTATAATTTTTTTATAGAGGTTTCAATTTTTTCTTAAGATCACGAGTCAACACAGACTTCCTTTCACTTCCTTATTTACCTTCTCTTTTCACCACACCGCAACTTACATTTTTGGCATAAGTTGGCTATAAGAAAACCACAATTCATGAGGATTATATGTATTGGATCAACAAAGGTCACCATTTCATCAAGTTTCTTCCACAAAAGGGTTAAGTCTCAACAGTTGCTGATGAGAGGTCCACACAGTCACAAGATAAGAAAAAAAATGTATAATGCCAAATTAATTCAAAATCTTCAAAGTTTCCAAGGATCAATCAGTAGATTGCATCACTTAGTCAACTGGACCAATGAGAAATTCTAGGTGTCATCACATATGGTTCACGGTAACCTCACCAAACTATTCTTGACTACAAAAAACAAGATGCAGAAAGTACACACATTATTTATGCAACTTCATTTGCCCTGATCATAGCAGCACATTTATCTTTTTTGTTTATGAGTAGTATTGAAGTCACCAGTTTTGATCAAGACGGGGAATTGAATTTGCAAAAGAATAGGGAGTCACAAGCCCAATTATCCCCAAAAATACTATAAGACGCCATTCTGGCTCAAAACATTAATATATAAACAACACGCAAGTAACAAAAGGTCACTAAGATGGGCCTCGCCCCACTAAAAATAAAAATCAATTGTCCTCAAAGGCAAGAAAAATATAATATCCACAAGTCAAAATAAAGAAAACCAAAGATATACGTAAAGAGGGATCCCTTCTAATAGTCGCTTCTTCTGTATGAGCATCAATATTCGACACATCACTCTAACACAAGCCTCAGTACCCATAGTTACCTTAGAAGGACCTGTTCCGCCAGAGGCTTCCAGGCATGTCTATGTCAGCGATGTGAGGATTAGAAGTTTTACAAATGTCTCTTCAAGATCTAGCAATTCTCTATACATAGTCTTATCTCGTATCTTCATATGCTCCTCATCCACCTCTGCATCCAAATTATTAAGTGGTGCCTCATCCCTATGAATTTCTAGTTGTAGCTAGAGGAATCTTCAAAAGCATATGAGCATTCATAGCATCTGCAACCTTTAAAAACGAAATGAAGCATGTAGACTTTTGATATTCTGCATCCTTCCCCAAATATGCAACTTCGCATTTCAAATTTGCAACCTTATAGGCTCTCTCAGTCTACTCTTGCAAGCCTCGAATCTCGTGTTGAGACTATCATTGGAAATATAAAGATTGTTATGTGTAACACAAATGGCACTCTCGAGCATCCATGGGATGAATCTCTCAAGCAGGGTCGCCCTCACGTCATTTAAATGTCCCAAGTGTCCCATAATCATGATCCTTTTTTGAGTAATCTTGGTCGTCTTTGAGAAACTCAAGGTGCCTAAAATACGTGAAGCAAGGAATGTCAAAACAGAGATACTTGAAGGCTCGGAGGACGGAGTAGGCAATGATGCCTCAACAGTTATAGAATCGAAATCCATCTCTGGAGAAGTATCTCTCGGAAGTTCTCTCTTTCTATCAGTCTTTTCTCACGTGTATTGTCTTCAATGTATAAAATATCTTTAGAGGTAGAGCAAGTGACCCTAGTATCACTAGTTGTATCCCTAGGAACTGAAGAACCAAAGAATAATTTTGTGATCAGTACAAGAAAAGGTACAGAAGTCTGCCTTTGCTTACACCACATCGGAAAATCTTGCTCAATAATGAGCCCTATGTTGAGCAGCCTCATCAATAAGATGGAACTTAGGGAAGATGAGTTTTCATATTCGAGGGTAGATTGTGATGGCATAATGGAGAAGCTAATGAATTTAAACAGTAGCGAGCATCTACATTCAAATCCTTCTTAAGGAGCTAAACTCCCACATCTATCCATCGCGCGGTGACATCAGAAAAGGGGGGGGGGAATTTAACCGTTCAATTCATTTAGGGACTTCTCTATAACCTCACACTATAACCGACTTAACCTATTTGAACTCGCTTATATTCTTGTTGTTCTTTCGCACCATCTCATATATGCTACATAGAATTCCTTAACCCATGCAGGAACATTGAGGAATTGGGGTCTGGACAAAAATCAGAAACATGTGCCAATGTAGTATCTCCCTTACACAGGAGTACTTTCCTTCAAGGACTACTATTTATAGTAACTTCTTCTCGGGAATTGTTAATAAACCATCCCCTTTCAACTTGTAGAGAATCCTAGGGGGAGGGATGACAGGTGGCATTGGAGCAACATGAGGTACCTGAGTTGGCACTCAGTCTACTAGTATGGGAGATGGAGGGACCCAAACAGATAAAGGAGGAGATCTAGATCGGATATCAGACCTTCGGAAATGTAATGCTTGGTCATCCACAAGCTGAAATAGAGAAGCCTGGGAGACATTAGTTAACCAGTCATATATGACCCTCTTTCCCTTCCGTTTGTCGCCATGTAGAAGTTCATAACTTTGCTATTTTGAAGGATTCCCCCTTCACTGATCATGATTCCCCGTGATCTTTTTTGTGGGTGGAATGTCAAAAATTTTCCTTACCATCTATGAAAAACATTAGAAAACAGTTAAACACAATTAAGGTAAAATGAAAGAAAAACATTTGAGATACACTCGCCAAATTAGTCGAATTCTCTCCGAATCACATTATCGAGCAAGATCAGGCTCAACGAAATGATGGGATATAAAATACGAAAAATAAATTGCAAGTAAGAAATGAGAAAGTCATTTGGGGAATAACAAACAACATTCAACGAACAAGGATTAGCCCGCTGAAAGCTAATATGAAATTTAAGCTACTGAGTGCAAACAAATAGCGATCAAGAAGAGTTTCGACAAGTCATCGAGTGCCTTATGAAACCTCAAGGTTCATGATAAAATTTACATAACCAAACTATACATTTATAAAGAAATTAAAGGCGAGATTTGGAAATTAGGTTAACTGCCGAGTGGCTTGGCGAGTTTTACCAAGCTTTCTGAATGACCCAATGTTCCTTCTTTGAACCCAACTTCTCAAATTCAAACCCTCAACCACCGAAAATAAAACCAAAGCATGCTCCATTCACATAAAACTAGAACAATTACACCGACTACCCAGGAATACTAAGACTTCTCCAGATATTGCAAAAATTGTCCATTCAATGACTTCTTCCGTTTAGAATGAGTTCACCAACTCTATCATTGGGTAAATTATGTCATTTGGCACAAATACAAGAAACTTAGACTTCATTCTTCTAGATCCAACAACATGCAAGCATAACATAACTAATTTTAACCAATTTTTAATTTAAAAAAACATGGGAATTCAATAATATAAATATTATGGGAAAAATTATCAAATTAAAATGGACATTTAAGCTGAATACACTATAAGTGAGGCCCAACACATCAACAATATAAATCATATCAAATGAGTACAAATTTGTAAAAATTAAACTTTTGTTTGGGAAACAAATATAGATGTTGATTAAATAAGATTGAAAGGTGAGGTGAAAATGAATTCCACTCTTAACACACGGTCAACGACTCAAATACGAAAGAAATGAAAGAAATATTGTAACTAAAGTATAGGTGTGAGTTTTGTCACTTCAAAAGTAAGTGAAAACGAAAGAGTTTGTAACCTTTGGCCCTTAAAAAATGCCCAGTCCTCGCCCGTTCTACGACATTAGTTTTTTTCTTCAACCAACTCAGTGAAATGCCAGTTGGTTAATTAGCTCATCGAGTTTATAGCACTTTGAGTTAATGTGGTTATTAAACATGTAAACTTAATCCAAGTGACTGACCTCGCCAGCTATTCACCATGTTAGTCCTACCCTACGAGTTTTATAAACTCCTATTTAAAATCATCTTGAGTCCAACGGTGGTCCCAGTTGGGCAAGCGCACCTCATAGATGAAGCACTGACTAGACTAATAGCTCATAAACCTTCACTTCATCTAACCCTTCCCACACATTGACCTGCATATTAAACACACCATTACTACAGAGTTAAAGACAAAATAAACAAAAAATCTTGGGATTCCTCCTATTATATGCCTTAATAAATGTCTTGGCATGAACACAACCATAGTTAAATCTTATTCTTGGGGTTATCTATAGTATCACTAGGAAAAGTCATTTTGACTCAGGTTCAAATGAGACGAGATATGACCCATTTTTATGTGCAACTACTTGATCGATACTTAATGAGAGGTTACAATCTCTCTAAGGGTTGGTACATATTCTTTCAATTTCTTTCAAAATCTTGTCCGACTCCTCAAATATGTTGAGGATAAAAGAAACCAAATCCTTATACTATCAACTTTCTGAATACTTTTGCTTTTGGCACTCAGTGGGAAGCACATATCAATTTTTCTCTTGATCCTTCTAATTAGGATTTGAATCGCTATATTCTTTGTCACGGTGTGTCAAATCTTCGTCCTTACTCAAACCTTGGTTACAAACCTGCCTCGGGTGGTTTGAACGATAACCACCATCTCGGTTTGCTAGGAAATTCACCTCTTCATTGTAAGAAACCTCAAACTTTTCCATTTACAGATTATCACACCCAACACCCACATTATTGACACTTTGAGCACAATCCCCCATGACATTATTAGACAAAATTTAAAGTTTTATAATGATCTTTGCCTGATCTACAATGGTTTACAAAGCTAGATTGATTTTTGCCATGCCATCCAAGAAAGGAGTCGTTGTCACCTAAGGTTGTTGCATCAAACCTCAAAGAGAATGTCTATCAGCAACACCCTTGTATAGAGAGTCTAGTCTTTGATAAAAATATCACGGGAAGACATGAGGAGGGCATTGGATCACCAACTTCTTTAATCGTAACCAAATCTTATAAATTGGCTCACCCTCAAACATCTTAAAACACAGAATGTTATCCCATAGGGAAACTTAACACTTGAAATGCGGTGAAAAACATGAAGTAATTGATTCATGTGGCAATTCATCCAGACATTTGCATGTCGTTGTCACCTAAGGTTGTTGCATCAAACCTCAAAGAGAATGTCTATCAGCAACACCCTTGTATAGAGAGTCTAGTCTTTGATAAAAATATCACGGGAAGACATGAGGAGGGCATTGGATCACCAACTTCTTTAATCGTAACCAAATCTTATAAATTGGCTCACCCTCAAACATCTTAAAACACAGAATGTTATCCCATAGGGAAACTTAACACTTGAAATGCGGTGAAAAACATGAAGTAATTGATTCATGTGGCAATTCATCCAGACATTTGCATGTTTCTCCCATCAAAGAGAATGGGAACAATTTCGACCTGACAGACTCTTGGGGTATATTCTAGAAGGAGAATGGTCTTCAAATATCTATGATGTTTCTAATGTGCTCATAGAGATCCTTATGAGCTAAAGCACTGAGCAGCTCCTTAAATTGCAAGAGTTGCAACATAGTACTTGTGATATGGAACACTGTGTTGCCTTAAGCCAGAAGAAGGTGATTCCAACCAATCCCTCCCATAGGATGAGGGTCATTAGCATTAGTCTCACTAAAACTGTTGAGGTTTCCAATGTCATCTTTCTGGCGTTCTTGTTTACCATTACTTATGTTCACTCATATTTTTTCAGTTACAACATATAAATAGGGAAAACAAATCTAAAATTATATAAGTTGAATTATAACTAACAAGAGCAAAATTCATCATAACCAAAAATTCTAAAATAACACTAGTCCTTGGCAAAGATGTCATTTTGATTTCACGTATCAAGACACTTGATCCAATTCTAAGTGTCAACGATCGCTAGTCGTTAATATATAGCAACTAAGTGAGTTAGGGTCCAATCCCACAAAAAGTGGTACACATTTAAGAATTAATAGTAAATCTTTAATATGTTCAAATCAATCATACGTAATAATATTTACTAATAAAAGTATAATTCATATTTGGGAGTGACACAAGTGTCAAATGACATGGGGGTTTTGATTTTTAGCATTCAACTGCAAAAGAAAATAACACAAAATAACAAATATAGAGATGGGTTCTGGGGATATGATGTATTATGGTGTAAGGTAAATAAATGGGTAAGGGAAATTAATAGTAAATAGTTTTAAAGTAGCGAATAAGCTAGAATTTTATGGGGATGAACTTTTTCTCGTAACATTTACCCCAAATTAAGTTGGATTCTCTCGAACAAAAATTAGAAACAATTAAGAAAAACCTACGCTTTAGTCCATTCACTCTCTCTAGGTGAATGTGATGAAGAGGGATTAGGACTCACTCTCTGTAGTTGAACCCATGAAAACTAAATACGTACAGACAATCAACGTAGTAATCTTTGTTTTAAAACATCTCTCTCGAGGAAGCAAAAAATACGAAGGTAGATTTGCATTTGAAACTAGAAAACTTTAGAAAAATTCATAATTAGTGAATGAAATTAGGTTTAAACAGCATATAAACTATTAATTAAGAATACCTAGGAGTCAATTAAACCCATAATCACATATTCATACCCCAAAATTGGGGGTTTTAGCTAAACATCATAAAAAGGTAGAAATCATTACCAAATTGTGTTTCCATCAACATAGTCAGATTAATGATGTCTTTATAATGATCTAATATGGATAATCTTCAATTCCCAGTTCCAATTTCTCATAAATTAAAATCTTTGAATCTTCATAGCTAAGGAAAAATTGTCTCTATTCTATGTTCTCTGATCCAAAAACATGGAAACTAAATAATAATGTCTAAATGCATATAAAAATATTTTCTTCACAAAAATCCTTTTTAAACTAAACACTCAAAAATGTATTTATAGTCGCAAAAGAAATATTGTGAACTTCCATTGTATGGATAAAGTCAAGATCGTTGAATCAAACAGTCATCCTCCCTTTAGTCAATTACATCGCCTTTTTGATTTGGCCCTAAGCATCTTTATGTTCTGTAACTTTGGAAATATAGCACTGCATTGTGGAACAGGAAGGCGACACTACGATAGCTATTTCTATTGCTGAGTTTATTTCTCCTTCAAGGGTTGGTACACTGGAACTTTAGACAAGATCATAGTCATTTGGCGACTTTCCCAATAGTTAAGCGATCGTCAAGCCTTCTTTTTTTCGTTCTTTTAGATACTTATTCATTTTTTAATTGGTGTCCATTATTTGTTCCTCAATCTAAATACCTAAAAATTTCAAGGATATACATTCGTTTTTGACAGAAAATATGCATTTGAGGAAAATAAATCAATTAAATTGAAACCCTAAATGAGTCCAACTATGGAGTCTTCACATAGGCAATGACTTTCCCATTTTTTATAAGGACACATCCTAACCCAACCCTCGAGGCATAATGTAAATAACAAATCAATTGTCTCCTCTAGTAATGTCAACACCAGAGAGAAATGAAGTATATACTTAAATTCTCGTGAACTTTTTTCGTATGCTCCGGACCTTATAAACATATCCTTTTGTTGGTTTAGTTCCTTTAATGGCGAAGGAATTAAAGTGAACCCTTCAAAAATGTTCTCCAGTAACCAGCTAAATGCAAAACACTTCTAATATCCAAAGCGGATAGATGTCATTGAAAAGTTTTAACTACATCCGTCTCTAAGGATCTACCTCTATACCCTTAAAAGAAACAATGTGTCCAAGAAAAGCCACGTATCACCGCCAGAACTCGCATTTGCTAAACTTAAAAAAAAATTCTAGGTCCTTGCTGACTTGGAACACAATCCTCAGACAATGGGTATTCTTGTCCGCACTACTTTTTTAGATCAATATGTCATCAATGAACATAATCACAATTATGTCAAGGAGTTTTCTAAACACCATATTTATGGAATCTCTAAATGTCTCCGAATCATTAGTCAATATAAACTACATTACAAAAAAATATTAATGATCATATCAAGTTTGAAAACCCGTTTTTGGAATGTCACCTTCATTCACTCTCAATTCGTGATAACTAGACCGGTAGTTAATATTAGAAATATAGCGTTCCGCTTGAAGTAAGTCAAACAAGTCACCTATATTTGGGATAGGATATTTGTTCTTGATGGTAACCTTGTACAATTATTGATACTCAATGCATATACAGAGTGAACAATCTTTAATTTTCATTAAAAAAATAGAGCGCCCAATGTAGAGATACTCGATCATATGAAACCCTTATTAATAAAATATTTCAATTGATACATTCGTTCCTTATGCTCTTGTTAAGACATTCGGCATTGAGAAATAATGATAGGTTCCATATTACGGAGAAGGTCAATATAAAATTATATTTCTCTTCCAGGTGGAACACCGAGTAAATCATTTGGGAACACTTCCCGAAACTCATTTACAACAGGGATTGAATGGGTCACAAAATTTGTGTCCCTCATCCTAACCTTATATTATATGTAACCTTTAGAAATTACATTTTTAGCTTTAGACAAAAGACAAACATGCCCTTAGGCAGTGAAATAACCCCTTTGTACTATAGGATGGGTTCATTCGAAAACTGAGACTTGACTACGTAGGTTATACAACGAATTGAAGCATAAAATGAATGCATCCAATCAATATCAATTATAACATCAAAATCTATCATAGCAAGCTCAACATGAGTAATTCTGTATGAGAAGGAGACAGAACAATTTTATGGACAATATCAGCCATAATAGAATCACCAACTGGAATAGAGACAAAAAAAGGATTTAACAACTCATATGAAAGAATATAGAACCTTTTAGCTACATATGCCTTTACCAAATATATTTTAGTTGCAGGGTAAATTTAATCATAAGCATCAAGGTTGAATACATTCAACATACCGATAACAATATATGGACAATCCTCTTGTTCACTACAAGTTTTAAGTGCATAATATTTGTTTTCCTTTGGAACACTTGAACCTGAAGCACAAGGTATACTTTCTTTACTATTCACTCCCTTCAGTCAAAAGAATCGAGCAATCCCTCATTATATGATAACATTTTCCACTACCACAAAAACTATCTTTATGGGCGAAGTACTTGCATTCATGATTCCTTCCAGAACAAGCATAAGAAGACACAGAGAATCCACCATCGTCTCGTCCTTTAGGCTTCGGGTTCGACACCCTATATTTGTTGACCTTAGGTAGGGTGTTGGAGGAAACTTGAATGGAGAACTAGTGTTAAAATTAAAAAGATCATAAGACCTTAAGTGTGAGATGTTTCCATGAACAGTTCTTTCCTTCTTTGTCTCCCTAGACCTTTCCATTAGTTTATTCTCTTAATTTTTTTTTGCTTGAACAATAAGACGAGAAATTTCCTTGTCAATAATAGGCATGGAAATACATCATTCCTTAACAACCCTTTTGGACATACGCAAAACAAATTTACTCATATTTTCCCCAGGACCAACAACAATGGTTGGAGCATATCGACATAGTTGTGTGAACTTAAAAGAATATTCCTTCACATTTAAGTTACCTTGTCCATGGTTAGTAAACTCAAGTAATATGGACTCTTTAATCTCAAGGGAAATAAACAATCAAAGAAAACAAAATTGACCTTTCCCACACAAGATGACTCCTATCTTCCGCCCTTCCTTCTTTCCATTGGCTGAAGAGTATTTTATCAACACCCTTAATTTGATAAGCGACCAACTCCACCTTTTCCACCAGCGTCACTCCCATGATCGTCAACACCTTATGAACCTCATCTATGAACTCTTGAGAAGTCGTCCTTGTGAAATCTCTCTCTCTCTAAATGCCACCATACCCACATTTGTGTTCACAAGGACAAAAACCTACATAATGGCTTGAGCCATTATGGATTAAACCGATGCTTCAAAAGTAGCCCTAAATTTCATATTAGTCCCTTTATAATGCAAAGGCCACCAAAACATGAGAAGCTTAAGGAGGATCTTCTCGTTAAAAATTATTTCATGCATTCCTTATAGAATATGATCTTTTACTTTTCGTATCCTTCAGAGCATCTTATAATGTTGAAGAGAGAGACATCATAAGTTTAACTCTATTGCATGAATTTAGAATAATGAATGAAGTGTAGTTCCCTAAATATCTTATAGCCTCTCATGCATAAGTGTGGCACTCTTCACACCCATGAACAAAACTATACTCTTATTAGCTTATGAGACTTCCTAGGACCTTTCTAAAACATGTGCTCTAATTACGAAGTTCGTCATGACCAAAGGTACATCATACACGAAAAATTGTGTATAAGACCTTTAGAGTTCCGATACAATGCTCTAAGCGCACCTCATACAAGGTTAATAGAAATCAAGAGATTTAATAGGTAATTTCAAATATGAAGTTTATAAAGCAAAGCGTAATTCTAACAACGTCAAAACCACAACTAGTACATAAGAAGTAATCAGGATGTAAACCCATACATTTAGTTCAAAACCTAAATAAAAAGATATAATGAAGTAAGGCTTGGTCCTCGAAATACTAGGACTCACCAATCCTAAAGATTCTACTACTAGATTTCTAGCCACATAAGCGTGAATCTGGAAAATCATACCCTTAATTTTTATAAGAAATGTGTGATAAAGTATGCTTTAATAAAAAATGCACTAAATTTTATAGCCGATCATAAAACATAATAAATCATGCTTAAAAGAGATTACCGTGACATGCAATGACCAATCTAACACATTTGTCAAAGAATTAGACCTCATAAGTCAAAAAAAAAGGTCAAATTAATCTCATATCATTCAAGCATTGTGAGATACTTATTTAAGTAACACTAGTTAATCATTGTGGGAGATTTACATTTATTCGACATAGAACATCACATTATCTATTAATACAAATTTTGGTGTATACCCACACCAAAAAGGGGTGTCCTACTTGCCAAGGTAAGACTATTAACTTCTAGCTATTGTAGATTGATACACTCAAATTTACTTCTCCAAAAGAAGTAAAAGTGGTCGCATCAAGTAAAGAACCCAACTAGTGAGGTTTGGATCGTTCCAACGAGGAAAATGGTTCAGACCTAACTTTATTCTATTATTACTTTTATTTAGTCAATTATTTCCCGAAAATAATTAGATAAAGGGGGTTTTGATTAAAAAAATCAATTATCTAAATTAAAGTAACAAGTGACAGGTTCAAGTATTGGACTTTAATCAAGTAAAGATAGTAACTAGGGCGTAAGTGTTTCCCACAGGCCCCTAACTCGGTAATTCTAGCTATAACAATTCTTTCCTAGTATCTTGCATGTAAAGTGATAAGTTAGGTATCTCTAAATCCTTGGTCCTACATCTACAGAATTTCACTCTGCACCTTGGTCTAGCTACGTGTGTTGCTTTACTAAACCTTATCTTTACCTCTTATTAAGCATCATAGTTGATATTTGACTAAGTTGTTACTTCATACTTAACAACCCTTGCTTGTTAGATAGTATACACTTGTTCTGTGTTGATAATTCTTTTCCTATTATCTACCTCCTTGGTCGGGCAAGTAGCAATAAGGCAAGTTCTAATGTTGGTCATCCGTTAAAAAGACTTCTAACCGAAAGAATTAGCAATACATGCAAGACACTATTCTAGAATTGTTATTCTAGCTAGATTTTACCTTGGTATTTACCCATGGTTCTCACAACCCTAGTTATGGAGTTTAGTTATCCATGCTAATAATCACACAGTTCATATTGATAATATAAGAATTCATGCACTTACTTTTATGCGAATGATGAAAATCCTGAAATTCACTGGAAAATTTCACGAAAACAACAACAATTGAATCCGAAAAATATAATCAAATACCAAAATCAAGAGTTCAATACTTCAACAAGTTACTAAAAAAATATTCAGAACTCTAACCCCAAAAATGAGGTTTTTCAAACTATTTAAAATAAAATAAAATCTAATAAAAGAAGGACTCTTTTTAAGGATAATATGTCCAAAACCCGTTTGAATCGACGATCCCTGCGACGGATCGTCATGGACACGATGGTCCGTCGTGGGGTCTGTCAATCCGTACTTGGCATAATTTTTTGCTGCTTTCTTTATCAACTTTCTATTACCCTCGACGGACAGATATGAGAGACCGTTGCAAGCATGACGGTCCGTCGAGGGGTTCCATTCCACAGCACTTAGAAACTTCATGAAATTGGGTACTGGAACTATTCTCTGACAACCACGACGAATATGCAGGACGGATCGTCATGGCTATGATGGTACGTCATGAGCTTCCATAGTCCCACACTTTGTTAGACTTCCCCAACATCCTTTAGCAACAATTTTCTTCTCACTACGGTCCAACCTATGGAACGTAATAGTCATGACGGACCGTCGTGGGTTACGTAGGTCGTCACTTGTATAATTTATGCTCAAATCCTCCGCGTTCTTCTTTGGACAAATTTTCTGCAAATAAAGAGAAACCTACATTAAAAATCAATACAAAAAGGCTTTTGACACGCACTAAACATAAGAAAAAGTTATTGAAAGTACTGCGAAACCACGGTAAATCAAAAACCTCAACTTAAATTTCTTTTTAGTCTTCAAGCGACGCACTATGACTCACTACAAAATCTTTGTACAAGATTATTCTTCTTTTAACATTCGGAATTATTTGGCTATCAATCCTGAATATTTTCATTATGTTCATGGATTATACACTATAAGGCTTGAGGTATGTGGATCATACCATGACACAAACTCACCACAACTTGACACCTATCCTCATTGATCTCTCACGTAGGTCCTAATTTTTCCGGTATCGTAACTAGTGTCCTCACTTTACAAGAACATACTCATTTTTAACATAATGATTTCAGTTTGAGTATAAGCATTACTTTTTAACACTCACTCTTAGAACAACTTCACAACTCATTTATACATACTACCATAGGCTTGCCCTTATTTTCACTACTTTAAGTCGCCCATAACAACTCTAAGGATCCGGATTGGACTTTCTTAGCTTGTAACATAGGTTCAAGATCGGGTAGGGTATATTTACGTATAATTTAATGACTCTTTTACGTCCTTGACATATATGTTAAGCGTTCTATCTTTTAATCATTTTATTCCGCCCTTTTTCTTATATTCTTTCACCTTGCCATTTTCCCGCCTTTCTTCTTTTGTGTAAATGACTCTTTTCTTTTCTAGATTGTATTTATTATATTTGTTTTATTTCACTTTTGTTTCAACTGGTTCTTGAGTCACTTTTCTTTTGTTCTTTTTCTCTCTTTGTTCTTTCAACACCACTTTCTAGGGCATTCCTTATAATAGCCACCCTCAACTCGTGGATTTTCCATGAGTCAATTTACACAATACCAAATTTGGTTAGGGCCACGACAAGGTTGTTTACTGCATTAGCCAAACTCGACTTATGCTTTTGGCATAAGCTGAGGTGCACATGTCTAAAGAGGGACCACGGCCAACACATTATTCCCAGAAAAGATCCGTCGGGTGAATAAGAATGGTCTATTTTAAGCTCAAATCATATGGATCAAAAAGGGATTAATTTCAATCGGTTTTATATTATTTAGGATAAAGATTGGCTATATTAAACAAGGGCCTACGATCCTTTACAAGTTGACTATTACATCTTACTTTTAGCAGGACTAACCAGGCAAGGTCTACCTTAGTACAAATAGTGGACTATTCAAATTTTCCTCACACTCAGTTGAAATATCATTACTCTACCAAACTAATAGATACCTTTGAGTCTTAGATTTAGGGTCATGCAGTGGTGTATCTCTATGTCATGCTTAGAGCCACACATTTATCAATTAATATGCCTTTGCATGCATGATTTTCATTACATCAAGATGTCATTAATTTTTTAGCCATCATGCTTCATATTTATACTATGTACACAAGATATAGACATGTCGGTTCAACAATAAAAATAATTAGTCTCTTGGGGAAAAATAACATAAACAAGAAAACCCCAAAACAGGATCGTGAGTTGGGTTACTCAGACTTCACCCTATCACTCACTCTCCATTTACCCCACACCCAACAAAAAGATATGCAATTGTCCCCAAGGCATAAAAGAATCCAAAATAATAGAGTGGTAGGTGAATCAAACCTGAGATGCAAAGCACCGTCGATCAACAAGCTGGTGGGTTCGGTGTCCCGGAACCAACTCCCCGTGTAGCTTAGACACCCTCAGTAGTGTCCTCAACAGCAACAACACCCTCAGTAGTGACTCTCTCAACAATGAAAGCACCATCAATAGTCCTTTTATTTGCCTCAACGACTCTGGAGCTAGACGCCCCAACACCAAGTCAATAACCCTCAACTAACGCGCCTCCTCATCAGCAATCGAGTCTCTCCTCGTAGACTTTGACTCTAGGCACTCCCTTTTATGGTCCCTAGAATCATACTCATGTCAACAGCTACGCCTCTTGGCATGCTCTCGTGGTGGAGGTGGTTGCATTTTAACAGTGGAGAATAAGGATACAAAAGAAGTATCCTCGACATGCTCTATAGAATAAGCCTCAGACTCGGCCACCCTAGCCTCTAAAATTGTGTCCATGTACGCTCGCAGACTCTCTACAGCACCCTGAAGGTTCGACACGTCTACCGGAGGGGAGTGCTGGGCTAGCACATGCAACTCGAAAGAGTCCAAGCGCAAATAGACCTCCATACTCTTCCTCTCCTTGTGCTGGGCTATTTTCCACTCCATGCGCTATTCCGCCTCAGCAATAGACCTCTGCATCCAAGGATAGATGTGATGCAAAGAAGTGACCATTTGGGTCTTAAGTTTCTTGACCATAGCATGTGGCACTAGAATGGCGGAGGGAGTCGTATTATAGGATCTCTGAGCGGTGTTACCACATGGGATAGAGTAGACTGGGGTGGTGTCAGTTGGCTAAGATGTATCCTGTGTAGCCGCTTCGTTTGATCTACTGTATCCTCCATATTCTCACCAAGCAGAGGTACCTCCAGGCGGGGCCCTCTGCATTGGTCCAACTCATTGGTCTCATCCCTGATAAGGCCTATATCAATAGTGCCTGGCGGGGTCTTAATCTAATCTATGTGCCAAATGGGCACACCTGTGGACCGGCACAACGCAAACACTATGCACAAAAATGGGTAAGTAGTACTGACCTTGAAATCCCTCTCGTGCATGACAGCCTGAAGAACCCAAGCGATATCCACCTCAAACCTTGCTGTCATCGCTGCCATTAAAACTGCACGATCCCATGTGACTATATTTTCTAGAGCAGTGGGGAAAGGAAGTTGCAGATTATCAACCACAAAAACATGGCCGTGAAGGTCAGATTAGCCTTCTTAATGGCTCTCTTCGACTCAAGTGCTTAGACAACACCCTCTCCATCAACGGACAAATACTCGGCCAACCACCTCTTGGTAGTCTCTCCCATCTCTGGATCACACAAGAAGCCTCCAGCTTTAACGAGTTTCCATCGGTAGTCGAACTTAGCGATGAGAGGAGTCCTGGTGGTGTCATCATCCTCGCCATATAGATACCGGCGAATGGCTGGGAATGAGATGTCTACCTGCTTTCCGCATACTCGTATGTGATATAGTGAAGCCTGTTTTGCGGGGGCATCTATCCTATCAATCTGGGATAGGAGAGTCTCCACATACGAGGAGTAGAACTCTTTGAGCAACTCCTCACTTTATCGGCCAAAAGCAAGAGCCATCAAATCTAGCCGGTGCATGGTGAAGAGTGCATGGATATCTGGCATGGTGGGGAGACTCCCCATAAGGACCCACCTCTCCAACGCAGCGGCGCCGAAAATTAATATGCTCGAATTTACATCTCAAAAAGAAGTAAAAGCAGTATCATCAAGTAAAGAACCCAACTAGTGAGGTTGGGATCGTTCCCACAAGGAAAATGGTTCAGACATATAGTGTATCAATACTTCTATTTAGTTAATTATTTCCCGAAATCAAATAATTAAAAGGGGTTTTGATTAATAAAAGCAATTAGGTAATGTATTAAAGTTTAATCAAGTAATGAGAGTAACTAGGGCGTAATTGTTTCCCACAGGCCCCTAACTTGTTAATTCAAGCAATAACAGTCCTTTCCTAGTATCTTGCATGAAAAGTGATAAATTAGGTATCTCTAAATCCTTGGTCCGACATCAAGAGAATTTCACTCCGTACCTTGGTCAGGCTACGTGTGTTTCTTTACTAAACCTTATCTTTACCTCATATAAAGCATCATATTCGATATTTAACTAAGTTGTTACTTTGTACCAACCAACACTAGCCTATTAGATAGTGTACAATAAATCTATGTTGATTATTCTTTTCCTATTACCTACCTCTTTGATCCAGCAAGTTACAATAAGGAGATTTCCAATGTTGTCCATCCGTTAAAAATACTTCTACGCTAAAGAATTAGCAATACATGCAAGAGACTATTCAAGAATTGTTATTTTAGCTAAATTTCACATTTTATTTACCCATGGTTCTTACAACCCTAGTTATTGAGTTTAGTTGCCTATGCTTCTAATCAAACAATTGATATTAATAATATAAGAATTCATGCACTTAATTTTATGAGAATGAAGAAAATACAGAAATTCACTTGAATAATTCACAAAAACACCAACAATTTATTTCTGAAAAGTTTGATCAAATACAAAAATCAAGAGTTCAATACTTTAACAAGTGAAAAAAAAATATCCAAAAGTCTAACCCCAAAAAATATTTTTTTAAAAAACTATTTCTAATAAAATAAAAGCTAATAAAATAAGGACTCTATTCAAGGCAAATCTGTCCAAAACGCGTCTGAATTAACGATCCCTGCGATGGAGTGTCATCGACACGACGGTCCATCGTGGGCTCTATCATTCCACACTTGGTATAATTTTCTATTGCTTTCTTAATCAACATTCTGTAACCCTCGACGAACGGATATGACGGACCGTTGAAAGCACGACGGCCCGTCGAGGGGTTTCGTTCCACAACACTTAAAAATTTCTTGAAATTTGGTACCGAAACTACTCTATGACAACAACGACAAATATGCAAGACTGATCGTCATGGCTATGACGATCCGTCATGAGCTTCCGAAGTACCACACTTGGTAAGACTTCCCCAACTTCCTTCAGTAGCAATTTTCTTCTCTTTACGGTGCCACCTAGGACGTAACAGTCACGACGGACCGTCATGGGCTTCGTATGTGGTCACTTCTGCAATTTCTACTCAAATCCTATGCGTTCTTCTTGGGACATATTTCCTGCAAATAAAGACAAACCTACATCAAAAATCAATACAAAAGGGCTTTAGACACACACTAAACATAAGGAAAAGACATTGAAAGTACCGTGAAACCACGGTACACATAAATCCACTAGATAATGTCATTCTTATACAATTATCCTAAGGGGGCACATTATTACAGGAGAACAATATTACTACTACAAACCTAACAAAAACTAACTGAAAATCTTCCATCTTAAAATCCTCCCAATACAAAGCATAAATCGTACGAAATAGTAATTTTCTTAACATGTATTATCATCCTTGTAAGGCCATATTATGTTTCCAATCCACGCTAAGTCATATTTCATCTATGGAAAGTTACAATTAGGACAACCAATCCAAGCTAGGCTTCAATAGAAAAGCTCCTTAACTTTGATTCATTTTAGGTTAGATGAATTTTAAACATTAGAATCCTTATGTGAGAAAATCATTCACATTCATGATTTTATGTGTATATTATAAATCATTTTACCACAAAACAAAAACAACATCATAAATGCTTTAGTCTTAAAGAAACTTACATCATTATTCATCATATTCATAAGAACATGCATGACTCTATGATTCTTGTTTTGTAGTTAAAAACCCTCACCTTATAATTATTACTTGAAAAACATGGAGAATCATGGGTTCATAGTGATTCATCCCTAAAATATGGAATTATATCAATTCATGCAGGATAGATCATAAAACAGTCAAACGATTCAACATTGAATGGTTGACCTTTCTTTGTGGTAAAAAACCATGATCCTTGGACATTGACTTATAAAACCTACCTATGGGTCGTGGTTCCTTTGACAATCTGTGACTCTTGACCTTGGGTCTCGACTTTTTATCTAAGATTCGTCCTAAATCTCGAATTCACCTACTCAATCTACTTATGACTCATACCCTCAACTATGCACCTTCTAAGTGAACATTTGAAAAAGCAATGAAACTTGTAATTTTGGTATATCACGTTAATTAACCACAACGCTGACTAACGATCCTTGTATTAGTCCATGGACAGTAGGTGGCTCTGTCGGAATTGGCACAAGATCCAGGAGAATGTTGTTGTTCTACCTTATTTTTATCTGAGGTGTTACATGACTTCTAAAGAAACCCACCCATTAAACCCATTCAAACCAATTTCTTCCACTTTGACTCTTTCGCTTTTTTATCTTCCATTTATTTAATAATACCACTCAATTTGAAAACACCTATTTACAACACGTAAACTCTAGAATTGAGGTCAAATTATGTTTCTTCTCATTTGAAAGGAACAATTATTAACAATCACATGTTTGTTCATAATTGTGGTGATCCTAAATATTTAATATAAGATGAAATACAAAATCTTAAAGCATGTGAAATATATGGGGACTGATTAAATGGACAGATATCGAAAATAAGTTCTGGTGAGTCATTTGTTTTTAAGCTTGCCACGTGCTTTTTCAATAAAATTAAGGAAAAATTTGTACCAAAGTATAATAAATATAGTATATTTTGATTGAAAGTATAAAAAATGATATATTAGATTAAAAGTATAACTAAGCACTATATATGAATGACCATTTTCCATTTATTTGAACATATTAAAAAATTGATGGACACATGTCATATTTTCCAAGCAATGATCATAATTCCATCAATACACTTAAACTTAACTAGGATACAATTATCCCTCTACCTTATATTAAAATTGAATAAACACACCACAAAAGTGACATGTCAAAGATTGTGCAAACTCTCTTAACGCCAAGAGAAAACCTATAAAGTTTGGCACATGTCAATTTTTTAATTTATATTTTTACAATTAGTTAGTACCCATAATTATTTACATTAAAAGTTATATATAATTGATTTTTTCCATTTCTTTCTTTGTAAAATATTTATTATTATTTCTTCCCCCACTTTAAGCTGTCTACTTTTTTTTCGTTTCGGCAATCGATTATCTTTTAACTTTTATTTTATTTTCAAATTATGTGTATATTTTTAAACATAATAAACTAAAAAATTTCTTTAAATTTTAACAATTTAGGTTTTTCTTATGTTTTAATTTAGTTATTCAATTATTTGTATATCCTGTTCGACATTAGTTAATTTTAAATATAACTTTTAAAATAATTTTATAAATAAATCAAAATGAAATACAAAATAATAAAATTTTAAATAAAATCAAATTAAAGTTTAAATAATAATATATAATAGTAAAAAACGAAGATTTTTTTTAAACACTAGTAAAAAATATTTCAAACAAATTATATTTTTTAGAATAATTCAAGTAAAAGTTAAACAAAATAACAAGATATATATAAGATAAAAAATAAAATCAAAATAGAAAAAAAATCAAGTGTTCAAAAAATAAATGTAATAATTATACATTGGAGTCATGTGATGTACAAATGAACTTACTTACCACTTTTGAGGTGTCGTATAATCATTAAAGGATTATAAAAATACAAGATCAAATTTATTTGGGGATAATATGATACTAGATAGGTTAACATGCGTCACTGAATTTCATTTATAGTGGAGGGTCTGGTACTTATGCAATATTCCAAAATTAGTTGGCATTATGAATTGAAATTTCAGAGTCTATCAGAACAAATTCAATTTTTTGGTTTTCAAATTTATTATTTATATATGAAAAACATATATAAATATCACCATTTTAGATTGTAGTTTTCAATAATATGAATTGACTATATTTTAGTGCGTCTAAAGAATTCACGATATATATGTATTGCATGATACATGATGTAAATATTAGGTGTAATTCATTCTAGAGATATATTATATGCTAGTAAATTCACATGTATTTGGAATACATACAAATCTCGCTCCGCTCCCTCCCACATCGCTCTCCACTCTTCTCAACCATTCTATATATTTTTGATACCAAAATTTGAACGTATTGTTTAAATTTTGTATATCAAAACTCTTTAAATCTACTAAATTCCACTATCATTATCATGTTATTTTAGAGGATGAATTGGGCTACGTTATATAATTTAGATGAACCCATAAACTAAATGATTGAAAGTTTTTTTGCTTCCGTTCCCCCTAACTATATTGTTTCCAGTACATCCTCTGTCTTAAAAATTCTTATGTACTAGAATTGTAATAGAAAATGTTCATTTCGTAGAACTTTATCATTTAATATAACAACATACCAATGTGCATACAAACTTTACCTTTAATTTTTGCAGTTAGAAGAGCATGTTTCCAAACACATTTATAGTTCAAGCCTATCAAATCAATAAGCTCATATAATAGTGAAAAAATTATAAACATATCAAAATTAGAAGTTCAGCATAAAACACAACATGAATTTCTCCACATATAACTTCATAAGAACATAAATTATTATCTGAATCATAAAAGATAAATATAGGAACCGAGGGAATTATAAAATTGAAGTACATAATTCATCAAGGTGTTGTAAAATAATTTAAACTCAGTTCGTTGGAGTTGAATCGCATGTGGTGTAAATAATAGAGAGAGGATATTTCAGGATACATTATATTTACAACACAATAGTTGACAGGTGAATGATTAACATACCCTCCACACTCAAGAAAAACCATCTTTGTAAAAACACAATATATGTTTGCAAAAATTTTATTTAATGTAAATTAAAATATGCCTATGTACTTGTAAAATGATTTATATTTTCTCTTCATAATACTTTAGGACTCAATTATATATAAATATATTCTACTTTTGCAATATATTTTAGTGTTCCTAGTTTTCAAAACGGGAAGAGGCCAAATATATGCATAAGCTATTATATATAGTTAACATATACGTCGCTGCTTTTTTTGTGTGAATATACGCCTCTCATTAAACTTTCTATCAAAATCACTCTCTTATTATGCTCTGACACAATTTTATCCTAAATATAAGAGAGAGAGACAAGTGACATGATCAACAACTAATAATATTCTACAAATTTGAAATACTTGACTTCTCCCTACTCACGGTAGTCCCTAGGCGTAACATGATGCATAAGACCCTGTCAGGCCCCATACCAACCATTAGCATATATCACACACAATTAATAGAAAGCAGGGATTTTGAGGAAAATTCCAAACATGGAGTTTCTAAAGTGAAATAGAAATTTAATAATATCTTAATGACATCTAGTACACAAGAAGTAATCATGACGTAACCCGTACAGCGGGTTCAAAACTAAAAATAGGCATAATAAAGAAAGTGCTGAATTCTTGGAACATGATAGCTCAACAATCTTCAAGCTTATGATAGTAGATCCCTAGCAACAGAACTGTGAATATGGAGTGTCAGACCGTACATTTTTATAAGATATGTAGGAAAGAGTATTTGTTATTAAAAAATTCTCTACATATTATGTCCATCTAGAAAACATAGTCAATCATGATTAAAAGAGCTTTTCTTGACATGATATGACCAAGCGAAAACATGAGTAAAAGAGTTAGAAAGCATAAGTCATAAAACATGGTAAATGCTAGTTAATTTCCTTCAAACCTTTATGAGATACTTCTAGTAGTAACCCTAGTTCCTTAAAATTATAAATTTATTTTAAAAAAACATATAAGATCACGTGATCTATCAACACTAATATGGTATCATTCCCACAACAAAAAATGGAGTTCTACTTGACAAGGTATGACCATGATCTCCTTGCTATTGTGGGTCCACTAGCCTACATTCATCCTACAGGGGAACATAGGTATGTAATAATGATATTGCTATTAGAGAACAACCTGTAATAATAGGAGAGGTTCAATCTCATTATCCTCTAGGTGCTAAGCGTAAAACCCACAAAATTATCATTTTCTTAACTTGCCTTTATCATACTTGGAGGGGCATGTCATATTTATAATCAAAGTTTTGTCATATATCATACATGTAAAGTTACAATTAGTATTACAAATCCATGCTAGGTTTCATTAGAATAACTCCTTAACTTTCATTCATCTTAGGTGAGAAGATCTTTGAACCTTAGAATCCTTTTAGAAAGAAAACCTTTCACATTCATAATTTTTGTGTATATGAGATACCATTTCACAATGCAACAAAAAGAACATATATGCTTACTCTTAAAGTAACTTACAACATAATTCATCAATTTCATAAGAGCATGCATAATTCTATAATGCTTTTTTCATTGTTAAAACCCTACACCATATCATCGTTACTTGAAAAACATGGGGGATGCGTAGGTTTTTGTGGATTAATCTTAATTACAATGAATTCTCTCAATTCATTCTTAACAAATAATAAAAAAAACTGTTCAACATTTAAAGGAACCATCATATAGAAGAAAACCCTAACTCAATTAGGGATTGCTAACTTTATTAGTTGAGAAATGTAGGAACTCTATCAGGGAAAGGGGTAGATAGATGAAAAATGTCATACATCATTGGCAAAAACATGCCTTAAATGGAGGATTAAGAACTTTAATTGAAACCCTGGTTGACTCCTTATTTAAGCTTTCCAGAGAGGGAAATATTTTCTAGAGAAAGACTTGTTCTTCCTTTAGGAATTTGAGACAATGATTTTATTTGGGAAAATTTGAAGTAGACAAAATACTTTTGTAAGGATTTATATGAAGGGTAAGAACACAGATTATAATGCAAGAATAATTTGGAAACTATCCAAAAGAACCTTAGAAAAAATTTGCTAACACTTGTAGAGGGCATAACACACAGTCTGTTGGTCAAACTATGAACTGTACAGGTTAACCGTCGTTTAGGGTCAGATAAAAAATCTTTTGACCTTAACAAGAGGGACCTACTTACAGACTTTGGTTTCGTTGACGGGCTGTGGATCTTAGCCGTAGTTCTTGACAATTGATCTAATAGTCTGTATTAGTCTAGGACTGGCCCTTTAAACCTACCCGTGACTCATACACTTAACAATGGAAAGTCTTGGTGCAAAAGTACTTAAGCTTGACATTTTTCAATCATAGGCTGGTTAACCAAGTTTCAGACATATGGTCCGTGTGGCAGTCAACGGGTCATGTTAGCACTGTGGGAACTTGCACCTCATGTTGGAGAATGCTGCTATTCTATTATTTTCAAATCCGAGGTGTTATAATATTTCCCCCTTGGGTTCATTCGTCATTGAAGGAGATTCAGGACATCATACAGATGGTAGGAACATAAGCTAACTGACATATATACCATATGAGTTATAACATGATTCTCAAGTGTCCCTCACACTTAAAAGAGTGGTCCTACTTGCTTCTGTTGGGATCATGAACATCTATCTTGAGAATGATCCTATGGGTGAACATAAGTAAGGAATAAGGAAATTCCGTCTCTGTGGTAAGAATAAATCCCACAAGAAAGTAATTTCTTACTTTTTCTTATTATCCAATGACAGACACATCAGCTTGCAAATAGAGTCAAAGTCACAATTCAATCAATTGAAAGGTATCATTCAATCATCAATCAAACATAAGTTTTGTTAGGATGGCTCTTTACCTTTGATTAAATTAGGTTAGACGACCATTCAACTTTGGAATACTTACTATGTGATAAAACCTTTCGCAATCATACTTTCATGTGTTTATGAGAAAAATCCTTCCGCAAAAACAAAATCATCATCATTGACACTTCACTCTCAAAGCATCCACAACACATTTAAATAGATTTCATAACAACATCCATAATTCCATGATTTATGGTTCAAGGTTCACCACCCACTTTCAACCATAAACATATGGAAACATGTATTAGATATATATTTGACCGTAAATTAATGTAATTCTACTAATAAATGCTTAATTTCATAACACTCTTATTTCATAATCAAAATCTAACATCATACGATCATAATTTGAAAAACAGGGAAATTGCATGTGTTCGCAGGACAATCATCATAAAATTATAGTATTTCATAAATACATGCATAAGATATCATAATTCAATCATTTAAATCAATAATCAAAAGAACTCGTGCTAATTTAAGAAAATCACTAACTCAATTGGGGATTTCAAACTTTGTATTTGGAGAACTGGGAAACTTCATGAAAGGATGGAATTCATGGATGAAAACGAACATTCATAAATTCCAATTCATTAAATTCAATAAAGGATTAGGATACTTGACTTGAAAACCCAAGATTTTCCCTTCATCTTCAAGCTTTCAGGGGAGCGAAATATTTTTGGAGGAAGACCTTTTCTTCTTTTAGAAATTTGAGGGTATAATTTTCAATTGGCAATATTTCGGGTTTGAAACGCTTATATATGGGTCATTGTGAAGTGTAACACCATGCAGCATAGGGATAAAATAATTAGAAAAGTTCCAAATTACCCTTGAAATAACTATCAATCTGCCAATCACTATCCTCAATCTATGGACAATGGGCTGACCAATGATTCGTCTCTTACGTTTGTTGACTGTGGTTAGAAGCTGGAGCTTGGGGACTGTATGACATGCCCTAAACAATGGATCGTGGTTCCACTAAAAGTTGGTTTGTGTGGCCGTGGTTCTTGGATATCTAAGTCATGATTTGTGTTGAATAACCATGAGCCACACCTAAGATCCATGATCTCATCCACTTGTCATGGTTGGACTTTGTGGGATGGCACCTACAACTTTTGAAAATAATTATCTTGCCCCTTGTAGTATCTGGGGTTTCACATTATCTCCCTCTTGAGATCATTCGTTCTCGAATGAGATTTCTATATCTCACTTAGAGCAAAAAGGACTCTAACATTGAAGCCCATCATTCAAGCAACCTTATAACAATGCGTAAAACCAAGGAGGACTATCGACACCGAGCTAGAAAATACTTTTAATATTTTAAGTAAGATACGAATTAACACCACAACATAAATGAAAATCTCATAATACAAATATATGAGGTGGAAAATATAAACTCAAAGGTAAAACATACTCTCATAACCAAATCACAAAGTCTTATACAACTCATACTCAAATACATTATCCAACGAGGAAACATTAACTCCAAGCTATTTCAACATACCATCCCATGAATCCTACAAGAACCTAACAATCAACACACATCAACATGAGAATAATAAATCACTAAACTCATTTTCTTTCAAAACATAAGTTTTTGAGGAACATGCATAAATAAGGAAATCGCGGAAGCATTTACGACACAAAAACTCCAAAAGAAGGAGCAAACTATGAGATACTCATTACCTAAAGCTAGAGTAGGAGTAGAAGGAAATAGATAAGGATATCGGGACATCACATAAACCTCAGCCTCACAAGTGACACCCTCAATTAGTTGTTTACTACACAAGACTTTCATAGAAGTAACTTCAATGTTTCTCAACTTCCTGACTTGTTGATATAAAATCTAAACCACACTTTCTCATAAAACATTCTCCCTAACTACCAAACCTCTCAAGGGAACAATGGATGTCGGATCTCCAAAATAATTCTTCAATATAGAGACATGGATAATAGGATGCACCATTGCAAACAGATTAGGCAATTCAAGATCATATGCAACCTTATTAAATACGTCTCAAAATATGATATAGGCTTAAATATCAGGGACTAGGTTTCCCTTTCTTCTCTAATCTCATTACACTTTGTATGGGTGAAATTTTCAAGTAAACCCATTGAAGAACATCAAACTCAATATCGTTTATTCTAACATCAACATATAACTTTTGCGACTTTGAGTCATTTTCAACCTTTCTCTTATCAATCGAACCTTATCTATAGTCTCATATACAAATTTAGGACCTATTAGGGCTACCTCACCCGCCTCAAACAAACCTATATGAGATTTGAACCTCCACCATACAACGCCACAAATGGAGTAATATCAATACTCGACAGATTGTTAATGTTAGAGAAAATTCAACAGAAAGTGGTCTTCTAAATTTCCCTTAAGAAAATAACACAAGCTCTCAACATGTCGTCTAGGGTTGGGATAGTATGCTAAATTTTGCAATCGATTTATTGTTGAAAGTTCTCTAAGCTTAACACGTGTACCAAGACCTTATTTAGAAAGATTACTTACACTCAGAATTGAATATGGCACCACAGTTGAAAATAATGGACAAAGAAACTCAATGAAACTTTTCCATTTCTCTTAACTAAAACATTGCATAATCATCTGCTAAATAGGAAGCCTTGATGGGAATACAATTAGTTGTATTGATCATCCGATCTACTACAACCCAAATAATATCATGTTGTCATCGGGTGCAAGAAAAACCTATAATAAATTCTATATCAAACCTGTTGGTTACTGATGTTCAATTTTGTAGTTTGTTAGAATATTTATCCACAAATTCCGCAACATATTTCTTTATCCCATTACGCCAATAGATCCCTCATAAATCACGGTACATCTTGGTGGATCCCGAGAAAATGGAATAGCGACAACTATTAGCTTCTAATAAGATATGTTCCTTCAAGTCAACAACATTAAGAAAACATAAACTAACTTTGTATTTAAGTACACCATCTCCACTTTAAAGAAAGCCTCAATTAATTTCATAAGCACCACTTCTTTCAACGCAACCAAAAATGTATCAAGACCTTGATTAGATTTCACCTAAATCACAAAAGATGATTTTGAGCTAACGCCAATTTTGGTGTAGTCCACTAACTAAACACAAAAATGGGAAATTGTATGAATGTCTCAAATAAAATCCTTCTTAACTCCCTCAATATGGTCAACACTACCATATATAACCAACTAAAAGCATCCACTATCAGATATGATTAACCAGGGTGATAGAGATCACGCATATAATAACATTTCAATAACTCAAGACACCTTATTTGGCGGGTATTTAAATCATTTTCGTTAAGAACATATTGAAAAATCTGCTGGTCGGTAAAAAATCAACAGGAACACCATACAAATAATGTCTATAAATATTTAAGACAAAGGGAATCAAAACTAATTCAAGATCGTAGGTATACTAATTCTTCTCATGGTGTCACGACCCAAAATGCGTCGTGAGTGGCACCCACATTTATCCCCCTATGTGAGCGAACCAACCAATCTAAACCCCAACATTTCAAACATAATAAATAGAAAACAATGCGGAAGACTTAAAAACTCATTAACAAAATCAATAATCAACTTCTAAAACTCAAAACTTATCATTATCCCCAAAATCTGGAAGTCATCATCACAAGAACATCTATCCTCAAATCACTAATTCTAAGAGTATCTAGAAAGCTAGAATAAATAAAAAGCTAGTCCATGCAGAAACTTCAAGGCATCAAGACATGAAGAAGAAGATCTAGTCCAAGCTAGAAGTATTAGCTCACCCTGAAATCCGGTACAATGAAGACAGGCTAGAGTTGCGGTTAAATTGAAGACGACGGTACGTTTGCTGCACTCCACAATAACAAAGAAAGAAACATACAAGTAGGGGTCAGTACAAACACAAGTACTGAGTAAATATCATCGGCCAACTCAAAATAGAAAACAATATATAGCAGATAATATCATAAAATCAACTACAATACTCAACATGCGGCATTTACAATCACCATAACCCTTGGTCACAACACCAAGCACATCAATGAGGACTCACGCCTCCCCATCATACTCATTTGGGAATTAGGTTCATTAAATTGAGTATATAACATCTTTCAAGATTCATTATCTTTATTCCTCTTGTGTCGGTACGTGACACTCCGATCCCCTAATTCTACGTGTCGGTTCGTGACACCCGATCTCCTAATTCTATGTGTCGGTTCGTGACACCCGATCCCCTAATTCTACGTGTCGGTTTGTGACACCTGATCCCCTAATTCTACGTGTCGGTTCATGACACCCGATCCCCTAATTCTGCGTGTCAGTTCGTGACACCCGATCCCCTAATTCTACGTGTCGGTTCGTGACACCCGCTCCATTAATATCATTCTATTAATTCATCAAGCCTTCTCTTATACCAAGGCATCATCAATCTCATTACTTTAGTTCATCAAGCCTTCTTTCATACCAAGGCATCATCGTTAACAAGGTAAATTTAGGATTAGAGATTCAATAGACTCATCATGCTTATTCATCACAATTATATAATCACATCATGCAAGAATATAATTAAGCATATAGAAGGGTTTACAACACTACCTAATACATATCATTCGCTATTAAGAGTTTGCTACGAATAGCATAAAAACCATAACCTACCTCCACCGAAGAATTTTGATCAAGCAAGAAATTTCCCAAAGCTTTGTTTTCTTCTCGTTTTTCCTCTTTCTCGTTCGATCCTCTCTCTCTCTTTGTTCTTTCTATTTTTCTTATTCAAACCCTCTTTCTTTTACCCTAATTAGCATATAATTAAGTATAAAAGATGGCAATAATAACCCACTAATTAACTCAAGGTTACCTCTTTTAACCCCCAAGAAATTGAGTTATTAATACTAAACCACTAACTTTATAATTAAAGCAGGAATAGTCCAAAACGCCCCTTAAATTACTTAACAGAAATTCGACCCAGTCTGGGATTACACAGCCTGTGACGGGCCATCGTGCCTATGACGGGCCGTCGTGCCTGCGACGGTCCGTCCTGCTGCTCCGTCACAGAGTTCAGAGACTCCATTCCATTAAAGGGTCTGTGACGGTCCGTCGTGCCCACGACGGTCCGTCCTGCCATTCCGTTACAAAGTTCAGAGAGTCGATTTCAGTACCCAATTTTCAGAATTCTAAGTATTTTTGAATGAGACACCCTCGATGGTCCGTCGTGCCTACGTCAGTCCGTCGTGGGGTCCGTCGATCAAGACAACTTTTCCATAATTAAAATCTGCTGCTCAAAACGACTAAAATGGTCGTTACAATAGATACCAATTTACCCATCGTTCGTCTCCGAACGATCACAAGAAGAATAACAAGGGCGAAAAGGAGTACCTGAATCTGTAAACAGATGTGGGTATCTTTCTTGCATGTCAGCCTCTTTCTCCCAAGTGGCTTCTTCAACTGGTCGATTCTTCCATTGAACTTTGATGGATGCAATCTCTCTTGACCTTAACTTGCGGACTTCTCTATCTAGAATAGCAACAGGTTCCTCCTCATAAGACAAATTCTCATCAAGCAAAACTGAATCCCAACGCATAATGTAGTTTCCATCCCCATGGTATCTTTTCAACATAGACACATGAAACACCGGATACACTCCTGACAGTCCTGGAGGCAAGGCTAATTCATAAGCCACCTCCCCTACTCGCTTAAGTACTTCAAATGGTCCAATGTACCTTGGGCTTAGCTTACCTCTTTTACCAAACCGCATCACCCCTTTCATGGGCGACACCTTCAGCAAGACTTGCTCACCCTCCATAAACTCCATGTCTCTAACCTTTCGATCCGCATATTCTTTCTGCCTGCTTTGAGCCGCTAAAAGCTTTTCTTGAATGCATTTTACCTTATCTAAAGATTCCCTCAGAAGATCAGTACCCCAAGGTCTAACCTCAAATGCATCAAACCACCCAAAGGGAGACCTACATCTTCTCCCATACAATGCCTCAAATGGGGCCATATCAATACTTGAGTGATAGCTATTGTTGTATGAGAACTCTGCTAAGGGTAAGAAGTTATCCCAATGACCCCCAAAGTCTATCACACATGCACAAAGCATATCCTCCAACACCTGAATCGTTCGCTCAGACTGACCATCGGTCTGAGGATGGAACGCAGTACTAAGGTCCAACCTAGTACCCAATTCCGCATGCAATGTTTTCCAAAACATAGAAGTAAACTGCGTACCTCTATCTGATATAATGGAGAGTGGAACCCCATGCAAACGCACCACTTCAAAGATGTAAAGTTTGGCTAACTTCTCTGCATTGTAAGTCACCTTGACCGGAATGAAGTGAGCAGATTTAGTTAACCTATCAACAATTATCCAAATGGAGTCATACTTACACATTGTCTTGGGAAGACCAACCACGAAGTCCATTGCAATCCTTTCCCACTTCCATTCAGGAATAGGCATTCTCTGAAGTGTTCCTCCGGGCCTCTGGTGTTCATACTTTACTTGTTGACAATTTGGACATCTGGCAACAAAATCAACAATGTCGCGCTTCATTCTACTCCACTAAAAGTGTTGCTTTAGGTCACGGTACATCTTGGTTGCACCAGGATGTATAGAGTACCTTGAACTATGAGCCTCTGTCAGAATAGTGTTGATCAAATCATCAACGCGGGGTACACATACCCTTCCCTTGATTCTCAAAACACCTTCCTCATCGATTTGCTCTTCCTTAGCCTCTCCTCGCAATACTTTATCTTGGATTCTGCTTAGTTTCTCATCATCAAACTGTTTTCCCTTAATCTTGTCAAGAAAAGAAGATCTTGCCTCCACACAAGCCAACAATCCTCCCTTCTCATTTACATCTAACCTCATCAAGTCGTTAGCCAGAGTCTGAACCTCTCTAGCCAATGGACGTCTAGAAACTTGCAAGTGAGCTAGACTTCCCATGCTCCCTGCCTTTCTACTTAAGGCGTCTGCCACAACATTAGCCTTTCCCAGATGATACAAGATAGTGATATCGTAGTCCTTCATCAGTTCCATCCATCTCCTCTGTCTCAAATTCAAATCTTTTTGAGTAAAGACATACTGTAGGCTACGATGATCTGTGTACACTTCACACTTAACCCCATATAGATAGTGTCTCCATTGCATTAAGGCAAACACTACCGCAGCCGATTCCAAATCATGGGTCGGATAATTACATTCGTGAACCTTTAATTGCCTTGAAGCATAAGCAATTACGTTCTTCTCTTGCATTAGCACTGCACCCAAACCCGAATAGGATGCATCACAATAGACAATGAAATTCCTACCTTCCACTGGCAGGGTAAGGAGTGGTGCAGTGGTCAACAAGGTCTTGAGTTTCTTAAATCTTTCCTCACATTCGTCCGACCATACAAATGGAACATTCTGCTTAGTCAAGTTTGTCAATTGGGAAGCAATGGAATATAATCCCTTGACAAATCGGCGGTAATAGCTAGCTAAACCAACAAAGCTCCTTATTTCTGACACATTAGTAGGTCTTACCCAATTCTTCACTGTCTCAATCTTAGAAGGATCCACCATCACCCCATCCTTAGAAACCACATGCCCCAAGAAGGACACTGCATCTAGCCAAAACTCACACTTGGAGAATTTGGCATAAAGCTTTTTCTCCCTCAACATTTCCAATACAATTCTCAAGTGCTCCTCATGTTCCTTCTTGCTTTTTGAGTATATCAATATATCATCAATAAATACGATCACAAAGAGATCCAGATATGGCTTAAAAATCCCGTTCATCAGGCTCATGAAAGTAGCAGGGGCATTCGTAAGACCAAAAGACATCACTACAAATTCGTAATGCCCATACCTGGTCCGAAAAGCAGTCTTTGGAACATCCGTTGCCCGTATTTTCAATTGATGATAACCGGATCTCAAGTCAATCTTAGAGAAGACACAAGCACCTTGTAACTGATCGAACAAGTTATCAATGTGAGGAATGGGATACTTGTTCTTAATAGTTACCTTGTTCAACTGCCGGTAGTCTATGCACATCCGAAAACTCCCATCCTTCTTCTTCACAAATAACACCGGAGCACCCCAAAGAGATGCACTTGGTCTAATGAAGCCTTTGCTCAACAACTCTTGAAGTTGGGCCTTTAACTCTCTTAAATCAGCGGGAGCCATTCTATAAGAGGGTATAAAAATGGGGCGAGTACCCGGTTCAAGATCGATGCAGAAGTCAATATGTCTATCCGGTGGCATACCAGGAAGGTCTGCAGGAAACACATCTAAAAACTCGCGGAGTATCGCAACCGACTCGATTGAAGGTACTTGGGTAGTATCATCCCTGAGGTGTGCCAAGAACGCTAAACAACCCTTACTAACCATTTTCTTAGCACGAAGAAAGGATATGATACGAACAGGATTGGAAGTGTAGTCACCCTCCCACACTAACGGATCTGTCCCAGGCTTGGCTAACGTCACAGTTTTAGCATTACAATCCAAGATCGCAAAATTCGGAGAAAGCCAAGTCATACCCAAAATTACATCAAAATCAACCATTTCTAAGATAACCAAGTCTACATAAGTATTGCTCCCCACAAAAGTCACCAGACCAGACCTATATACTTTTTCAACTATCACAGACTCACCCACCGGGGTAGAAACACGAATAGGCCTGTCCAGCAATTCACAATGTAAATTAAGGCCATTAGCAAATGAGGAAGATACATAAGAAAATTTGGATCCAGGATCAAACAATACAGACGCTATGCAATCACAAACCAAAAGATTACCTGTGATGACAGCATCAGATGTCCCCGCTTCACATCTCCCAGGGAAAGCATAACAATGGGCCCTATCACCTGTCTGCCCGTTGCCCCTACCATGTTGCGCTGCAGTAGTTCCCATTTGTCTGTCACCCCGGCCGTTTTGGTGACCACCATTACCTCGGCCACCACGTCCTCCAGAATAGCGGCCTCTACCATGACCACCTCTACCTCTAGCTATTGGGGGTCTATAACTCTGTTTTGGACAATTCCTCCTAATATGTCCAGTCTCCCCACATCCATAACACTCCCTGGAGCCAAGCATAGGTCTCTCAGAGAAGTGTTGACCGATCTGAGGTGGACCCCCAACTACAGTCTGTAGTGAAGACTAAATTGGTCGGACTGAGTAACCTCCTGAACCCTTTCCTCTAGAGTAAGAACCATTAAACTCACCTCCCTTTCGAAACCTTTTTGATGTCGATGCCATGGTGAAGTCATCTGGCTTCACTCCTTCCACCTCTATCATGAAGTCTACCACTTCTTGAAAGGATTTTGCCATAGCCGCTACCTGTAAGGCTGAAATCCGCAATTCTGACCTCAACCCCTTCACAAAACGGCGAATCCGCTCTTGTGGACTGAAACAAAGTTGGGTGGCATACCTGGATAATGCACGAAACTTAGCCTCATAAGCAGTAACCGACATCCTACCTTGCTCTAGACTCAAGAACTCATCTCTTTTCCTATCCCTCAAAGTCCGGGGGATATACTTCTCCATAAACAAGCTAGAGAATGATGCCCAAGTCATAGGTGGTGCCTCTGTTGGTTGACACTCAACATGTGACCGCCACCACATTTTGGCGTTTCCTTGAAACTGATAAGTCACAAACTCAACACCAAACCGTTCTACTATACCCATCTTGTGTAGTAGCTCATGACAGTCAACTAGAAAATCGTAGGCATCCTCAGATTCAGCACCCTTAAAGACTGGAGGTTTCAATTTCAAGAACTTACTGAAAAATTCATGTTGATCATTTGTCTTTATAGGCCCTATAGTCAGACGAGGAAACGTGCCTATTTCCAATGAGGCATCCATGCGGGGAGCCACAATAGCTGCATGTTGTACCTCCGGAACCGGAGGTGTTGGTGCAGAAAAAACTGGAGGTGTCTGGCCCTGATCAGATAACCCGCTAAGATAAGCAAGAACCTGATTGATCATCTCTGGGGTAGGTTGGGGTGGCAATTCCTCATTCTGCACTTGTTCATTCTCCCCATCCTCACCCTCTCTTACCACTTCCTCAGTTGGTGGAGGAGTCACCGCCCTAGTAGCAGATGGGCTAGGTGCTCGTCCTCTTCCTCTAGAGGGCGTCCTCCCACGACCTCTTCCACGGCCTCTTGTCATTACTCCTCTTCGAGCTACAGCCCCAATGGCTGGCTCAGACGCTTCTTGTCTTGCCGATGTTGGTGTTGGCGCAGTCGTTGTTGCTCTAGTTCTAACCATCTACGAAATAGAGTGAAGATGGTCAGATACCAATTTGTATCACCTAGATACCAATTGGATCCAAGTAATAGCACGAAAGAAGAAATGAAAGAATGGAGTTTTCCTAAAGTCTTATAGCCTCTCAAAGAAAGGTAAAGGCGTCCCCCTACCGTTCCTTAAGATTCTACTATACTCGTTCTTGTGTGATGAGACCAACGAACCTAATGCTCTGATACCAAGTTTGTCACGACCCAAAACGCGTCGTGAGTGGCACCCACATTTATCCCCCTACGTGAGCGAACCAACAAATCTAAACCCCAACATTTCAAACATAATAAATAGAAAACAATGCGGAAGACTTAAAAACTCATTAACAAAATCAATAATCAACTTCTAAAACTCAAAACTTATCATTATCCCCAAAATCTGGAAGTCATCATCACAAGAACATCTATCCTCAAATCACTAATGCTAAGAGTATCTAGAAAGCTAGAATAAATAAAAAGCTAGTCCATGCCGGAACTTCAAGGCATCAAGACATGAAGAAGAAGATCCAGTCCAAGCTAGAAGCATTAGCTCACCCTGAAATCCGGTACAATGAAGACTGGCTAGAGTTGCGATTGAATTGAAGACGACGGTACGTTTGCTGCACTCCACAATAACAAAGAAAGAAACATACAAGTAGGGGTCAGTAGAAACACAAGTACTGAGTAGATATCATCGGCCAACTCAAAATAGAAAACAATATATAGCAGATAATATCATAAAATCAACTACAATACTCAACATGCGGCATTTACAATTACCATAACCCTTGGTCACAACACCAAGCACATCAATGAGGACTCACACCGCCCCATCATACTCATTTGGGAATTAGGTTCATTAAATTGAGTATATAACATCTTTCAAGATTCATTATCTTTATTCCTCTTGTGTTGGTACGTGACACTCCGATCCCCTAATTCTACGCATCGGTTCGTGACACCCAATCCCCTAATTCTACGTGTCGGTTTGTGACACCCGATCCCCTAATTCTATGTGTCGGTTTGTGACACCCGATCCCCTAATTCTACGTTCGGTTCGTGACACCCGATCCCCTAATTCTACGTGTCGGTTCGTGACACCCGATCCCCTTATTCTACGTGTAGGTTCGTGACACCCGCTCTATTAATCTCATTCTATTAATTCATCAAGCCTTCTCTTATACCAAGGCATCATCAATCTCATTACTTTAGTTCATCAAGACTTCTTTCATACCAAGGCATCATCGTTAACAAGGTAAATTTTGGATTAGAGATTCAATAGACTCATCATGCTTATTCATCACAATTATATAATCACATCATGCAAGCATACAATTAAGCATATAGAAGGGCTTACAACACTACCCAATACATATCATTCGCTATTAAGAGTTTGCTACGAATAATATAAAAACCATAACCTACCTCCACCGAAGAATTTTGATCAAGCAAGAAATTTCCCAAAGCTTTGTTTTCTTCTCGTTTTTCCTCTTTCTCGTTCGATCCTCTCTCTCTCTCTCTTTGTTCTTTCTATTTTTCTTATACAAACCCTCTTTCTTTTACCCTAATTAGCATATAATTAAGTATAAAAGATGGCAATAATAACCCAATAATTAACTCAAGGTTACCTCTTTTAACCCCCAAGAAATTGAGTTATTAATACTAAACCACTAACTTTATAATTAAAGCAGGAATAGTCCAAAACGCCCCTTAAATTACTTAACAGAAATCCGACCCAGTCTGGGATTACGCAGCCTGTGACGGGCCGTCGTGCCTGCGACGGCCCGTCCTGCTGCTCCGTCACAGAGTTCAGAGACCATTCCATTAATGGGTCTGTGACGGTCCGTCGTGCCCACGACAGTCCGTCCTGTCATTCCGTTACGAAGTTCAGAGAGTCGATTTCAGTACCCAATTTTCAGAATTCTATGTATTTTGGAACGAGACACCCTCGACGGTCTGTCGTGCCTACGACGGTCCGTCGTGGGGTCCGTCGACCAAGACAGATTTTCCATAATTAAAATCTGCTGCTCAAAATGACTAAACAGGTCGTTACACATGGTTTTAAAGTTGCCTTAAAGCATAGGAAATAAAATTCCCATTTTGCATAAACAATCATGCTAACCCAATTCTTGAGGCATCAAAATATACCACAAAACCATTATCCGCTTCTAGTTATGTTAATACCCTAGCGGAAGTATGTATTTCCTTCGATTTCTCTTCGCACAATCTTTGGATCATATGAACTAAGATTTATTTTTATTAATGACGTAAAAAAGAGGAATAAAAGAAACCCGTTGACAGAACTTTTATGGTAACGTCAAATGTACAAAGGGGACAAAGGTCTAGGCTAACTTTTGAGGGCATTCATCTAATTAAAATCTACTTTAATAACCTTATAGGAAACAATATAATGAAAAATGCAATGAACCTTCGACAAAACTAACATTTACTGAACTTTCTAAAGAGTTCCTGGTCCATGCGAATTTTCAACACAATAGTCAAATGATTATGTGATAATCCGCACTTCTCTAATAAATGAATATATCATCAACGTACACAATTACAAACATATCAAGGTATTGTTTAAACACCCTATATATCAAATCCATTAATTTTGATGGAGCATTAGTCAATCAAAAGACATTACCACACACTAATAATGATAATAGAATGTTTTGAAATCCATCTTTGGTATGGTATGTTTCTTCATTCTGAATTGGTAATAACCATAGAAAAGTAGCTACATCCTTGAAGTTGGTCGAAAAAATATTTTATCCTTGGAAGAGGATATTTTTTCTTGATGGTCACCTTGTTCAACATATGAAGAGCATCATCTTTCTTCTGAACAAACAAAACTTGAGCACTTATTGGGGATATACTAGGCCAAATGAAACCCTAAGACCATGTTCAATCGACAACTATTTTACTCTCATTTCTCTTTCATTGGAGAGTATAATAGAGAATGGACACTAAAACTGACCTCCATATGACTCTCCATTCATTAAATTAAGAGAGTTGAATAGTAATTATCCGAATTTGGAGAACTACTATGCACACTCTGTTGAACCTTTTTAATATTTTAGTATTATTTCTATTAATTTCTAACTAACATATTATGTTGGATATAATTTCAATAATTAATATATAATATTCAAAATTCTTTTTTAGTAATTGAATATTTTTAAAAATATGCTCACTTTGTTTCAAAAAGAATGATCTATTTTCCTTTTTAGTCTGTTCAAAAAAAGAATGCCCTCTTTCTTTTTTGGTTTAAAATTTCATTTCATCATTCCACGTGGCATGGTTAAGGACAAAAGTTCAAAGGGTAAAATTGTATATTTGACAAAACTTTAATTTAATATCACAAGATTCAAAAGTCTTCTTCATATTCTTAAACACTATGACAAGTAAAACAAGATCATTCTTTGTGAAACGGAGGAAGTACTATTTAACATATACTATTTTCATCCCGAATTAATAGTATTTTAATTTTTTTTCTAATTTTTGTCGATAATAAAATTTGATTTTATTATTGACTCGGTAAATTGTCAGTGCTTCACTCGGTGGTGAACTACTTCGATAATCTATTTCTTAACATTTGATAATATAAGTTTTTTTGAGAGGGTAAAACCTACAATAAATTGCTAAGAATATTTATCAATAGAAAAAATGAAATGTTCTTTTAATCTTAAAACGAAAAAGATTTGATTTTAATTGTTTATGAATTTGGCTATCAAATCTTCATTTTATTGTAGTTGTTCATCACCAAAGTCTTTAGAAAAGATTTGTAATAGTTTCATGTCTATATTTGTCTTTTCAAAAATTGTTATAAAAATTTTATTCATCAATTGCGAGAGTCATTTTCATGTTTAAGGCATCTATATACAGAATCTAATATTATACATCTAACATAATTAGTTGTGTACTTGTTAAATTAATTAATATAAAAAAAAACATATCTGTTGGAGTTCAATGAAATAACGTATGTCACTCAAATAATTTTGATTAAAATATGTCTTGCAAGTCCCTTATTAAATTTCATACTTAGTTGATGACACTACTTTGATAACCAAAAGACATATTTTCTTATTTATATTTTGATCAATATTATCACAACTTCTTTTATTAGGACTTTTAATCAAATGTTTATAAGGAGATAATTATTTCGTTAATATTTGATTAATAAAGATTCATACTTCCTGGTGGGCTCCAACTCAATATTTTAACCCCAAACGTTTGATTAAGGTTGAGTACAATACATATCGTCCCGCTAAATTACTTTATTATTTAAGCCACTTATAACTCTATAAAGATCAATTTTATTTTACAAGTTTATGAATTCTAATCTACATGATACCAATAGTATATTGGTTATATCAAACTCTTGATTAACTTATCTTTACTTCAACATAATGATAAAAAACAAATCTTAAAACATTTACCCCAAAAATAAAAATTAATAAAATAAGCATACATTAAATAAGATGAAAAACATATCACAATATATAATAATAAAACAAATCATAAAGGAAAAAATCTAGCTCACTGAATGCACATTGTTCACTTAAGGAAATTATTTCATTCTATTACCCAAGGTTTAAAGAGTAGATCCTCCCAAGACAGATTCACCAGTGTGTTGATGTATAAAGAAAGTGTTAGTGAGCCACCCAACATGAGCAAAGTACACGAATATTTGACTCCAAAAAGTCTATATAATATCATCATACATAGTTAAAGACTCTAGTCTCTTTTTGTTATCCTAGACTCAGAATCATAACAGCACATCATGGACACGTACCATAAAACATATTACAAAAATAAACTTATACACTTTACAGTAAAGACGGGACTTAGGAATCCTTGGACTTAGATATTCATTTCCTTGAACTTGGGAATTCACATATGAAGCTCCTCAATCATAGATACATCCTTTAAGCATCCATAAGCTCCACTTACTGTAAAAATTAGAGAATAATGGGGTTAGTACACGAATGCAATAGATATGGCGGCCATGCATTTAAAAGGGACATTTTCTTGAAATCAAACTTCATGCCTTTTTGAGTAAATCTTTATAAACCTTTATACAATAGCATTTATATGTTTCACATGCTTCATATCGATATAATCAAAGGTAATATATCACATAAGATCATACATAAAATTTAAGACATATTTTATGCCTCATAACGGTAACCAATTTTCCATTTACAGTAAGCATATTCTTCTTTACAGTGAACCTCTCCTTTTAACTCATTTACCTCCCTAGTAACCCTCTATTGATACTTAATGCAATGCATCACCTTAAGCTCACAAGGAAAACCATACATACACCTTTCATAAGCCAACACATACCATCATAGAAGTATAGCACATTACAAGACACATTCAAGTCATCAATACCAAAAGGCATTACAGTGAACTTTACATATTATTCACATATACCAATTTTACTTAACAGAGTACATTCTAACACCTTACTCACAATCCTAATCTAAGTCAACTAGTGCAATGTACATATGAATCCCCATTACTTCACACATACTTAGTAAGCCTATCATGAGTCCACAAGCCTTAACACTATATTGCATACATCAACAAGTAAGTGAAGACAACTTCATTCATGTCAACAACCTTCATCATATAGTCATTTCGACCCTCATAATACATATATGGATAAGACTAAATCATATAAACTCATATGATTCACATCTTCATAAGAAGTAGACAAATACTATCATGCCACGCATAGAGACATAACCATAATTATACACTTTAGATAACCTTTCTAGAACACAATAAGGAGTCACTTCTGCAATGTGTAGGTGGGTTCCTTACTTCAACCAATCCTATATAACCTCTCTTATGTCATCCTAGTTAGGGTCTTACTCATTTATTTCCATTGTCCATTTTACTTTAGGGAAACTATAGCCTTAAGCGACAATAAGATCATGTGAGCTAAGAATGGAATTTAGTGTCATCCCCTCAGACAAAAAGAGAATATCTTACTTGCCAATGTAATATATGTGTATTATCATGATAGCATATTAGGTGATATCACATGCTTGATCCTATGGGGCAACATAGTTATGGAAACATGGAAGCATATATGTGAAAACCCTCTTTATTTCAAATGGGGCATTATGGTTATCTACTAATGGAAACCCTTTTTATGCCTATTGAGGCATTGTGGTTATTCACATCATGAGGATTATGCTGACCTACCTTCATCCAATGGTAAAGGACACCCCTAACTTCAAATTTTCTCGGTGCTACGCTAAGTTCTCTTTATTAAAATCCTTTATTACGTTAATTTATAAAACATAGGATTAGGAGATTCACTCCCCATATGCCTAGCTCATAGGTTATAGATGATAAGTCCTATCATCAACCTATAACATGTGAGAAAACCATTCACATGGACATAGCATATTCAAGCACGTATCTAGTTTAGGATACTCTTCAGAACACCTTTCAAGAGACCCTCTATTGACTAGATGTTTATACATGTATGTGTACATACATATGAGAAAACCTGTCACATAACATTTTTAGACAACATATGTTCATACTTTACTTCATTCATGAATAAGTGTGTAATTGTAACTATATGAGATATGCTTTCTAATTAAAAAATTTAGACACTAGGTATAATTATAATTCATTACAACATACTTCACATTATAGCATATAAGAAATGTTCATAACATACTCATCCATTCATACACATGTAATAAGAAACCAAACCAAGGAACTATCCTATGAAGGTATACATGTGCAATGCATATACAAGGTCTCATATCCTTTTCCATAATACTCCATCTAGTAAACACATATCGTACTTTCATAGACATAAGCTTAACATGCATAGTAGACACTAGTGAATATGAGAACAATCTTACATTCGACACAATGATCATATACTACTTGTAAGCATTCATGTAGAGTAAGAGTATGTGTACATTGATCAATATGATCACATAGTAGCTATCAGCAACACATTGAGGCATCCACCCTCTTAGGACCACAATGCACTACCAAGCATAGACCACACAACACAATTTAGCATAGGAGACAAGCTAACTTCACATTACATTTTAAGACTCCTAAAAGTAGCTATTCACACCTTCACATAGGAGTACATGGTTAGGGGTCATTAATTCTTAACACTTCATTAATTGCAGCACCTACACATGATCTTACCCTAACCATTTACATGCACATACAATATCCATACAACCTAGATCACAACTAAAATAGGAAAATATGCATAAGTTTCACATAGTGTGATCATCATAACCACACACTAATGTATTCATCAATTTGCATTCAAGGCTATATTTTTTAACACAATTACAATGAAAATAAAGTAAACAATGCCACCGTAAGTGGACCATACCACACAATGTCATACAAGGCTACATCAACAATACTACATAGAAATACAGGAGAAGAGTAGAGTAATTCTTACCAACCCTTTATCCTTTGGTTATCATTGACCGTTACTACTCTTTAATCAACAATTCAAGTATAATGCAGTAGACAAAGTACAATAATCATATATGAATCCATGTATAAGAAACTACAAGACCATGGTACAACTTGTACAAAACATCACCATTATTTTAGAGAATAGATAGACACAGATCATCAACAAATTTCCATAGTCTTGATCATCAATAAAATTTATCAATAATGTACATATAGGGAAGTATCTAAAGAAACCATAGTCTAAACAATATCCTACTACAATTGCCCATAAACTCGAGATCACTATAAGAATGCTTCATATTAGGAATTCATGGAAGATAAATTTACATAGGTTAATCCTATTTGAATAATCATGAATTGATCCACATTGTATACATTAAATATAATTTATAATCACATTACATCATAAGAAGTAGCAAACCATCAATTTAACATAATCGAATCTCATAATAAGAATGCTAGCATCATCAATTTATAGGATAAATATGTAGATCAATCAATACCAAGGTTACTTTGATTTGATCACCAAGGGTTCATAACCACATTTCACCAATAACATCAATATAAGGTAGTAACTACAATTTACTTTTTATAAACGAATCCTATATACATTTACTATAAAGTCGATGTTACAATGAAGTCCATACTTTAACAATCAATAGAAAATAGAGATGAATTATTGAATGGTTAATGTACATGGATAATATCACATAATTCACCGTAAAATACATAATAAACATTAAATATAAGCAATCTAAGTTAATAGAATCAAAATTCAACAAATAACAAGTCATGATCACAATGCCCATGGAAAGGCTACATTGAGTTTGGGAAGGGACATGGGTTCACAATGCAATTGGATTGTATTTCATGTTAAAAAAAATACATTATCATAAATTTATAATTACAATTCCTTCAAAAACGTATTGAAAAAGAACCTATGGCTAGATTGAATAATTGAAAGTTTGATCATGAAATCTCTTTGAAAACATTGAGACTAACTCTCTAAATGGAAGGATAACTACAGATGAAGGATACCAATGACTTATTGAATAATAAAACCTGTAAAAAGTGATGAATAATCCTTGGAATCCAAGACCGAAGAAGTTCTTGAGTTTCACCTTCAACGGAGGTTCTAAAGAGAATATTTTTTTTGGAGGGAAAGTCTAATTTGTGTGAATTGGATTGGGAGTGGGTTGATCAAGTTTTTTATCACTTAAATAGATCCAAAAATAATCAAATCAACCTAGTAGGGTAAGGTTAGGACATGGGGGTTGAATTTCCCATTCACTCCTTAAATAAAACAGTCGCTATGCAGCAGTTGCAGGCCACAATCGAAGCATATAAGGTCAATTGACAGGCCGTCTGTGGCTTCATTCGGTTGGGTCCTTGTCTGTTGTTGGGTTGAGACTTCCCCTGGCTAGGTTTTGATGAATGACTTCACCAAGAACGTGATGTTTTTCAACAAACGGGGTGTCGTTTGGTTCAATCGATTAACACTGCCAAGGCAGTTTCTCTACAGCCCTTGGATCTTCTTATGGACCTTTTGCGAGGCATTTGGGAAGTCATACCTGCGATTTTAAGCCCAGCTTTGCAGAGCAGCTCTCTCCCCAGCCCACAGCATAGTGTGGAATCTGGATCCTTTCATCGAGGTAAACGAACAAATAGGTGGTGTTTTCGGAAATGTGGGCAGTGCTAGAAAAGCCAAAAAAAGTCCATAATGAAGAATCTCAAAAGGAAAACGTAGATATACACTTTAACATTTTTAAAAGCTTCCATTCAAGTTTCACCCAAAATGAACACGTAAAACACTTCCAAACATGCAACGCACACTCAGACACACATGAATGTCTCAAGGGCTAACTTTTGAACGTCTTAGATGTTCTTTGACGTTCACCTCCAAACCTCATGAAACTCCATACACTACATATAAACATAATTATTACCCATTTAAGGTCAACATTATATCATGAGACACACATAAGCACATAAAAACACATAAGGCCCCTTGGATGAGTAGCCATCGAACGTCTTGGTCGTCACTAGACGTTTGACATCCAAATGACTTCAAATCACCCAAGCATACTGTAGAACACTCAATCAAAATGTTAAAAAGTATAAAGGCATAAGTGAGCGTCTAAGAACCCTTACTAATTTTGGGGGTCTTACGATATCCCCCAGTTGGGAACACTGTCTTTGAATGACATTTAGAACATTTTAATCACAAAATGGAATTCAATGAATCATTGAGAACCTCACATTATTTGTAACATCATTACATAAAAGTTACTACACCAAACTTAAAAGGAACACAAATTCAAACAACTTAGCACTCAATGCAACATAATCAAGCAAAATTTTTATCCAATCACCCATTAATGCATCAAACATATAAGATCTTGTTATGTTAATAGGATGAAAATCGTGCTCCTAATCTTTTAATGGTCATTACACATAATTTCAGTAAGAGCTCATCTTGCAACCATCTAAATCACACTTAGGTAGCTTCAATAACACACACAAGAAACAATTAGGCACTCATACTTCAATGCACATTGACTTGAGTAGGATATGTTGACAATGGATTCTCATTAGTTAGGCCTTGTTCCATAAGGGTCATACTCAATAATACCATGCTTAGTTGTGTCCATGGAGGAATTTCCTTCTCCTCAACACAGTTAAATGTTTCATCTGTTCATACCCTAGAAAATGCACAAAGATCAACTTAACTTTAAAAATGAGAAATCCTCAACTTTTAAACAAAGGCATGCGCATGTTTTCTTCCTAGTGGAGTCTAAATTGCAAGTTACACCAAGCAAGTAACCACAAATAGGAAGCCACTTCGCAAAATGTAAATTTCTAAAATAGAAATAGCCTTCACTCTAAGCATCATTTTGGAAAAATAACCTAAATCATAGGTACTCACAAGGACACTATCTAGACGTTCCTTGAACATTCAAAAGTGGACCTACAATCATGCTTCCTAACAATACAAGTCACATAGTTTTCAAGAGACTCAACAAATTTTAGTTTAAAGAGGCTCAATATCTCATTATAAGGCAAAAGCTTACATATTAAAAGTGACTTTATACATGTTTCTTAACTTATCTCATGAAGTCAAATGAACAACTAGCAGATCAAGATGCACAATTAACATGAGAAAAAAATCCAACGAAGTTACTGAATAGTTTCTTTTCAAGTACTGTAAAATCTTCAAAATACTCTTAAGAGAGTTCATTCCATTCGTACATTATACAAGACCCCTATCATGAATAAGGTTACTGAGAATTCATTAAATTCAAGCTCAAGTAAGAATTGAAGTACAAGGTAGAGATATCTACAACCTTACTACTTAGATCACCATCCCCCACTTAGAGTAAACCAAATTAAGATCAACTTAACCAAGCCTCAAGAAGATCTTAACTGAATAACCTTCATTTTCATAACATAAAAGTGATTACCTCTTTACAAGGAATTACAAGAAGTCAACTAAAGCATTCAAAACCTTATCATCTATGAAAAGTACAAAAACAATTCCAAGTTAGGACATACTATACAATTACATAAAGTTTTTTTATAATACCATAGACACCAAGGTCATACAAAATTAGCGGAAAACAACAAGAAGACTTAACCATAATGAATATTCCTTTCCATTCAACCTTACAATAAGGTGACTTCTAGGTCAATCAAACCCACATTATCACCCTACAAGGGCAATGTCCTACCATTGCTTCTAAGACTAAGCCTATACAAAGACTTCAATCCATACAAAACAACAATGAAGGGTTTAACATATAAACATGGACAACATTTGAATCATTATACACATAAACTTAGGCAACATGCATCATTACCACTTAACATATACCAAGCATGCTTTAACCACATCATAGCATATAATTCCCCACATTACATGCTATTTCATATAGGTCTCATATATGGCCACAAAGGAAATCATATCAACATATTATTGCAAAATTCACCTTCACACATACTCATGAAACCATAAAACCAAGATAAGCATCAAAACTCAACTCTTCTCCCTTATGTATAGTGATACAATCTCATCCAAGCAATCACATCTAAAAGAACATCGGATAAGAAAACATAAGAGACAGAAATTATAGAATTGCGTTGTGTAGAACAACATGAGAATGACGAATAAGGGAAACTCTATCGTCCTATAGCCTCTCTCTCATAGATGTTTCCAATTCACATTATGATCGAGACTCTACTAGAAGTTGCAATATGAGACTTTTAGAACCTAAAACTATTTTCATAAACCTCATGCTCTTATACCACGTTTGTCACATCATGGGATCACCCCCTAGAAGTCGCATGGCATACTTGACCTCTCGGAGGTCTTATACAAGCCCATAGTTATCATTCATCGTATTGTCATAGGTATATTTAGTGGAAAATTTAAAACATTCATAGCACATCATATGCTAGAACATTACTTATTTTATATATATATATATATATATATATATATATATATATATATATATATATATATATATATATCATATTACATAGTTAAAGAATGTAGTCTCTTTTTTCCATTCTATACTCAACATCATAAGAGTACATTAGGGATACGGACCATAAAACATAATATATAGATAAGCTTTTACATTTTACAGTCTTGCACTTAAGGATTCCTTCTTTGAGCTTGAAAATTCACATATAAAGCTCCTCAACATAGAGACATACTTTAAGCATCCATAACCTACACTTAGTGTAAAAATTAGAGAAGAATGGAGTTAGTAAAAGAATGCAAAAAGTATGACAACCTTGAAAAAACATGCATGTAAAAGAGACATTTTCTTGATTTGATACTTCATGCCTTTTTGAGAAATTATTCATAAACCCTTTATATAATAGCATTAATATCATTCACATGCTTAATATTGACATATTCAAAGTCCAAACATCATATAAGATCAGACATAGAATTTAAGTCATATTTTATGTCACATTAAACTAACCAATTTTCCATTTACTGTAAACGATTTCTTCTTTACAGTGAACCTCTCCTTTAAACACATTTCCCTCCCAAGTAACCTTCTAGTGATACTTGGTGAAATGAATCACCTTAAGGTCACAAGTAAAACCATATATACATATTTCAGAAGCCAACATATACCATCATAGAAGTATAGCACATAACAACACACATTCAATTCAAGAGCATATGGCATTACAGTGAACTTTACACATTATTCACATATACCAATTTAGCTTAAAATAGAACATTCTAAGACTCACAATCCCAATCTAAGTACACTGGTGCAATATACATGCGAAGCCCTATAACCTCACACATACTTAGTAAACCTATCATGAGACCACTAGCCTTAAAGCCTTAACACTTCATTTTACACATCAACAAGTAAGTGGGGACTACTTTATTCATGTCAACAACCTTCATCATATGGTCATTAAGACCCTCATAATGTGTATAAGTATAAGACCACATCATATAGACTCATACCATGCACATCTTCATGAAAAGAAGACAAATATTACCATTCCATGCATAAAGACATAACCATAATCATACAGCTTACATCACCTTCCTAAAACTCCCTAAGGAGCCACTTGTGCAATGTCTAGGTGGGTTCCTTACTCCCATATATCTAAGTAACCTCCCTTAGGTCATCCTAGTAAGGGTCTTAGTCATTTACTTCCATTTTCCATTTTCCTTTAGGGAAACTATACCCGTAACCGAAAATAAGACCAAGTGAACCAAACATAGAATTTGGTGTAATCCCCTCAAACCAAAAGAGGGTATCTTACTTGCAAAGGTAAGACATGAGTATCATACTAGCATATATGTTGATATCACTTGCTACATCCTATGGTACAACATAGTTATGGAAACTTGGAGGCATATATGTGAAAACTCTCTTTATGCCAAATGGGGCATTATGGTTTTTCACAGTGGAAACCCTTTTTATGCTTATTGAGGCATTGTGGTTATCCACATCTTGAGTATTATGGTTACCTACCTTCCTTTTTTATGAAGGGACACCCATAACTGCAAGTTCACTCGGTGCTAAGCTAAGTTCCCTTTATTACATTCTTTATAAAACATAGGCTTTAGGATATTTACTACGCATATGCATAGCACATATGTTATAGATGAGAAGTCCTTTCATCAACCGATATCATGTGAGATAACCTTTCACATGGACATAGCATATTCAAGCACCTATCTAGTTTAGGATAATCTTGGGAACACCTTTCAATAGCCGCTCTATTTAGTTAATATCCATACATGTGTGTGTACATACATGTGTTTGTGTACATACATGTGAGCAAACCTTTAACATAACAACTTCAATCCACAGATTTTCATGATTTACTTCATTCATGCATAAGTGTACAATGTAACTATATGAGCCATGCTTTCATATAAACGCATTTAGACACTAGGCATTATCATAATTTATCATATGACATACGTAAAATTATAGCTTGCAAGACATGTTCATAACATACTCATGCACTCATATCCATGTAAATAAGAGACCAAACCTAGGAACTATTCTATTAATGTAGACATGTGCAATGCATAAACAAGGTCACATACCCTTGCCCATATTAGAACACCTATCAACTCATCCTAGTTAAAGAAACACATATCATACTTTCATAGACATAAGCTTAACATGCATATTAGTAAACACTAGTGAATATGAGAACAACCTTTTATTAGACACTATGATCCTATACTACTTGTAAGCATTCATTTAGAGTGAGGGTGTACGTACAATGGTCAGTATGATCACATAATGTCTCTCATTGGTCAATATGATCACATAATGTCTCAAAACAACACATTGATGCAGCCACCTTCTTAGCACCACAATGCATAAAAAATCATAGACCACACAATACAATGTAGCATACGATGGGTAGGGTAATCAATTCATAACACGTCATTAATGGCAATACCTACACTTGATCTTAACATAAACATTTAAATGCTCATACAATAGTGATACAACCTAGATCACAACTAAAATAGGAAAATATGCATAAGCTTCACATAGTATGATAATCATAACCACACACTCATGTATTCATGAATTTTCATTCAAGCCATAGTCAAAATATATATAATGACAATAAAGTAAAAACGGCCACCATGAGTTGACCATACCAGACAATGTCATACAAGGCTTCATCAACAATACTATAGAGAAATAGAGGAGAAGAGTAGAGAAATTATTACCAATCCTTTAGCCATTGATTATCATTGACCATTACTACTCTTTCATCAACAAATAAATTATAAGTAAGTAGCTAATGTACAATAATTATATATAATGTCATGTATAATCTACTACAAGACCATGCGACAACTAGTGCAAAACATCACCATTATTCTAGCGAATTGATAGACATAGATCATAAAAAAATTTACTTTGTCAATATCATCAATAAAAATTCATCAATAATGTACATGTAGGGAAGTAGCTAAAGAAATCATAGACTAAATGAGATCGTACTACAATTGCCAAAAAATTCTAGATCACTATAAGCATGCTTCACATTATGAATTCATGGAAGATAAATTTGCATAGGTTAATCATATTCAAACTATCATGCATTGATCCACATTGTATCCATTACATATTGATAATCACATTGCATCATAGGCAGTAGATAACCTTACTTTAACTTAATTGAATCTCACAATAAGAATGCTAGCATCATCAATGTATCGGCTATAACATGTAGATCAATCCATACCAAGATTCCTTTGATTTGATAACCAAGGGTTCATACACACAATGCACAAATAAACTAAATATAAGGCTGTAGCTAAAATTATCTTTACATAAACGAATTTCATATTGATGTACTGTAGACTCGATGTACAGTAAAGTCTATAGTTAAAAAAATAATAGAAAATAGAGATCAAGTAGTCAATGCATCAATGTACATGGATCATATCACATAATTCACCATCAATATATATAACAAACAATAGACATAAGCAATTCAACGTAATAGAATTACAATTTAACTAATAACAAGTCATGATCACAATGACCATGCAAAGGCCAAAACGAGTTTGGGGGACATGGGTTTACAATGAAATTGGATTGAATTTCACGTTAAAACCAATGCATTATCATTAGTTCATTATGATTAATACTTTGAAAATCTTTTGAGAAAGAACCCATTGCTAGATTGAATATTCGAATGTTTGACCATGAAATCTTTTTGAAAATTTTGAGATTAACTTTCTAGATGGAAGGAATACTAGAGATGGAGGATCACCATTTGTTGAAGAAACCCTCTAAAAATTGATGAAGAATCAAAGCTTCAAGCTGTTCTTGAGATTCACCTTCAATGGAGGTTCTAGAGAACATTTTTTGAGGGAAACTCTAATTTGTTTAAATTTTTTTGGGAGTGGGTTGATCACATTTTTGATCACTTAAATAGACCCTAATATAATCAAATAAACCAAGTAGGGTCATGTTAGGATGTAGGGTTAAATTTCCATTCACCCCTAGAATAAAACAATAGCTAGATAGTAGTTGCTTCCCACCATCGACGCCTAGTAGATCCATTGACGAGATGTCTGTGGCTTTAGTTGATTGGGTCTTGCGCTATTCTTCAATTGATCCTTCCCATTTCTAAGTGGTGACTGAATAATTCACCACCAACGGTACATTTTTCAACAAACGGGGCGTCGTCTGGTTCAATCGACTGAAACTGCCAAGGCAGTGTCTCGACAACCTTTGCGTCCTTCTTGTTGGGCCTTTTACAGGGCCCTTGGGAAGGCGTACCCAGCAGTTTTTGATGTAGATATACACCGTAATATATTTAAGACTTGCCATGCAAGTTTCACCTAAAATGAACATATAAAACACCTCCAAACATGCAAGGCACACTCAAGACACACATCAACATCTCAAGGTCTAACTTTCGAACATCTTAGACGTTTGGCCTCTAAACATCATGAAAATCCATGAACTGCTTATAAACATCATTATTAATCATTTAAGGACCATATAATATAATGGAAAACGCATAAGCATATAAAAACACATAAGGCCCCTTGAGTGTCTAGTCGTCGAACGTCTTGGTTGTCCATTGACTTTTGATTTTCAAATGACTTCAAATCACCCAAGCATACTTTAAAACACTTCATCAATATGTTAACAAGCTTATAGAAACCACTGAATTTATAGACACCCTAAATAATTATTGGGGTCTTATATAAACCTTGAAGATGAGGAAAGAGAACGAATTATCCCTCCAGTAGTGATAATGAACACATTGGAATACCTAAGCATACGTTTTGAGAAGAAAACAAGAAGGGGAAGGTTAAGCAATAGAATGAAACACAACATAATTTTTTGATGAACTACATAATATGAAAAACTAGTGGAGAGAATAACGCGAGTTTCAGAAGCGGTGTGGAGAAATTGTAAAAATTCACAATCCCAGGATGCTCGTTCTACTAGAAACAAAAATGAATGATAACCAAAGCCTTACTAATAAGCTAAAGTTTGACTCTCATATCCAGTCTCCTACAAATGGTCTCTTCGGACGGATAGTTGTAAAAGGGATTCGAGACGTATCGAAGCTTTAAAACTTGTCAATTACCCAGGGAATCCACGTCTCTTTAGAGGAATTCCTGAACTCCGCCTCTTGGATTTTTTCGTCTTCTATCCTAGTGTTGACATTAACACTAGGACTCACCTCTTGAAAGAACTATGTAGCCTCTCAAAGGGCATTTCATAAGAGTGGCTCATTAGTAGAGACTTCAATAAGTCATTCATTCCAACAAAAAGATAGGAGGGGAAACTATTAGTAACAACAAGATAGTTTATTGTGAAATATCCTTAATGAATGCAAAATTATAGACTTAGGCTATAAAGACTATAAATATACTTGGACTTACATAAGATATAGTAATAGAAGTAGCCTTACATTTGAAAGGCTGGATAAGTTTGTTGTAAATGACTCCTGAATAAAGCTTCTTCTTAATTCTGTCATAACCTACATACCGTGAACAAATTTTTACTACTGTCATGTGCTCATTATTCTTGATAAATACTATACAAAGAATGGTAACAAACTATTCAAAATGGAACCCATTTGGTGTGTGCACCCATACTTCCAACCCTTGGTCGAACATTGGTTTTATAACCAAGATCCGTTTAATGCACCAATAAATATCATCCAAAAATAAACCACAACTTGCAATACCTATACTTTTGGAAACATATTCAGACACAGAAGATGATTATATAAAGTCTTGTTGGGATTAAGAGGCCCCCAAGACACCCCAATAGCCCTTTCCTTGTTCATCTAGAGTCAAGTCCCCTTCAACACTACAATAACCACCTATCTATTGGGAAAGAATTTTGTAAAACCAAGTTTATGATAAGTTGGCTTAGTGAGGGTGATGCAAGCACCAACATCTTCCATAATTCCACAATCACTAGCAGAAGAACAAATCTCATCACCTAAATAAAGGATGATACAGGAAAGCTAATATAGGACAAAGATGAACTGATGAACCATATAAACAACTTCTTTATAACCATATACACCACTAAGAACTACATAATAAAATATAAAAACCTCAATTAAATGGCACAAGATCTCTAAGGAAATCACTAATTCCATGGACTCCCCCTTGAAAATAAAAAATTACCAATGTCGTCAAGTCGTTCAACCCCCTTAAATCCCTTAGGCTCGATGGAATAAACCACATGTTCTACCAAAAAATTTGGAAAATTGTTGGTGGAAAGACAATAGCCATCAGTAAAATGGTTTCTGAAAAGCCCTATATGCACAAAACAACATCCCCCTCATTTGCATCATCCCAAAATGTGCTAACCCCCAAATCATTAAAAGTTGCAGAGCCATTCTCCTATGTTATAACAATTACAAACTTCAAACAAAGATCTTTGTAAATAAAAAATAACCCATCTATCCTTCATTTATTGGACCCACTCAAATTAGTTTCTTTTACAACAAAAGATCTTCAGATAATGATATATTTGTGCATGAAAACAATGCTATCATTGTGCATGAATACACCTCCCATTTTGGAAGATGAAAGTTCTAAACTCCAATATTATCCTCAAGATTGACTTGGAAAAATCCTTTCACATATATGGATGTTTCTATGAAAATATAACAATTCGAAAGCACTCCCAACTCATGACACGACATACTCGACTTCTCGGAGGTCTTATACAAGCCTCTTGGTATTCACTCATTGCTTAAGTATGAAAAGTAGCGGCGAATTTAATACGTTTCACAATAAAGTCAATAAGTGATTCTTTTATTAAACATAAGAAAAAGTAGTCTCATCAGGAATCAAACTTAGACTCATATCATTATCATAGAATCATCACCCTTTTAATTGAAAAGAAATTTATATTCTAATACAAAGTCTTTAATGAAAAGAACCTAGAAAATTAGTCCATGTCCTCGAACATATAAAATTTACCAATCTTGAGGGAAATTTACTTCACATTAACTTCTCAAACTTCAATTCTAGGAATCCTCACTTTGCAGCACCTACACGTGTAGACATAAAGAAAAATATGGAATTAGCACAATTAATGCACTAAGTCTGGTGAACATGCAAGAAAACCATACCAAAAGGGATACTTTATTTTAAAAACTTACTTTCATGCTATTTGGATAAAAATCTCATTCGAAAAGTAAACATCTTCAAGTCAATATTCACTTATAAGGCAAGACAAAAATCATTAAGTAACTCATTTAGCCGTTTAGGCCATCTATCTAAGGTTATGTTAAGACGCAACTTAATGTGATGTGAAAAGACCACCCATATAACCTCTTCAAAACACAACTAAGTGTTCCTCAAAGGAACCCTAGGTAAGAACCTTTCTAATTCAATGCACCTTTAGTAAGTGAACATTATTCATTTAAACAATTTAGGGGAAAACAAAATAAATAGGGGACTTCAGATAATTGCTTTTGAAGACCTAGGGAACTCACTCTAGCATCTTGAAAGCCTATTTGTGTCCTGTAGATAGCGTCTCATTCCATTACCTAAACAATGTTGAGCCTATCCAATAGCTAAAGTGTACATCCCATATGATGAAAATAGCTATTAAATTACACTGATTACACTGCATAGGTATGGAATCCGGTGTCATCTAAATCACACACCATAGAAGGTGTTCCACTTGCCAAGGGTAGAACTAGGACACGCCCCATGTTGGTACATGGTTTAGGGATATCAATAGGTTTATTAGTACTCTAGACTCATACTCAAATTGAACTACTACTTTGAGAATATCCACTCGGTGCTTTGACTTTGTTCTCGTAGAGTAAGTTCATTCATAAGTAAGTGTATTAGAGAAGGTACCATCACTAATACCATTTCAAAGAAAGGTCCACACGATCTGCCGATCAAGGTTCATTTGGATATCTATTTTGACTTCCTTAAGGATGGTTTCATGTTGTTCCATCCAACCTACCTCTAAGTCCATCATTACACTCAAGAAGGAGGCACCATTTCGGTCTACCTCTTTAAGACTTTTTTAGTAACCTTGTTTTCATATTCAAGGTTTCGTATTCTTAACCTTCTTTTCACATTCAAGGTTTAGCATTAGTCTTTCATAGAAGGGCACCTACTTTACGCATACCGATCCTAAACAGTCATTCAACATTCATTCAATACAATTCAAGTACAATGTAGGGACAACAAAGTCTACCATCACAAGATACACTATCATTCTATAAAGACTCTTATTAGTCCTTCACCATCATATATCCACATTTGGATAATAAGTACTTGCAATCATATCATTATAGAACCCATACAAGATCATATAGATAACACATAAGTATCTTCACCTTATACAGTCCATATACCATTACATGGTAATAACATAATTCACATAATAATACCGAAAGGTCATGTTCATAACATTTATAACAACTATACACCACCACCATAAGTGGAAAATACCAAGAATTAGAAATTTAATATCAATTCTACATCAAATAGGGGAATAATCTAAACATACCACCCTCCAATAGCCACATCCACCATCCCTTAACATCTCCAACTACTCCATACAACAAGAGAACTTACAAATTAAATTACCCATATGGCTAGGACCACCAATTTATCCATATAAATTATTCATTAAAATCCAAGGTATATTTAAATACTGTAAAGAAAACTATGACCAAATCCAACAATGATCAACATATAATTAACTAGCTCTTAACAGTCAACTTATGAATCTAACATAATTAAGTAATAATTAGTACACCAACTTTAGTGCCAAAATTAGGAATTCAAGGAATACATGGATTTATGGAATTTTTTTTCAAAAAACAATAAGTTAACATTGAATAATTCATAAATCATCAATTTAAAAATTTTAATGCAAGAACCCATTCCTAGAATTCGAAATAGTGTTTTTATGATTTTTGAGGTATTTTGAAAATCCTTTGAATTGGCTAATTGAATGATAGAGGAGTTAAGTATGGAATCACCATATCTTATGAAGATATATTCACGAAATTAGGTTGAAAACATTTAGAATTTGAACCTCTTCCTTGGAGAGTAAAGGTTCTTCAATGGAGGATTTAACTAGGGAGAACTCCTGGAGGTTTTTTGTTTGGTATTTTTGAAATAGTTACTTAAAAGAAGCTATTAATGCTTAAAACTATATATATAAATGATATAAACCTTTTAAAATTAATACCACTTAATCAATAATAATTATTTGAAATTACCAAATCGGGGTAGCCTTACAAGGGACCACGCCCAACTTGATGGCTCGTGAAGGACTTCACGGCTAAGTTGACGGCTCGTGGTCCTTAGGGTAGTATCCAACATGGCTTTTCCAAGCCAAAATATTTATAAGGCACTTTAACGGCCATGTTTATGGGTCGTGGTCATTACCAATGGACGTGAAGTGGCCCATGGAATTTTGGAAAGTGGCTTGGGAAAAGTTTCTTGCCTCACATTCCACCATGGCAACTACACGACAACTTTCACCATCTTTAGTCTAGATCAATGACCGTGAAGTTGCTTGTGGAGCCTTCACGCAGTGTTAAGCCAAAGTTTGAAGCCTTGGTCTTCAGCTTAGGCCCTTCCTTCCTTAGCTTTGCATAAGACCAAGAATCCATGACGATCAAAAAATAAGTTTTTCGAACATAGAGTCTAGCATGTTCCTTGACGTTGACATACAAAACTCATTCAAATAAGACTCCCTACACCCACACACCACATAAAGACATAGCACCCTTGACTAGTATACCAACGTCATGGTTGTCCCTTAATGTTAAACCTCTAAGATCCTCAAATTAGTCATCGAAATTCAGAACTCTTCATTTTAACAAGTTAGTAACTCAAGAAACACAAGTGAAGCTCCCTAGTTCATTTTGAGAGCTGTAACAAGAAACCCTCGAGTACTTTAACTTCTCTCATAAACTCTCCAAGCTCATCCATTATTGCATTAGTACTAGCTTTTCAACGGAAAGAACTACTTTCTTTAGACCCTCAACGGAAATAGAAAAGGAGACCATATGTCTCCCTATCTCTTCATGATATGTGTGCAAAGGTTTTTCGGACACATTAAAAGACTTGTAGTACAAAAACAATAGACCCCTGAAGGATAAGCAGAACCCAAATGAAATACGGAGAGAATTCCTAATGAGTAAGTACCATAAGTCCAATAAAACCTCAAACTCAAGAGTTGTCTCTAGGTCATGGAAAAAGATTCAAATTGGATTTATAGACATATCCAATATAACCATGTGGATAGTTCATAAGGAAAACACAATGAACTTCTACTATGAAAATTGACTCCCACATCATGAGATTTTGAGAAGCATTATCCAAATACCGATGTACTATGAGGAATGAAACACCATAAGACATACGATGTCACGACTCGGATTTTAGAATCCTGATTGAAATCGGTGTCATTGACCTCTCAGAGGTCGCAGACAAGCCTCATCTTGAATTCATCATATTTATTTGTTAATTTTAGCAACAAATTTAAAACTTTTAAACGTATGAAGTATACATAGACTTCATATAATTATTTCATGAATTTATCATATACTAAGCTCAACATAAATCTAACAACTATCTATCATTAGAATCAATTTGAAACAGAATAATAATATACAAAAAATATATTTTCCAAACACGACCTTAAATGAGAGTATGAAAGTAACTCTAGGGACAATATCCACAAGATTTGTTTAAAACTAAGGCTAAACAAATACTGTAGCATCCTCGAAATTAAGCGGACCTACGAAATGGTCTGGAGAAACGCTGATGTCCAAACCGTTGCAAGAGTCGTCAATCTGTCCTTTAACCTGCATCGATAAAATAGTAAATATTAGGGGTTAGTACAAACACTTGTACTAAGTATGGGTGTATGCACACATACACATTAGATTATGCATGATCAAAGAAAGATCTTCCTAAACAAAAGGCTATTTTTGGAAAGTCTAGTCACTAGAATTTCTTAAGTCGTTTGTTGTGAATTGTGGTATGAATATGATATATTTTAATTCATTCAAATCACAAAAATCATTTTCTATATGATTATAATATATTAGTATTGTTAACATAATTTTAGAACAACTCGAGCGAAGATTTGAGATTGTGATCCGCTTAGGTTGAGAGCTCCTCTTTGTACACTTAGATTATTATTCAGTCTTTTTCTTCTTGTTGTTGTGTAGTTCAATAACTCCTTTGGTCATTTGTTTTTCTTACAAGTGCAATGATTCATTGCTTCCTCAAACCCACAATTAATCAAGTAAGTTATTCAACAGATTAAGGAAATGACTTAACTACAATTTGGGGCTTGAATATATTTATAAGTCAATACTTATTGAATATACTAATTCTTATGTTTATTGCATAATGTGCACAGTTCTTGGGGCATATCACTAAATATTATGATCTTGCTTACTTTGGGCATAAAGTCTATATAAGCCAATCTTTATTGGCTTAATATATTAGTTAATCATTTTGGATAAGCAATATTATTTGGCTTTGTTCATTTTAATGAAATTATGATTCATTATTAGTTATACCCTTTAATTATTGTAAACTTCATTGTACATTCTTTTATTATTATTATAAAAAGTCATATATTACACTATATATTCATTACATGTCGAGGGACTTCTTTAGCAAATACAGAGTCTACTTCATAAGTTCTTTCGTACTTCACATTATTGATTTTATTCATTAGTAGGATGATGTAAATGTCAGCTATACCTAGTATAAAGTTTAACACTCTCATCGGGATCATGAAGTGCAGTGACGAAGAATGACCTAATGTCATTACTTGAATCTCATTTCACCTCCTGATTGTCTTGCACAAACACCTTCTGTATCGTTCATTTCTTTATCTTTCATACTTTGAGGAATTTCAACTCTAACCAACAAAGATCATATGAGCTTACAAAATTTGGTGTATTCCCTACACCGAAAATACGTTGAGTCACTGTCAAAGTGAAACTTAAACATCCCTAGATCGCTTAGGTGGAAAACCAATGGCTAGTTCCCTATGTTGGCAGCATAGTTTAAAGACTAGGAGATTTAGAGAGACCCATACCCACCTTGGTGGACAGCATCATATCATGAGAATTATGTGAACCTCCGCCTTTCCCGAAAGAAGGCATCCCCACTCATAACTAGCCTATCGGTTCTCAGTTTCAAGTTTCTATTCACATTTAACTCATACATCATCAGAGCTTGCTTCTAGCATGAGTTAGTCATATCTCATTAGATGATTTCTGATCTCTTCTTTACTTATTTAGTGTAAATTGTCCTTAAATCTTACATATAGAATGTGATTGAGACTTATTTACTCTTTTGATGACTTGTCATCCTTACTTTACATTGATGAAATGTGAATTGTCCTTACATATCATCAATACTTTACATTGATGAATGTTAATTGTCCTTACATATAATCCTTAGTTGTTAATGAGACTAGTCTTACAAATTGTAACACCTTCATTCGTGATTATTCCTTTAACAAAGTAGCTTAGGTGTAAATGAGACTTCTCTCACTTTCTTTAACCCCCTATTAAAGTCAATTACATAATTAAGACCCGTTTAATTATGTTATAACTCACATTACTTACTTACATTAGTGTAGTAATTTCATTTCATCATTTATGGACGATGAACAGTTATTCCAATGAGTTATATATGTTAATTGTTCATTCTTGTAGAGCATGTTGGGAGTTTTCCAAATGAATGAAATGCCCTTGGTTATGGATTTATTGAGTCACTTTAGGGGTGCTTTTAACATACTTGATACTCTTACTACACAAGAATTGGCATATGAATAGTATTAACTCAAGATTTGGGATGTTAGACTAGCAAATTCATTCTTTTTGGCATAAGCCAATTTTACGTATGTTAACATTTAAATTTCCATATATATATGAACCATTAGAAAATATTTTAATAATTTACATAATTTTTTATCCATTATCATATATTCATTTTTACCAAATTGAGTTCGCCAATTTATTCAAGATATGATTTCATAGATGTTTTTGAGCAAATTCTTAGTTTATGTCTTTTAAAAATAATGCTTAAAGAACATATTTGGAACGAATCATATTAACATTTGATTATTTTAGAGTATTCATAACATCACAACAACAGCAAGTCAACTTTCGGCCAAACAACATATTTGGAAAGAATCATATTAACATAAGATTAACTTTACGCAATTACAAGTACATAAGTTCAATCTATACTCATCATACAATAACAATACGTGATAATATAAATCAGAAACACATACCAACAACATGATCTCTAACCTATTAAACATTAAAATAGAAAAAGATACTATGCACAAGGAGTTCGACGAGAACGGAAACAACCCTTGTTTAAAAATTGTTGAAGTCGTTGGAAACAAAGCTCTCTTGGAGAAAGGAGTCCATGAGAGAAACTCATAGCTTATGTATAACATAATCTATGAAGAGAAACTTGAAAGAAACCTTGAGAAAACCATGAAATCGCCCTAGAGAAATCGATAAGTTTTCTACCTTTTTCTTACGTTCGTTGCTTGCTGTTTTTGCGTCATCTTTTCTATGAGTTTTAATGTGATTTTTATATTTATAAAAATATCTTTAATTATAAAACTTACTTTTAATAAGTTAATTTAATAAACTAATAAACAAATTTCTAAATTGCCTCTCCTAAGTTAACTAAACATAGGAGAACATACACTTACTTAAATCTTGAAATTTATATTGAGTATGATTTCAATCCACAATTGACTTTATATTAATTTATTAAATACTTAATAAAATTAATTTAGGGACATAGGGTAAGTAATAAAGTACCCCTAAGTCATTGGAATCATAATCAACCCTTTAGAACAAATCCTAGGTTAAGTACTAGAATGTTTTCTTGAATTATACTAGGTTACTGTAAGGATTTCATTTTGATCATTTAAACCAATTAATTAAATTGAGAATTTAATTAATTAGGTAACCTAAGGTAATTACAAAATTACCCTTCAGTCGTTAGTAACATAACCAATCCTTTGAACCATCCTAGGTTAGGTACTAGGTTGTCTTTTTATTGTTTTAAACAAAATCTGTAAATTGTTTTGTGATTTCGGTTTTTTCCCCTTTAAATTAATTAAATAAGTTTCTAAATTAATTAATTAAGTATCATAGAGTAATTACTAAAGTATCCCAAGGTTTTTAGGACCTTAACTAACTCTTTGGACCATCCTAGGTTAGGTACTAGGTTGTCCCTTTCTTGTTTTAACCGAAATCTGAAAATTTCCTTTGTATTTTTAGTTTTAGACCTTTTAAATTAATTAATTAATTACTAAATTATTTAATTAGGTAAATTTGTGGAATTAATAAAGTACCACTAAGTTTTTAGGACCATAACTAACCTTTCGGACCGTCCTAGGTTAGCTACTAGGTTGTCTCAACTAGTACTAGGTTAGTGTCAACCCGGTTTCGGTCCTAGGTTGTCAGGTGCACTAATGGGTCCATTTCGGTTAGTCCTAGGTTATTTAGCTAGTTGCGACAATTATTAATACCAATAGTTAATTAGGAAGTTAGGCCCTACATGGAAATGTCCCTTGTGCACGTTTTCCCCCCTAACTACCCTAACCGAATTCGGTTAGGGTGTTCCCGCCTTTGCTCGTTTCTTCACATGTCTAGCGCATGTGCTTGCACATGTGTTGGTTGTACTTTCCTAACTAACTATTATTTATGGTTTCTTTGGAAATGTTTACTTATTCTACCAAGGAACCTCAATATGTCCTTGGGCACTGCTCACTCTACATGATCATTTTAAATGGTTATGTAATTAGTCTACTAAGCTTGACACTTGGATGCCTAGTATCTAATGTGTTTGCAACTGATGAATTTCTGCATTTTAGCTTAGGATCTTTATTGCGGATACATTTCCTAAACAATATCATTAATACTTAGATATACGACTAACAACCTTTAGGCTAATATTTTCTAATATGCCCAATAGTTTGCTTATTGGGTATTATATAGAAATTGGCTATAACCCCTTAGCCAATTTTCTACACGATGCCCAATATTTCTCAATATTGCGCATTGGAATGTCTATGTATCACCAATACGCATTCTTAAAGACATATTATTTCTTCACTAGATATAATTTTTTTCGAAATGTTACATTATCCCCCTCCTTAGGAACATTTATCTCTGAATGACACTAGACATAACATAAAAAAAGAGGGTGACATTCGAAAGTTACTTTGTCATACTTAAACGTTTCTCTTTTTTGGATATCGAATTGACACATATTTTGATGATGTATATAATTCAAGATTATATGAAGCTTTATATTTGAGACTGAGGAATTTCCTTCTCAATCACAGTTAACTTAATGAACATCACAAATCATGCAACACAGGAAACATATCTATGCTACACAAAAATAGCACATGAAATGTAAACATAACTTGGTTTTAACTCACATAGTGCTATTATAACACATACTATTAGTGACCTATCACACAAAATCGACTAAAGCACTTAAACTTAGAGTTTCTTAAACATATATAGAACATAGGAAGAGTATATATAACCTCTTAAATAACATATTGTTGGACTTAAGATTTGAACCTAATGACGCCCAACTTAATTTCAAAAGGAATTGCCACTATGCCATTTACTTCTCTAAATACCCCTTCGGCCTTAACACTGTCTCCTAAGGGAGTATTAACTAAAAATGGTTCATGTAAGATCTCATGAACCAATTCAAATTGATTACCCACCAAAGGAGTTTCCATAGACAAGGTAGATCCTGGATCTATTAATTCATAAATAGGAAAGGAGAAGACAAGCAAGTTATCATTATCCACATCCGCGCACTTCTCTTGTTCCTCTCTTCCTTTCAACGTATAGAACCGGTTTCTCTTGGGGATTCGGCTATAACATCTGGATTTGGATGAGGCTGAGCATCTGCCTTGACCTTTTGGATTTAAACCACGCCCTTCTCATTGTAACCCAACTCATTTTGAAACAGAAGCCTTACTACCCTGTTTCTATAATCTATTGTAGCATAACACTTATGAAGCAAATTCATGTCTAAACCATATTTTTGAGTTGGTTTGCATCCAACCTATCATTCTCCTCCTCCTCAATACTCATAGCAGGCTTTTAGATATTACCATAGATTCACCTTCATGCGAACAGTCACACTCACCACACGTCTTTCGTCTATGGTGGGCATTTCCATTATGACCCCTTCTTGGGAAGGCCAGAACTTGAGTATGGCACCTTAGACAACTTGGACATCTTAATTCTTGTGTGTATTATTTTAAAATATCACACAAGAAAGAATTTAGATACTTATAATGATAGAAAGTGTCAAAGCTTTAGATAGAACGATAAAGAGTAGACAAGGGAGAATTTTGTATCATCGCGTAGTCTCTAAGTCATGATTGTGGGGCGCTTCACAGCGATATGTTACAAACTATGTAATGTGGTTGTGTTGAGCTTTAGATCCTAGGTAATTTAACCTCATGCTCTGATACCAAGTTTGTCACGGCTTGGATCGTAGAATCCAGATTGCAACCGGCGTCATTGACCTCTAAGATGTCACAAAAAAACCTCATCTTACATTCATCACATTCATATGGTTAATTTTAGCGGAAAGTTAAATTTTTTTTAAAAGTATAAAATATACATACACATCATATAATAGTTTAATGAATTCATCATATACTAATCTCAATATAACTGTAACAACCATCTATAATAAGAATCAATTTAAAACATTTAATAATATATCATAAATACGTTTGTCAAACACAACCTTATTGCAAAAGCTTCGATATAAAGAACGAAAGAAACGCTAAGGACAACATCAACTAGATTTGTATAAAAATAAGACTCTAGACTAAAATTTTAGCATCTTAGAAATTAAGAGGACCTACAAAATTGTCCGGAGAAATTCTAATGTCCAAAGCGTTGCAAGAGTCATCAATCTATCATTTAACTTGCATCTATAAAATAGTAAATAGTAGGGGTTATTACACCACTTGTATTATGTATGGGCGTATGCGCAAAATACATAAGGCTATGCATGATCAAAGAAATCTCTTCCTAAACAACAAGTTATTTCTGGAAAGTCTAGTCACTAGACTTTCTTAATTTGTTGGTTGTTAATTGTGTTATGAATATGACGTATTTTAATGCATTCAAAAAACACAACTCATTTTCTATATGATTACAACATATAGTACCATCATTATATGTTTAGAACAACTCGAGAAAGATTTGAGATTTTGATCCTCTTAGGCCGAGAGATCCTCTTTGTACACTTAGATTATTTTCCAATGTTTTTCTTCTTCATGTTGTGTAGTTCAATAACTCCTTTGATCCTATGTTTTACTTACAAGTTCAATGGTTCATTGTAGTCCCATACCCACAATGAATTGATGCAATTAATCCAAGGACTAAGGAATGACTTCCCTACCTTATGGTGACTCATCCTTTACACTATATATTCATTACCTTTCGTACGAAATTCTCTATTGATCATGCCATTGATTTCATAACTTTAATGTTTTATATATAATACATTTCATATACACGAGACTTTGGAATAGTTGGTGTAGAATAAGACATCTAAATTGAGGTCCCAACATATGGGACCTCAACCCGAGGGCCTTGTTTAACAAACACAGAGTCTCCTTCATTCGTTCATTCGTAGGCTTATGTAAACACCAGCTATACCTATGATGAAGTTTAACACTATCATCGGGATCACGATGTGCAATGACCAAGAATGACCTAATGTCATTACTTTAATATGATTTCACCTCCTGATTGTCTTGCACAAACACCTTCGGTATTATTCATGTCATTATCTTTCATAATTTGAGGAACTCCAACCTTAACCGACATAAATCATGTAAACATTATGAAATCCAGCGTCTACCCCATACCTAAAAGAGTTGGAATCACCGGTCAATGTGACCAAAACATGCTAGCGTACATGGGAATTTAACCCCGTTAGATCCCATATTGGCCATAGAGGTTCGAAGACTAGGAGATATAAGGAGACTCATACCCCACATGCCGGACAGTCTCATCTCATGAGAGTTACGTGAACCTCCGCCCTTGTCGAAAGAAGGCATCACCGCTCATAGATAGCCTATCGGTGCTCAGTATAAAGTTTAATTTAATTCAACTCATACGTCATTGAAGCAGGCTTCTAGTATGATGACATCATAGATCGATAGATGATTTCTAATCTCATCATTAGTATTAAGTATACATCAGTATCACTACTTTCATTAGAGTTTACATAAAGATTGTTCTCCTCATTAGCTTTACAATCGCATAAGTGAGTACATTTTGGTAACATTTACTTAGGCTCATTTGACATTGCTCTCATCTTTCACATTAACCTCTTATCATATTGTCACCAAATTCATTCGCATTATCACATTTGCTCTTCATATTTACTCATCCCTTTTAGGTGAATGTTCATTTCATCATATGCCAATGCACTTGGTGATTTAAAGTGTTTTAAACCCTTACTTAACCCTTATAGGGTTTATTCATTTCATTACATAACTCTTAGTTACACATCCTTTTTTACGTGAATTTTCATTTCATCATCCTTAAGTGTAGACTCAAGAATTATGGAGGTTTGCTCCTAGATAAAGATCTACTCACTCGATAGATGAGTGTTCATCCTTACTCTACATTGATGAAATCTGATTTATTCATTCATATCATCCTTAATTTACATTGATGAATGTGAATTGTTCGTACATCATCCTTAGGTGTTAATGAAACTAATTCACACATTCTAGAACCTTCATTCTTGAGTATTGTTTTAATAAAATTAGCTTTGGTGTAAGTAAGACTTGTTTCACTTCCTTTTAACGCCCCAATCTGGTCACTTACTTAATTTAGACCCCTTCAATTATCTTAAAACTCACGTAACATACTTACTTTAGTGTATTAGCTTCATATCACCGTTTATGGATGATGAGCACTTCATTCAACGAGTTTCATGTGTTCATAGTTCATTCTTATCGAGCATTTTAGGAGTTGTCCCAATGAATGTCATTCCCTTGGTTATGATTAATTGATATTACTTTGAAAGTGCTTAATATATATTTGATACTCTTACTACACAAGAATTTGTATATGATTAGTATTGGCTAAAGATTTGGGATGTTAGACTAGCAAATTCATTCTTTTTGGCATGAGCAAATTTATTACGTATGTTCATATTTATGATGACACATGTATGAACCCTTATCCAATATATTAATAATTTACATAAGTTCCTAGCCATTAGCATATATTCAATTTTGACCAAATAGAGTTAGCCAACTTTATTGGAACCAGATAGCCAATTTATTAAAGATATGATTTCATAGATGTCTTTGAGCCAATTCTTAGGTAATGAATTTAGTGTAACGTCGTAAGAACATATATTATCTTAACATTTGATGGCTTTAAAAACATCATAACATCACAACAACAACAATATAACATTCAGCCAAAGACACATATCCGCTTAACACATCACGGACTAAACTTTGAATATTAGTGGTCCTTAATTATCATGATAAGATTAACTTTACACAATTACAAGTTTATAAGTTCAATTGGTACTCATAATTAAAGAACAATATATGATAAGAACAGCCAGCACCACATACCAACAACATTATTTCTAACCTATTCAACATAGAAATTGTAACAAGGATACTAGGGAAAGGAGTTCTACAAGAACGACGAGAAAACACCTAGTTTTCAAGATCTTTGAATCGTTCAAAAGCAATTTCTCGTGGAGAAAGAAGAACACGAGAGAAACCCATACCTTAAGTATAAATTAATATAAATATACCACCTTGAAAGAACCTTGAAGAAACCTTGAAAATCATTTAAGATATTTTCTGTTTTTTTCTCTTGCATTTTGTTCACTATTTTTCTCACGCTTGTTTTCTAGTTTTAGTCGTGTATTTGTTTGAGTTTGAACGTGGTTTTTAGGTTTAGGAATTGAACTTGATTTATTTAAATTAGGGTTTAATTAGTTAACTAAATAAATGAAATAAACTAATTACTAAAAACCCTTCCTAAGTTGACTAAAACATAAAAGAATGTTGACTTGACTTAAAATTTGAAATTTGTGTGTTGACTATGATTAGGGTCAATTTTTTGAATTTATATTAATTAATTAAATCGTTAATTTAATTAATTTAGGGAACTAGAGTAAGTACTAAGGTACCCATAAGACATTGGAACAATAATAAACTCTTTAGGACCATCCTTGGGTAAGTACTACGATGTTTCTTGCATTATACTAGGTTAGCATAAAAATGTTGGTTTGACCCCTTTAGTTTAATTAATTATATGGATAATTTAATTAATTATGTAACCTAGGGTTATTATTAAAGTAACCTTATGTCGTTATAACAATAACTAATCCTTTGGACCATCCAAGTTTAAATACTAGGTTGTCTTTTTCTTGTCTCAACCAAAATCTTGAAACTTCTTTTTGATTTAAGTTTTGACCCTTTAAATTAATTAATTAAGCTGCTAAATTAATTAAATAAGTTTCCTAGGGTACTTACTAAAGTACCTCTAAGTTGTTAGGATCTTAGCTAACTCTTTGGACCATCCTAGGTTATATACTAGGTTGTCCCTTTCTTGTCTTAACCAAAATCTTAAAATTTTCCTTTGTAGTTTTTGTTTTAGCCCCTTTAAATTAATTAATTAATTTTCAAAATAAATTAATTATGTAACCTAGGGGAATTAATAAAGTACACCATAGTTTATATGACCATAACTAACCTTTTGGACCATCCTATGCTCGGTACTAGCTTGTGTCTTTAACTAGTACTTGGTTAGTGTCAACCCGGTTTTGTTCCAATGTTATCAGGTGCACTAGTGAGACCATTTAGGTTAGTCCTAGGTTAGTTAGCTGTTTGATGCAGTAGGTAAGAGTCTAAAATTTTTTAGGAAGTTAGGCCCCACGTTGAGTTGTCCCTTATGCACGTTTTTGTCGGCTTAACTACCCTAACCAAATTTGGCTAGGGTGGTCCCCTCCTTTGGTTATTCTTCACATGTGCTTGCACATGGGTTGGTTGTACTTTCCTAACTAACGATTATTTATGGTTTCTTTGGGAATGTTTACTTATTTTCCCAAGGATCCTCACTATGTCCTTGGGCACTGCATACTCTACATGATCATTTTAAATGGTTATGTACTATGGTACTAGGCTTGACACTTGAATTCCTATTACCTAATATGTATGTTGGAGATAATTATCAAAATTTATTTTAGCTTAGGGTCTTCATTTAAGGTACATTTCTAAACAAGCTTGTACTATATTTTGCTTATTTGGGTATTTATAGAAATTGGCTAACACCCCTTAGCCATTTTTCAATACTATGCCAAATATTTCTCAATATTGGGCATTGGAATGTCGATGTATCACCAATATGTATTCTAATGGTCTTACTAGCTCTTCACTAGACATATGATTTTCAAGAATGTTACATTATCCCCCTCTTAGGAACATTCGTCCCCGAATGACACTCGCACATCATTTAAACAAAGAGGTTGATTTTCAAAAGTTCGTATATCACGCGTAAACTTTTATCCTTTGTGAATATCAAATTCACACATATTTAGATGATGCACATAATTCAAGCTAATCTTAAGCTTAATAATTGAGATTGAGGAATTTCCTTTTCAATCACACTTAACTTAATGAACATCACAAATCATGCAACACAAAAAACATGCCTATGCTACACAAAAACCGCAACATAAAATGGAACATAACTTCATTTTAACTCACATATTATAAGAGATACGATAAGGGACATACTACACCAAATCCACTAAAGCACTTAAACTTAGACTTTCTTAAAAATAAACCATACATTGGAATAGTATATCTAACCTCTTAGATAACATCTTGTTTGCCTTAAGATTTGAACCTAATGACGCGCAACTTAATTTCAAAGGTACTTACAACTATGTCATATACTTTTCTACATACCCTTTCGACCTTAACATTGTCTCCTATCGGAGTACTAAGTAGAAACGGTTCATGTAAGATTTTAGGAAGTAATTCAAATTGATCAGTCACTAAAGGAGATACCATAGACAAGGTAGATCAATGATCTAATAATGCATAAACAGGAAAGGATAAGTCAAGCAAGTTTCCATTATCCACATCCGTGGACTTCTCTGGTTCCTCTCTTTATTTCAACGAATAGAACCGGTTTCTCTTGGGGGCTCGGCTACAAAAATTTTCCGAGGCTGAGCATCTGCCTTGGCCGGTTGGATTTGAACCACGCACTTCTCATTTTAACCCAACTTATTAGGAAACAGAAGACTTACTACCCTATTTCTATTGTTTATTATAGCATAACACTTGTGAAGCAAATCCATGTTTAAGCCATATTCTTGAGTTGATAAGCAGACAAATTACACTTCTCCTTATCATTAATACTCATTGAAGGATTTTTGACATTACCATGCTTTCACCTCCATGCGAACAACCACACTCACAACACGTCTTTCGTCCACGTTAGGAATTTCCATTATGGCCCCTTCCAGGAAACGCCAGATCTTGAGCCTGTCACCTCAGACCACTTGGCCATCCTTAATATTGTGTGTACTCTTCTACGCATACACACAATAAGGAAGTTAGATATTTATATTGACACAAAGTGTCAAATCTCTAGATAGAATAAATAAAGAGTAGAAGAAGGGAGAAATTCTTATCATTGCGTAGTCTCTAAGTGATGATTGTGGCGCTCTTCACAACCATAAGCTAGAAACTATGTAACTTGGTTGTGTTGAGCTTTAGATCCTAAGTAATTTAACCTCATGCTCTGATACCAAGTTTGGCACCACCCGGATTCTGGAATCCGGATCGCAACCGGCGTTATTGACCTCTCTGAGGTCGCTAACAAGCCTCATCTTGCATTCATCACATTCATATGGTTATTTTTAGCAGACAGTTTAAAACTTTTAAACGTATGAAGTATACATAGAATTCATATAGTTATTTTATGAATTCATCATATACTAAGCTCAATATAAAGAAACAAAAATCTACAATGCGGAATCAATTCAAATTAAAGAATAACATATCGGCCTTATTAAAAAGCTTTGAATAAATGTATGAAAGAAACACTAGGAACAACATCAACTAGATATGTCTAAAACTAAGTCTAGACTAAAATTGTAGCATCCTCGAAATTAAGAGGACCTACCAAATGGTCTCGAGAAACACTGATGTCCAAACCGTTGCAAGAGTCGTCAATCTGTCCCTTAACCTGCATCTATAAAACAATAAATAGTAGGGATTAGTACACCATTTGTACTAAGTATGGGTGTATGCACACATTGTTAGGTGTGAATTGTTGTATGAATATGATGTATTTTAATGCATTCAAAGCAGACAACTAATTTTCTATATTATTACAAAACATTACTACATCCACATAATTTTAGAACAAGTCAGGTGAAGATTTGAGATTTTGATCCTCTTAAGACGAGAGATCCTATTTGTACAATTAGATAATTTTTTAATATTTTTCTTCTTGTGTAGTTGAATAATTCATTTGGTCCTATGTTTTACTTACAAGTGGAATGATTCACTATAGTCTCATACCCACAATGAATCGATGTAAGTAATCCAAGGACTAAGCAATGATTTCCCTACCTTATTGTGAGTCATCCTTTACACTATATATTCATTACCATTCATAAGCAATAAACTATTGATCATGCCATTGATTTTATTAATTTCAAGTTTTATGTATAATACATTTCATATACACGAGACTTTCGAATCATTCATGTAGCATAAGACATCTAACGTGAGGGCCCAACATATGGTACCTCAAGTCGAGGGCCTTGTTTAGCAAATACTAAGTTTGCTTCATTCGTTCATTCGTACTTCACATTATTCATTTCATTAATTTTTAGGCTGATGTAAACACAACCTATACCTAAGGTGAAGGTTAAGACTCTCATCGGGATCATGAAGTGCAATGACCAAGAATGACCTAATATCGTTACTTGAATCTGATTTTACCTTCTAATTGTCTTGCACAAACACCTTCGGTGTTGTTCATTTCATTATCTTTCATACTTTGAGGAACTCCAACCTTAAACGACATAGATCATGTTAGCATTATAAAATCCAGTGTATACCCCACACCGAAAAGAGGTGGAATCACCGGCCAATGTGACCCAAAATATGCTAGCGTACATAGGAATATAACCCCGACAGTTCCCTATATTGGCAGTATAAGTTCGAAGACTAGGAGATATAAGGAGACCCATACACGGCATGCCAGAAATTCTCATCTAATTGGAGTTACGTGAACCTCTACCCTTCCCGAAATAAGTCATCACCCCTCATGCTATACTATCGGTGCTCAGTATAAAGTTCCATTTCATTCAACTCATACGTTATGGAAGCTGGCTTCTAGTATGAGGACATGATAGCTCAATAGATAATTTCTCATCTAATCATTAGTAGTAAGTATACATCAGTCTCAATACTTTCATTAGAGTGTACAAAGAGATTGGTCTCTTCATTAGCTTTACACTCTCATAGGTGAGTACGTTTTTGTAACATTTACTTAGGCTCATTTTAGATTGTTGTCATCTTTCACATTAGATTCTTGTCATATTGTCACCACATTCATTAGCATTAGCAAATTTTCTTTTCATAATTACTCATCTCTTTTACGTGAATGTTCATTTCATCATATGCCAATGTACTTGGTCATTTAGTGTATTTCACAATATTACTCTATCGTTCTGGGGTTTTATCATTTCATTACATACATCATAGTTACTTATCCCTTTTATGTGAATGTTCATTTTACTTTTAGTGCTGACTCAAGCATTATGGAGGCTTGCTTCTAGATTGAGATCTACTTACTTTATTGATGACTTGTCATCCTTACTATACATTGATGAAATGTGAATTGTTCTTTCATATCATCCTTAATTTACATTGATGAATGTGAATTGTCCTAACATAATATCCTTACGTATTAATGAGACTAATTTCACACATTCTAACACCTTTATTTGTGACTATTCTTTTAAAAACAATTAGCTTTGGTGTATGTAAGACTTTTCTCACTTCCTTTAACATGACATTATGGTCACTTACTTAATTTCGACCCCTTTAATTATGTTATAACTAACATTACATACTTACTTTACTGTAGTAGCTTCATATCACCGTTTATGGAGGATGAGCACTTCATTCAATGAGTTTCATGTGTTCATAGTTCAGTCTTGTTGAGCATGTTGGGATTTGTCCCAATGAATGTCATGCTCTTGGTTTTTGATTCATTGATATAACTTTAAAAGTGCTTAATATATAGTTGATACTCTTGGTACATAGTAATTTGCATATGATTAGTATTGGCTCAAGATTTGGGATGTTAGACTAGCAAATTCATTTTTTTTTTGGCATAAGGCAATTTTTATGTATCTTCATATTTAAATTTACATATGTATGAACCCTTAGCCAATATTTTTATCATTTACTAAAGTTTCTAGTCATTAACATTTTTTCCCTTTGACCAAATAGAGTTAGCCAACATTATTGGAACCAGATATCTAATTTATTCAAGATATGATTACATAGATGTGTTTGTGACAATTCTTTGTTTATGGATTATAGTTCAACGTTTTAAGAACATATTGGACATAATTATCTTAACATTTGATGGCTTTAACATCTTCATTACATCACAACAACAGAAAGTCAACATTTAGCCAAAGACACATAATTCACTTAACAAATCACAGAGTTAACTTAGCATATTATCGATCCTTAATTATTATTATAAGATTAACTTTATGCAATTACAAGTTAATAAGTTCATTAGTTACTCATCATTCAAGAATAATAGATATTAAGAATAGCCAGCAGCACATACCAACAACATGATTTCTAACCTGTTCAACATAGAAATTGTAACAAGGATACTAGGGAAAGGAGTTCTACAAGAACGACGGGAAACAACCTAGTTTTCAAGATCTTTGAATCGTTTGAAAGAAAGTTCTTGTAGACAAAAGTCCAGGAGAGAAACCCTTACCTCAAGTAGAACTTAATATATGAAGACCACCTTCAACGAACCTTGAAGAAACCTTGAAAATAATCTATGAAATTTTCATTTATTTTTTTTTGCATTTTGTTCACTGTTTTTCTCATGCTTGTTTTTTGGTTTTAGTAGTTTATTTGTTTGAGTTTGAATGTATTTTTTAGGTTTAGGAACTGACCATGACTTATTGAACTTAGAGTATAATAAGTTAATTAAATTAATTAATTAACTAATTACTAAAAAAACCTCCTAAGACTAAACATAGGAGAATGTTGACTTGACCTAAAATCTGAAATTTTGGTGTTGACTATGGTTTAGGTCAACATTTTTACGTTTTATTAATTAATTAAATCCTTAATTTTATTAATTTAGGGACCTAGGTTAAGTAATAAAGTACCCCTATTTTAGTGGGGCCATAATAAACCCTTTAGGATTATCCTAGGTTAAGTACTAGGATATTTCTTGCATTATACTTGTTTAGCATAAGAATTTAGGCTTGATCCCTTTAATTTAATTAATTAAATAAATAATTTAATTAATTAAGTAACCTAGGGTAGTTATTAAAGTACCCGAAAGTTGTTATAACCATAATTAATCCTTTGGACCATCCTAGGTTAAATACTAAGTTGACTTTTTCTAGTCTCAACCAAAATCTTGAAACTTCTTTGTCATTTCGGTTTTGAACCTTTAAAATAATAAATTAAGATGCTAAATTAATTAATTAACTATTCTATGGTACTTACTAAAGTATCCTTAAAATGTTAGGACCTTAACTAACGCTTTAGACCATCCTAGGTTTGGTACTAGGTTGTCTCTTTCTTGTTTTAACCAAAATCTGAAAATTTCCTTTGTAGATTTGGTTTTAGCACATTTAAATTAATTAATTAATTTTATAAATCAATAAATTAGGTATATTAGGGGAATTACTGAAGTACCCCTTAGTTTATAGGACCATAACTAACCTTTTGGACCATCCTAGGTTAGGTACTAGGTTGTCTCTTTAACTAGTATTAGGTTAGTGTCAACCCGATTTTGGTCCTAGGTTGTTGGGTGCACTAGTGGGTCCATTTTTGTTAGTCATAGGTTAGTTAGCTATTTAAGGCAGTAGGTTAGCGTCTAAAATTAATTACGATGTTAGTCACTACATTGAGTGGTCCCTTATCCACATTTTTTTCCCCTTAACTACCCTAAAATAAGTCGGTTACGGTGGTCCCCTCCTTTGGTGCTTCTTCACATGTCCTGCACATGGGTTGTTTGTACTTTCATAACTTATTATTATTTATTGTTCCTATAGGAATGTTTACTTAATTCTCCCAAGGATCCTCACTATGTCTTTGGGCACTACATACTCTACATGATCATTTTAAATGGTTATGTACTATGGTACTAGGCCTTACCCTTGGATTCCTAGTACCTTATATGTTTGTTGGAGATAATTATCACAGTCTATTTTAGCTTAGGGTCTTCTTTGCAGGTACATTTTTTAAAAAACCATGGACTATATTTTTCTTATTTTTGTATATATAGAAATTTACTAACACCTCTTAGCCATTTTTCTAATCTATGCCTAATATTTCTCAATATTGGGCATTGGAATGCCAACGTATCCCCATATGGATTCTAACGGAATTACTGGCTCTTCACTAGACTTATGATTTTGCGGAATGTTACAATTTACTCTTTTGATGACTTGTCATCCTTACATTACACTGATGAAATGTGAATTGTTCTTACATATCATCCTTACTTTACATTGATGAATGTGAATTGTCTTTAGATATAATCCTTAGGTGATAATGAGACTAATTTCACACATTCTAACACCTTCATTCTTGAGTAATCTTTTAAATAATTTATCTTTGGTTTGAGTAAGACTTGTCTCACTTCCTTAACACCCTATTGTGGTCACTTACTTAATTTAGACCCCTTTAAATATGTTATTACTCACATTACTTACTAACTTTAGTGTAATAGTTTCATTTCATCATTTATAGATGATGAACACTTCTTTCTATGAGTTACATATGTTCCTAGTTCATTCTTTTATTGCATGTTGAGAGTTTTACCAATGAATGACATGCCCTTCGTCAAGGATTCATTGAGTTACTTTACAAGTGCTTTTAATATACTTAATACTCTTACTACACAAGAATTGGCATATGATTAGTATTGGCTAAAGATTTGGGATGTTAGACTAGCAAATTCATTCTTTTTTGGCATAAGCAATTTTACATATGTTCATATTTAAATTACAATATATATGAAACCTTAGACAATCTTTTAACCATTTAAATAAATTCCTATCCATTCTCATATATTCATTTTGACCAAATAGATATAGCCAATTTTATTGGAACCAGATAGCCAATTTTAGTCAAGATATGATTTCATAGATGTCTTTGAGCCAATTCATAGATTATGGATTTTAGTGTAACGTTTTAAGAACATATTTGGACAGAATCATATTAACATTTGATGGATATAGCATCTTCATAACATCACAACAAGCACAAGTCAATATTTAGCCAAAGACACATAATTCACTTAACAAATCACAGAGTTAACTTAGCATATTATCTCTTAATTATTATGATAAAATTAACATTATGCAAGTAAAAGTTCATAAGTTCATTCTATTTCTCATAATTGAAGAAAAATATTTGTTAATAACAACCAGCACGATATACCAACAACATGATCTCTAACATATACAACATTAAAATCGAAAAGGATACTAACGACAAGGAGTTCAACGTGAACTAAAACATTCCTAGTTTCAAGATCATTGAATTCGTCTAGAAAGTTCCCTTGGAGAAAGGAGTCCAGGAGAAAAACCCGTACATTATTTAGAACTTAATCTATGAATAGCACCTTGAACAAAAACTTGAGAAAAACTTTAAATCACCCTAGAGAAATCGACAAGTTTTTTGCCTTTTTCTTACGTTCGTTGCTTGTTGTTTTTGCGTCACCTTTTCTATGAGTTTGAATGTGATTTTTAGGTTTAAGAACTGATCTTTAATTTTAAAACTTAGGTTTAATAAGTTAATCTAATAAATTAATTAACCAACTACCAAAAAGTCCCTCCTAAGTTTACTAAACATAGGAGAACATACACTTAGTAAAACTTGGAAATTGGTGTTGACTATGGTTTCGGTCAACATTTTGACTTTATATTAATTAATTAAATCCTTAATTAATTTAGGGACCTAGGTTGAGTACTAAAGTACCCCTAAGTCATTGGAACTATAATCAACCCTTTAGGACAATCCTTAGTTCAGTACTAGAGTGTTTTCTTGAATTATACTAGATTAGTGTAACTATTTTAATTTTGATCATTTAAACCGATTAATAAATTAATAATTTAATTAATGAGGTGACCTAAGTTAATTAAAAAAGTACACTCAAGTCTTTAGGACCATAACCAATCCTTTGAACCATCCCTGGTTAGGTACTAGGTTGTCTTTTACTTGTTTTTACCGAAATATGGAATTTTTTTTGTCATTTAGGTTATTCCCCTTTAAAATAATTAATTAAGTTGATAAATTAATTAATTAAGTACCCTATGGCTATTTATTATGTATCCCTAGGTTGTTAGTACCTTAACTAACTCTTTGGACTATCAAAGGTTAGGTACTAGGTTGTCCCTTTCGTGTCTTAAACGAAATCTGGAAATTCCCTTTGTAGTTTCGGTTTTAGCCCTTTTAAATTAATTAATTAAGTTGCTAAATTAATTAATTATGTAACCTAGGGGAACTACTAAATTACCCCTAAGTTTTTAGGACCATACCTAACTTTTTGTACCGTCCTAGGTTAGCTATTAGGTTGTCTCTTTAAATAGTACTAGGTTAGTGTCAACCCGGTTTTGGACCTAGGTTGTCAGGTGCACTAATCAGTCCATTTCGGTTAGTACTAGGTTATTTAGCTAGTTGGGACAGTTAGTTAGGACCAAGTTTTTTAGTAAGTTAGGCCCCACATGGAGTGGTCCCTTGTGCACGTTTTCTCGCTAACTAGACTAACCGACTTCGGTTAGGGTGGGTGGTCCCCTCCTTTGGCCGCTTCTTTACATGTATAGAACATGTGCTTGCACATGTGTTTGTTTTACTTTCCAAACTAACTATTAATCATGGTTTCTTTGGGAATGTTTACTTATTGTCCCAAGAACTCTCACTATGTCCTTGTGCACTACTCACTCTCCATGATCATTTTAAATGGTTATGTACTTAGGGTACAAGACTTGACACTTGGATGCCTAGAACCTAACGTGTTTGCAAATGATGATTTTCTGAATTTAAGCTTATGGTCTTCATTGCATGTACATTTCCTAAACAAGCTCATTAATACTTAGATATACGGCTAACGCCCTTTAAGCCAATATTTTCCGATATGCCCAATAGTTTGCTTATTGGGTATTATATACAAATTGGCTATTAGCCCTTAGCCAATTTTCTGTAATATGCCTAATATTTCTCAATATTGCGCATTGAAATGTCTATGTATCCCTAATACACATTCTTAAAGGCCTATTAGTTTCTTCACTAGTCATAAAATATTATGAAATGTTAGATGGGACTTTGACAAACTTTCCTTCAAATTGCCTGCGGGACAAAGAGCATGGTTAAATACCACCTTTTTTCACAAGAAGGAACCAACGAAGATAAATTGTATTGGAGACAGACAAGTAATGACTTGTTCAAAAAAAGCACAACGTACCACTACACTAAGGAAAAAACATCGCAGCACCCACGGGTGCTCATTGAGAAGCTTAAATCAATCTAGGCTGCAGATTTGCCTGAAAAAATAAAAATATTCCTTCTGTTTTTACACCATCAAAGTGTGCCCACAAGTTACTCCGTCTAAAAAAAGGAGATAATGTCAATCCAAAATTTCACTAGTGTAGTTAATCAAGGGAGGACACTAGTCACATCTTCTTGGAAGGACAATTCACTCATTTTTTGGAATGTTGTCCAAGAGAAGAGTGGAAATCAGGTAGGATAATGAGAGAAATTGGACCGATGAATTGAATAAACTGAGAAAAAAATATTTCAATCAATTAATAGATTGAAATACTCTCATTCATTTTTGTCTCAATAAGATGTGGGTCAGCAAGAAAAACAACACTTTCAATAGCTAAAGCATTCCCATTAGTGACCGCCAAGCCATTTCTCAAGCCATGGGTACAATATGTAAATTGCCGAAAAGAGCACTAAATAAGACAAATCACCTGGGCCATTGGATCATTTCAGTTGTAGATATTAATCCCCACACAAACACTATTACAGTTAAACTTTTAGCAAGCGAAAAGGGCTCAAAATAGTTGTATACTAGAGAGTTACTCCTATTGAAATAAAGTTTGATTCTGTTGAGACTATACAAATGCTTAAAAACAATAACACTAATACACTATCTGAAAACTTTGTTCATAAGGTCAGATTCTTGATGCAAAAAATTAAAATTCTCAAGATGACCGATGTGTTTCAGGAGCAACATAGAGCAGCTAACAGCTTGGCCAAGAAGGGTACGATGGTGACTATTTTTTATGTACCAGACATTTTTAAGTATTTTGTTTTCTTATTTCTTTTGCTTCGTCAAAATTGTATTTAATTTTGTAATAATATTCTTTAAATGCGCAAGTATATTCTTCTAAGTAACACATTTTACATATAGCTAATTTTGTCATAAGTTGTCTATTTATTATTTTTTCTCTATTTTGTTCTCTTATATCTGTAGTCATACCTCCAAATTCATTTCTTATCACTGATTCATATTTATCTAGTATATCTATATTTGTTGCTGATGCGGATCCATCCATTTTCTTATCATTCCTAAGTACTTCTAAACTTTCCGAGGGTAGATTTTCTATCCATAATTTTGTTGTTCCTACGAATGTTCTTTCTATGTATCTTGGTGTTTTCGCTGTTTCTATTTTGTTATCTATTAACTGTTTAGACATATTTCCTATCCATAATAATATTGCTTTTTTATATCTGCGACACAATCTAAATCTAAGAAATTGTATTGTTCATTTGCTGGTTTAGGTGTCCAATTTTTATTTAGTCTACTGTTCCATATTGCATTATTTCTGTCTGATTGTTGATAGCTTTCTGTATAATAAGTTGGTGGTGTCCTCCTAGGACTAACTCTAGTACTATTTCTGGGACTATTATCTGGGGTTTTAACTCTTGACGTACTAGGCCTATTCATATCTCCTGTGTTTATTTCTAATTTTTTGGTTTATTTATCTGTTCTAGAATTTCTGTATATGTTTCACTTATATCGCTTATTTCTGATTGTTGGTCATTTTCATTTCCATCTATTTCATTTACTTCAATATCCTCATTTAGGTCTTCATTCAGTTTTTGTTCCATTTGTTTTATTTCATTTGTTAATTCTAGCTCTTTATCTTTTTCTTTTTCTTTTTGTTTATTTTCATATAATAATTTTAACCTAGCTAATTCTTTTCTAATTCACTTATTCTTGTATTTTTTATTTCTTCTAAATTTTGTACTTCTTGTTTTGCTTGTGTTTTTATTTTTTCAATTTCTCTTGATTTATCTATTTCTTCATTTTCTTTTGTTATTCTTACCATAGCTGTTAAACTATCTTCTAATTTTGCTGTTTCTTTTTCTAGCATTAAGTATAAGTTATTTCCTATTTTCTTGTATCTTCTTCCTAAATTTGAAAATATTATTTTTATTATCATTCCATCTTGGTTTTCATATGTTTTTTTCGTCTACTGCAAACTCTTCTTTGTTCATTATGATCTATGTACTATATTATGTTGTAATTCATATTCAAGACAATCTAATTCTAATTCTAACATTAATATATCTTTTCTTTGTGCTAGTATTGATTTATTACATACTCCTGCTAATATATTTTCTTCTAACCTTCTTTTTTTATGTTGTAACTCTTGTTCTTTTTCAGTTATTTGTTCCATTATTTCTTCTATTAATTGTTGTTTATAGATTTCTCTGTTCATACTGTTTTTTCAAATAGCAGACATATTTATATTCTGTTTTTGAAATTATGTTTATTAATTGATCTTTTTTATCATTATCTGTTTTGACTAGTTGTGATAATTGGTATTCTATATATAAGGATTTTAATTTTTTCCATATTTTTCTCACCTTTTTATCTATCTTAGTTCGTTTTATTTTAGTATTTTTATTTTTATTTATCATAACCTTTTATATAATATTTTAAAAAGCTTACTTAATTTTTCTGGATATTTAATCTTTTTTAACCTGTAATTTCTACCATATCGCCTTAGCCAATGTTCAGTCATATTTAGTCTCCAATATCTAAATCATCATATAAGTCATATATGTCATAATGAAGTTCATCCTGTATACTTTGTATAGTTAACTCAGTCCAACCTTGGGTTGTTATTTCTATTATTTCATATGTTAATAATTTATTATAAATTTCTCTTTTTATATCAGTATTCAAATTTTTTAGTACATAGAGTAGTAATATCTTATAATTAACATCATCATCTAATAGGTATGTTTCCATTTCTATTATTTTCATTTTTCACTAAAATTTTATTCCTTCCAACCTCTTAATAAATTATACTTGCTTATTATGCAAAAATAATGGTTTAATAATCATCTCGTCTGGTCACTACTACAGCTTTCTTCTTTGATTAGTTACCCTAACAGCGCCTCAACTTTGTTTACTCCCCTAAACGGCCTTCTCTGCCTACCGGTTTCAACCTTAGGATGACACAGTCTGGGCATACTTATTCAAAGAGTATTTCTGTAGCAAACTTTCTAAAGATAGTTATTATAACATTATTCAAACATGATAAACAATTATAATTAACAAGAGATTTTCAGGAATAAATTAATTTAGCTACTCATGAATATAAAATGGTATACCTGTTTTTGTAGATCTTCCGACATAGTTGATTTGTTTTCCATAGTTATTTAACTAACTAGCTCTGATACCAATGTAGGGGGGTGGAAGCGGATTTATGATTTGAGAGTAGAGAGTAGAGAAAGATTGTTAGCTGAAAGATTGATGATTTTATTTATGAGGGGAAACCCTCTATTTATACACAAAATTTACAGACTTTTGGCCAAAAGATGGCCGACACATACTTTACACTTGGCCTTATTATATTCGGCCGACACAAGAAAACAAAATACTTACTATTACTACTTTACATAATGGCCTCTTCTTTATTTATGGCCGACATACACACTGTTTTCTTTATGACTTTTACAATTGGCTTTTTACAGCCGACACAACACGACAAAAATAAAAATTATTACTTTTTACATATGGCTTATATTCAGCCGACACAAAATTTAACAAAATTCAAAATACTTTTTTTTTATTCGATTTGAACGTCTGGTATGACATTATCTTCTCCTTGACATTTTGAACATATGTGGTCGGGGTATTTTTGTCCAATAATTTTGCAATATCTCGTCAATAATTCTTCTGAAATAAACCCTTTCCTTAATGCTCTGGTTGTCGGTTTTTGCTCTGGCTTGAGTAGACTAAGTATCCATTGGCGTATCTCTTCCATATCTTTTCTCTGATTTCTTTAGAATTTGAATATATCATAACTTGTTCTCGTACATAATAGCTCCATACTGAATTTCCGTTTAAATAATTGTTGGTTGGTTCATTTAGGATAGTTGCTATCCCTATAACTCTTTTGTTGGCGTAGAATTCTGGTATCTCAACCTTTTGTATTTCTTGTTGTATTCCGATATCTTCTGGAATTATCATATCTCTGGTCAAACCAATTTTTATGACTTGTATAATTGGTTTTATCTCATCAAATAATATCTCTGCTGGTGCTGAATAAAACTTTATATAAAACAATGTTCCTTTAGTAATTCTTTTATAGTTCATAAAGGCTTTGTATAGCTCTGGTATGGTAGATATTTCATCTCCTGTTTGGGTATAAACTGTACTAAGTAATCCATAACTATAACATGTTTTTACAAGATTTGCATTGGTACCTGGTTGTGCTATTAACTTATTATATCCTTGTAGCTTTTGGGTTATAAAATCAGTATTAGGGTCTTTGGTAGTTGGAGATCTAGGTGTTGAGTTTAAATAATTTTGGATTTTATAAAGGTTTTCAATATATGAGCGGGTTATGTGGTTGTAGGCTTTTTTATCTTGGTTCAAACTTTCTGAGTAAGTATGTATTTGTGATGGTATAAATAATGAGTCTTTTTGGTTCTTTGGAATAAATGGTTTATCGAAGATTTTGTTCATATTTAAATTTGTATATCTTATTCCACTGGCTCCTTTTGTTGTAGATGTGCTTGCTGTAGCTGCATTTAAACAAACATTGTCATGGGTTTTATGGAGTTTCCCAACGTCTCCTTCTAGTTCTGGCTTTTTACCGTCCGCCGAACGACGTAGCTCCGCATTTTTAGAGTCATGCTGCTGACTGTTAGCTTTCAGATTTTGTAACTCTTTTCCCATACTGTCCACCTTCGTAGAAAGTGTAGTAATTGCTTTGAGTATTTCTTCTATCGTATCTTGTTCAGTTTGAGTTCCTTTTTCTTGATAGGTAGTCTGCAACAAGGTTCTTGTCAGTCTTAATTATTTCAATTGTAAATGTAAAATTTAATATATTCAATACTAATCTCCTTATTTCCTTTGTTGTAACTGAATCATCTAACTTTTTTGTTATCCACCATTTTACTTGTGTGTTATCTGTTCTTACAATAAATTTATTGTAAACAATATATGGTTCAAATGCTAATAAACACTTATATAATGCGAATAATTCTTTTCTATTTATTTTCCATTTTATTTGTGCTTCTGTATAAGATCCTGAATAATATCTACAATGGTGTTCTATTTTTTCTTTTTCATATTTGTATTTTAAAACTCCTCCGTAACTATGATCACTCGAATCTGTTTCAACAATGTAAGTGAATGTTCTATTTTCATTAGGAAAATATAGTTTTGGTAATTTTTTACATAGATTCTTAATAATTTTTATATGTTCTTTATCTTTATTATCGAAATGATATTCTACATCTTTTTTAAGTTTTTTATGTAGTGGTTTTAAATGTTCTGCTAATTTTGGTATATATTCTCTTACCTGATTTACTAATCCTAGAAAGGATTGTAATTTCTTTTTTGTATCTATATTTTCATCAATAGTAATTATTTTTGTACTATATGAGTTTGCATTTTTATTCCATTTTTATCTATTTGTATTCCTAGAAATTCTATTTGTGATTTCATAATTTCTGCTTTTCTTTTACTCAAACTTATCCTGTATTTTTTACTATATGTATAAATTTTTCCAATATCTTATATGTTCATCTTGTGTTCTAGAATATAACAATATGTCATCTATATATACAATACAGTTTTCTAGCTGGTTAAAACAGTTATCCATAAAATGTTGGAATCTACCTGGTGCATTTTTATATCCAAAGGGTAAAACATTCCATTCATAGAAACCTTGCGGTACTGTGAATGTTGTTAATTGTTTGGATTCTTCTTCTAGTTTTAGGTGGTAAAATCCTGATTTACAGTCAAATTTGCTAAAATAATTATATCCTTGTATTTGTCTTATTTTTAGTATTTTGTTTGGTATCGGATAATTGTATGTTTTAGTTTTAGCATTTAGATTACGATAGTCTATGACCATTCTACTTTTACCTCTTTTTTGTTCACTATGTTTTATAACATAAATGCTGGACTTGTGTGTTTACTATTACTCTTTGTATGTAATTATTTTCTAATAATTCATCTATATGTATTTTAAATTCTTTTAAATCATCAAAGTTATATTTTAATGGTTTCTGTGTTATTATGCTATTTTCATCTATTAATTCAATTTTTACTTTTGTCTTATGTTTTTCCCATCCTTGTAATGGATCTTCACTATATAATTGTTCTAGTTGTTCATTAATTAATTTGACTTTGTCTATAGCAAATATAATAATTTCTAATTGCGTTATTTGTTTATTATTTATATTTTCCATTTCTTGGTTTATCTTTTCACTTCCTTTTATCCATTCTATAGGTTTTCGTGGTTTATTATTTACCCTTTTTGCTCCTATCTTATTTCCACATGGTGTAGTAAGCCACCAATGTGTTTTTGTTATTATGTGTGGATAAAATCTATCTAGAAATGGCATTCCTAATAACATATCTTTTGTAGTAAATTCAAAATTATACATTTCTTCTATTGTTAGTATTTTATCCCATATTTGTATTTTTATATTTTTTGCTTTGTATTTAATCATACTTCCTTCATTGTTAAATCCTGTTACTACCATAGGTGTTTTAATTTTTCCCATTTATCTTCTGGTAAGCAATTATATTTACATATATTCGCTTCTGCTCCTGTATCTATCATAGGGGTATAATATCTGTTGTGATATCCTTCTACTATAATTTTTGCAAGTATAAATATTTTCATTAATCATTTTGTCCTTTTTATAATACGATTAATGAAAATATTTATACTTGCAAAAATTATAGTAGAAGGATATCACAACAGATATTATACCCCTATGATAGATACAGGAGCAGAAGCGAATATATGTAAATATAATTGCTTACCAGAAGATAAATGGGAAAAATTAAAAACACCTATGGTAGTAACAGGATTTAACAATGAAGGAAGTATGATTAAATACAAAGCAAAAAATATAAAAATACAAATATGGGATAAAATACTAACAATAGAAGAAATGTATAATTTTGAATTTACTACAAAGATATGTTATTAGGAATGCCATTTCTAGATAGATTTTATCCACACATAATAACAAAAACACATGGTGGCTTACTACACCATGCGGAAATAAGATAGGAGCAAAACGGGTAAATAATAAACAACGAAAACCTATAGAATGGATAAAAGGAAGTGAAAAGATAAACCAAGAAATGGAAAATATAAATAATAAACAAATAACGCAATTAGAAATTATTATATTTGCTATAGACAAAGTCAAATTAATTAATGAACAACTAGAACAATTATATAGTGAAGATCCATTACAAGGATGGGAAAAACATAAGACAAAAGTAAAAATTGAATTAATAGATGAAAATAGCATAATAACACAGAAACCATTAAAATATAACTTTGATGATTTAAAAGAATTTAAAATACATATAGATGAATTATTAGAAAATAATTACATACAAAAGAGTAATAGTAAACACACAAGTCCAGCATTTATAGTTATAAAACATAGTGAACAAAAAAGAGGTAAAGTAGAATGGTCATAGACTATCGTAATCTAAATGCTAAAACTAAAACATACAATTATCCGATACCAAACAAAATACTAAAAATAAGACAAATACAAGGATATAATTATTTTAGCAAATTTGACTGTAAATCAGGATTTTACCACCTAAAACTAGAAGAAGAATCCAAACAATTAACAGCATTCACAGTACCGCAAGGTTTCTATGAATGGAATGTTTTACCCTTTGGATATAAAATGCACAGGTAGATTCCAACATTTTATGGATAACTGTTTTAACCAGCTAGAAAACTGTATTGTATATATAGATGACATATTGTTATATTCTAGAACACAAGATGAACATATAAGATTATTGGAAAAATTTATACATATAGTAAAAAATACAGGATAAGTTTGAGTAAAAGAAAAGCAGAAATTATGAAATCACAAATAGAATTTCTAGGAATACAAATAGATAAAAATGGAATAAAAATGCAAACTCATATAGTACAAAAAATAATTACTATTGATGAAAATATAGATACAAAAAAATTTACAATCCTTCTAGGATTAGTAAATCAGGTAAGAGAATATATACCAAAATTAGCAGAACATTTAAAACCACTACATAAAAAACTTAAAAAAGATGTAGAATATCATTTCGATAATAAAGATAAAGACATATAAAAATTATTAAGAATCTATGTAAAAAAATTACCAAAACTATATTTTCCTAATGAAAATAGAACATTCACTTACATTGTTGAAACAGATTCGAGTGATCATAGTTACGGAGGAGTTTTAAAATACAAATATGAAAAAGAAAAAATAGAACACCATTGTAGATATTATTCAGGATCTTATACAGAAGCACAAATAAAATGGAAAATAAATAGAAAAGAATTATTCGCATTATATAAGTGTTTATTAGCATTTGAACCATATATTGTTTACAATAAATTTATTGTAAGAACAGATAACACACAAGTAAAATGGTGGATAACAAAAAAGTTAGATGATTCAGTTACAACAAAGGAAATAAGGAGATTAGTATTGAATATATTAAATTTTACATTTACAATTGAAATAATTAAGACTGACAAGAACCTTGTTGCAGACTACCTATCAAGAAAAAGGAACTCAAACTGAACAAGATACGATAGAAGAAATACTCAAAGCAATTACTACACTTTCTACGAAGGTGGACAGTATGGGAAAAGAGTTACAAAATCTGAAAGCTAACAGTCAGCAGCATGACTCTAAAAATGCGGAGCTACGTCGTTCGGCGGACGGTAAAAAGCCAGAACTAGAAGGAGACGTTGGGAAACTCCATAAAACCCATGACAATGTTTGTTTAAATGCAGCTACAGCAAGCACATCTACAACAAAAGGAGCCAGTGGAATAAGATATACAAATTTAAATATGAACAAAATCTTCGATAAACCATTTATTCCAAAGAACCAAAAAGACTCATTATTTATACCATCACAAATACATACTTACTCAGAAAGTTTGAACCAAGATAAAAAAGCCTACAACCACATAACCCGATCATATATTGAAAACCTTTATAAAATCCAAAATTATTTAAACTCAACACCTAGATCTCCAACTACCAAAGACCCTAATACTGATTTTATAACCCAAAAGCTACAAGGATATAATAAGTTAATAGCACAACCAGGTACCAATGCAAATCTTGTAAAAACATGTTATAGTTATGGATTACTTAGTACAGTTTATACCCAAACAGGAGATGAAATATCTACCATACCAGAGCTATACAAAGCCTTATGAACTATAAAAGAATTACTAAAGGAACATTGTTTTATATAAAGTTTTATTCAGCACCAGCAGAGATATTATTTGATGAGATAAAACCAATTATACAAGTCATAAAAATTGGTTTGACCAGAGATATGATAATTCCAGAAGATATCGGAATACAACAAGAAATACAAAAGGTTGAGATACCAGAATTCTACGCCAACAAAAGAGTTATAGGGATAGCAACTATCCTAAATGAACCAACCAACAATTATTTAAACGGAAATTCAGTATGGAGCTATTATGTACGAGAACAAGTTATGATATATTCAAATTCTAAAGAAATCAGAGAAAAAGATATGGAAGAGATACGCCAATGGATACTTAGTCTACTCAAGCCAGAGCAAAAACCGACAACCAGAGCATTAAGGAAAGGGTTTATTTCAGAAGAATTATTGACTAGATATTGCAAAATTATTGGACAAAAATACCCCGACCACATATGTTCAAAATGTCAAGGAGAAGATAATGTCATACCAGACGTTCAAATCAAATAAAAAAAAAGTATTTTGAATTTTGTTAAAATTTTGTGTCGGCTGAATATAAGCCATATGTAAAAAGTAATAATTTTTATTTTTGTCGTGTTGTGTCGGCTGTAAAAAGCCAATTGTAAAAGTCATAAAGAAAACAGTGTGTATGTCGGCCATAAATAAAGAAGAGGCCATTATGTAAAGTAGTAATAGTAAGTATTTTGTTTTCTTATGTCGGCTGAATATAATAAGGCCAAGTGTAAAGTATGTGTCGGCCATCTTTTGGCCAAAAGTCTGTAAATTTTGTGTATAAATAGAGGGTTTCCCCTCATAAATAAAATCATCAATCTTTCAGCTAACAATCTTTTCTCTACTCTCTACTCTCAAATCATAAATCCGCTTCCACCCCCCTACATTGGTCTGGCAACATAGCTGAGGGGCCAAGATGATGGCGAAATTGGTATCACAGCAGTCAGGTTTATCCTACTGTGATGGCTCAGCTATACATGTGAACCGTCCTATGACTCCCTGAGGGTTAAAGCCAAGGTGTTGCATCCATGTATACGTTTCCCTCGGAGTAAAAGTACCGTAGGCTTCAGTCTGGCAATATAGCTGAGGGGACAAGATTCTATTCTTTGATAAGATATGAGTATTATAATTAATTTGACGTCACTTAAAGAAATAGTAAGGTGTATTACAACGGCAAGGATGTATGATCAATGATACTTTGTGGGATCGATTCCCACTCACAATGATTAGTTGTTTTCCTTTTTCAGACTTCACAATATATTATTGTTTTGTTGTTATTTTATTCGGTAAACTTAATACTTTTTCATTTTTTTCTTATATGTTGCACACACTTGGTAAAATTTCTAGGTCAGCACTGGTTGCTTTAATTCTATAAATTGTATCAATGCTTCTGGAATTATCGCCTCTTAACTCTATTAAACTTCTCTGTTAATATCCTCTTCATCAATGACAACAAGTCCTGAAATTATTTTCTATCATTTTGGCTAGATAAATATTAAATTGTTTTGAACTATACTAATTGTTGATATTATACCATCAGCGTAAGGGGATTACTCAGCATTTGCCAGAATACAAAATGTAATATGTCAAGAAACTTAAAAAATATTTGACTTGGATGCTATGCTAATTGAAAGAATATAAAAAATCCAATGCTTGTAACTTTATTGAATTATAAATAACATATTTGTACATAATGGACAATTATTCAAGCAAACCATATTAATAGATTTTCATTCTTCACATTCGATACTAGCAATAGGACTTAAACTTTTGAGGATAGAAAATAATGGATTTTGGTGCACATTTGGAGAAACTTTTAATATATAAAAATGCCCTTTCAACTTGGTCTTACCTGACATGCATGAAATCCAACTCTAGGTATGCACAATTAGACACTTAAACTTTTAGGAAATTGAATAAGTAGACACATCGTGTACACGTCATGCTACATGACAATTTTGTGTCTTACGTGTATAATGTCACATAAGACTTGTGCATCTACTTGTTCAATTTATACAAGTTTTAACTTTCTACTTATGTATACCCAAAGTAAGATGGCATAAATACCAATTGATGTTAAGTTAAAGGACGTATTTATGTAATATGCAGGTTTAAAGTTTTGGAATAATAATAGGTATATTATATAAATATATGTCATTTCATTTGGTTTCTATAGGTATCTATGCCCTCAAACATTGAGAGTGATCAAGTAGAATTTTAACATGTATAAAATTGAGCAAATTGATATGTGTCATATGTGGCATATTGAATGATAATTCGGTGTCCTAAATGAAGATCGTAAAATTAAGATATACATTTGTATATTACGCCAATACATTAAATTCTTACCCGGGTTCCATCCCACCCATAATTCCTTCTGAGTCGAGCTTGTCGCAAAGGGCTTACATAGTAATTGAACATCACATGTGTGATTTGTAGTCTATTACATAGTGGGGGTTTACTCATTGTGCATAAAGTTCAACCCATATAGTGCTCAGCTGAAGGGCACAGGTTGTGAGAGATGTTGTTGCGGTTGCTGGTTATTCTAGGTTTGAAAAAATGTCCATTATCTAATAAATATATTATTTTTTTAAAAAAATAATACTACCTAAAAAAAGGAGGTAATAGTGGGACTAATTTATGCAGGTTAATATACTATGATATGGGTGGGGAAAATTTAACACGTTAAGATAAAATGTGCACCTCCGTCTCTATGACTAGGCAATAATGATTGTAAATGTTAAATTATCATCACTATTTACAAAACTTTATTTTTGAGTTTATATTTTGTCTTAGATAAGGAATTTTTTTTAAAAAAACTCCTAGGTATTCTAGATAAGTTAAACAATAAAAAAAATTGAATGTTAAATGTCAGATTAATTAGTTTAAAATCAATCTTTAGAAGGAAAAATATTTAAAAATGATTTTTGTGGCTATTGATTAGTAGAAAACGAAAATTACACATGAAACATTATGGCAAAACATAGGAAAATACGATGACATCAGATCTAATCGTGATTTTCTTATCGATTTTTCACATAAATCAGAAATTTAAATTTTAAGCCCATCAAAGGCCATGATGATCCTGTCTTGGAACTTGTCCTTAACATGGGATTAGGGATCCGACCTTGACATATCACCGAACTTCACATTGAGATCTGAATTCAATTCGACCTTGGACTGTTGACCTAGATCCCAACCCTGATGTCGACTTAGGTACGAGTCCCAACTTCAATGGTATCTAGGTCCCGAATAAATGGAGTTCATAACTCTTTCAATCTTCTCCTTATTTTTTTGGTGGGGTAATAGTATTCTGACTTCAAGGAAGAGACACACCAGGGACGATGACTGCTAAAGACATAAATTCATAAAAGTATAATAGTGGAATGGGTTAGAGCTATGTTCAACTGGTTCATCGGGATAAAAGTTATCATGTGTTTTTATGGATATTGGGGTCGGGAGACGGGACACACATCTAGATTAGGCGTCAAAACATGTGTCATGGTCAAATGTTTGAAAAAGAATTTTGATTTTTTTTTACTTTAAGAAGTGAAGCTACATTTCTTAAATTTGAGAATATAAAACTATTAAAAATATATTTTCAAAACGCTTAAGTTAGACCTAGATGAGAAAAATGAAGCTTGTTTTCGTTGATACAAAAACTGATGTAGATTCTACCGATGTGTTTTTCATTTTGTTTTATTGATTTGTTTTTAAAATTTTTGGGACAAGGAAAAAGGGAAATAAGAAAGGATTAGAACAGGGGTGAAGGCACATGCAAGTCAGGGTGTCCGCTTGGACACCCTTCGTCGGTAAAGAATACCTCATACACAAAATGATCATAAAATATATTTTTGATACTCTTAGAATTACAAGTTGTTGTAGCAAGGTGATTGAAGATGTCTTTAATGGTTTAAGGGGTGAGGTGGTGGGATCTTAGGATTGGGTGCTTTTTACACATAGAAGTTTCCGCCTATTTGTTACCTTGCGACTCGAACCCGAAACCGGAATGAGGTATTTTGAATTGTTGGAAGAATCAGAATTAATGTAAAATTAGACTGGTTTGAAACTTATTTTTTCCATTCAACTAGAAAATCCAATTTTTAGTTTGTTAATAAACCTTTATTTTAAGTTAAAAAATTGAAAGTAAAATATACTTTCTTTCACAGTAAACACATCGTTAGCAAAAACGGTTTGTAATATTTAACCGGAAGGATAGTTGTATGCATTAGACTCTTTCCAAGCCATCTCTATTTTACATTGTATTCTATATATTTTTAGAGTAAAATAGAGTACTCCCTCTCCAACTCAGCTTCATATTACACTCTATTCACCTCTCTATTTCACTTTCTAATTGTTTTAATATTATTTTTATGATATCATTAGTTAAATGTTTATTATTTGTAGTTATTTTCTAATGTAATATAAAAACTAAAAAATTTATTATTCAGAAGTTACTACATCTATTTGATTATAATTTTATAATATAGTTTTCGAAAAAGAAATAGATCATTAAATATGTAATATAAAAATATTTTGTATTACACAAGACTATGATTAATTCTCTAATATTTGAAATTTCTTTTCAGTAATGTAATATCTAAAAACATACTATGGATAAGGATACTACTTCCATCCCAAATTAACAATTTTTCTAATTTTTCAATTGTTTTGTCACTTTAAATCTGTAAATTATAATTATAATTATTTTTCAGTATAAAGAATGCACAAAGTTTACATTGTTATTCAAAAAATCCACTTTTATGTAATAGTGATAAACGATTAAACTACACTTTTAAATGAGCACGGAAATAGTTGAGAAAATAGTTTAAAAAGGAATAGGGAGTAAATTAGTATACTAAATAATTTTATACAAGATGAAATCATTAATTTAACAATTTTTAGCTACAAATACAAAAATAAGGAAAAACCTGCTCATTTTGAATTCCATAATGCATTAATAGAGGGATAACGTGAGAAAGTAACAATCTGAAAAGTTGAAGATTTATGTAAAAGTAGATAATATTACGATGAAGTAAAAGTAATGATATAAATGTAGTTCGTCAATAGTACCACTCCAATATTCATTTTTCATCAATATGTATTATATTTAATATTTTCTGCAAATTTGTTTTAGAATAAATAATTTTATTCAATAAAGAATTCAAAAATAATTTTTTTTTATTTTAAGTGAAGATCATATATATTATAGCATGCTTTGTAACAAAAAAAATATATTATTGACTAATGATCGTTGGCACTTAGAAATTGATGAAGTGTCCTCATATATGAAATCAAAGTGGCACTGCTGCCTAGGCATGGTGTTATTTCAGAATTTTTTATGGAGATGAATTATATTCTTGTTAGTTATAATTGAAGTTACTTAATTATAGTTTAATTTTTTTTGTTTGTGTATTGAAATGTAAAATATGAGTATGAACGAAAGTATTAGTAGCCAAGTAGGGCATGAAGAATAGATCGGAGACCTCAGCAATGTTAATGAGCCTAATGCTAATGACCCTTATCTTATGGGAGGGATTGGTCTCATTTGTTTGCCTCTAGTCAAAGGGAACAATGTGTTCCATATGACGAGTACTATGTTGCAACTCTTTCAATTGAAAGGGTTTTTTAGTGGTTTCGCTAATGATGATCCCCATGAGCACATTATAAAGTTATTCAATGATTGAGGACTGTGACTTTCACGAATATATCCAAAGAGTTTGTCGCGTTGAGATTCTTCCCATTATCTTTGATGGTAGGAGAATGTACGTGGCTGGCTCAATTTCCACGTGAATCAATCACTTTGTGGGAGGAGTTAGTCATCGCATTTCAAGTACAACTTTTACCTACATGGAAGATGATGAATCTTTGACACAACATTTAGAGCTTCAAACGGTTGGAGGGTGAGCCATTTAATGATACTTGGCTGAAGTTCAAGAAGTTTATGCTCCAATTGCCAAACATGGCTTACATTAGAACGTGTTTCCTTTTTTTTTACTAGAGTCTACACTCAGTAAACAAGGTTGTTTTCAAACCAGCTCTTGGATGGCATGACTAAAATCAATCAGATTGAGTACACTCGTGAAAATTAAACAAAAATCATGACACAACTTGACATTTTGTCTAAAAATGTCGTGGGACCTAGTCCTTGAAGTGTCAATAATATGGGTGTCGGCTGTAATAATCATGAGAAGGCAATGTTTGAGGCTTTGTACAATGAAAAGATGAAATTCCCTAGCAAACCAAGGTGGTTGTTATCGTTCAAACCACCTAAGGTAGAGTGGTAGCAATAGTTTTAAAGATAATTAAAGGGAATGGAGGGACAGATTTCCCTAATTGGAATAATAGGTAGAAGGATAAGTATATGCCTCCCCATGAGCAGAAAAAGCAATGAATTTGAAATGTGGTCGGCTTGAGGGTATGCTTTCTCCCATCCTTAACGAAGTTGAGGAGTCTGACTAGATTTTGAAAGAAATGAAAAAGATGTATTGACCCTCAGCTATGCAGTAACCTCTAATTCGGTATTGATAAAGCAGTAGGAGACCAAAATATGTAATATCTCGTCTCATTTGAATATGAGAATACAAGGATGTTTTCCTAGTGATACTATAGAAACCCCAAGAACGATGTTTAAATGCAAACTACGGTCGTACCACAACGTGAACTAAGGCACTACTTGGGAGGCAACCAAAGATTTTGTTTTGTTTTCTCTTTATGTTTGAACTAATAATATCTTCAATATGGACGTCAAAGTATGAGAAATATTTGAAAAAGTGTAGGTGAGCGAGCTTATAGTCGAGTCACCGATTCACCAAAGAGTTTGACATGACCGACTTAGACTGCCATTACACTCAAGAGAATTTTAAAAAGAAGCCTACAAAACATGATGGAACAAGGATCAACATGGTGAATTGACGACATGTTCGCCAAACGCGATCTAATCTTATGTTTGGAACCCCACATTAACTAAAGCTCCTATAAAGCTATGTGAAATGAGGGACCACTCAGCGTGTCGCAGAGTGGGTAGGCAACAAAAACTAAAATTGCTGAATGGGTGAAAACTGAATGGTTTTTAAAGGAAAAGGTTTTAACTTTAATCTCTTTCTCTTTCCCACACATTCGAACTTCCTGAACTCATTTCTTTCCTATTTGAGTCTTTAATTGTGGCGTGAGAGTGGAATTCTTTGTCACCAAGCATTTCATTCTTGTTTATTCAACATCAAAGGTTGGTTTCCCGAACACCATGTTTATTTTTTAATATTTGTAATCATTTGCTATAATTTTATCTTGTTAATGTGTGTTTGGCCTCTATGATAGTTGTAACACATTTATATAGTTGTGTGAACCTCAAAAAATATTCCCTAACACTCTTAGACTTCCTTGACCAAGGTTGATAAACTCAAGATCTTTTTCTTCCCTCATTTTAAGGGTAATGAACATATTAAAAATTTTATCTTTAAATTTTCTCAATCAAAGAGGACTGCGTCTTTTGGTCACCCTTTTTTCCATTTGTTTACCATGTTTGAGCAACACCTTTAACTTGATAAGTGCCCAACTCCACTTTTTCCACATGTTTCACTACCATAATCATCAACACTATGTAAACATATTTAATGAACACTTGAGGAACATTCTCAACCTTTGAAACTCCTTGTTGGCTTGGGCATCATTTCTTGAGACAATTCGTGAAACGAATCCCTCCTATTATTAACGTTCTTAGACAAAGGATAGAACAGATCTTGAGGAGTTTTTTGTTCTACATTCTCCCTCATATTCCTTTTGACATATGCTCTTCGAATAGCCATATCTTGTAGAGCTTCAGATAAGGAATAGGAGAGAGACCTTATTGACTTAACTCTATCGCACGAATTTAGAGTAATAAAAGAAGTGGAGCTTCATAAAAAATATAATAGCCTCTATCATTAATAAATATAGTGCTCTTTGCAGTCATGAACAACAATCTACTTGACGTGATTTATGAGACATTCTAAGAGTATTCTTAATCTTGTGCTTTGTATACCTAGTTTGACACGACCAAGGGTACACCCTTGATGTTACATCGCGTATAGGACCCGTTGAGACCCCATAAAAGTCACTTAGCAATCATAATATAAGAAATAGAAAACATAATAGGAAACAAACACATTTCAAGTCCAAAATTACTACAAAATCAATGTAGAAGTCTAAACATCTGTCACATTGTCTATCTATTATGATGAAATGATATTGGGCCTAGACCATACAGAATGTTCAAAACTTAATACAAAAACGTAACTAAAACAGCAGAAATCCATTCTTATAGTATGCGGACTTGCCAAGCTCGGAAATCTCTCAATGAACACATAGACACGAAATTGAAGACCCTAATTGTCAGACCCTACATTTGGGGAAATGTAGGAAAGAATACGCGTTATTATAAAACAATGTATAAAGTATTTTAGCAATGCATAAAAAATTTAAATCATGCTAAAATAGTACATTTCATGACAAAAAACTAACCAAGCTAAAATATGATATAAGAAGGTCATAAAACATGAGTCATAAGACATGGTCAATGAAAGCTAACATCATTAGAACTTTTGAAAACGTATGAGGTAATACTTGTAGTAACTTTAGTTCATTGTTATTGTGGGAAGAAGATTTATCCAATAGAGAAACCATGTAAAACTATAACAGGTTTATCTACTTGCCAAGATAAGGACCATGAATTTCTAGCTTATGTGGATCCATTAGGTAACGTTTATATAAGAAATAATCCTATGGGTGCCATAGGTAAGGGATCATTGAATTTCTAATATAAAACCAACTTTGAAACGGGAATGCCTCAATCTCAATATCATCTGAGTAAGCATAAATCTCACGAAATAGTCATTTCATACTTCTTTAATCTATCTATGAAGGGACATCCTCTTGCCAATCCAAGCTAAGTCATAAATTCATTCTTGGTTTCATAAGACTCTTTATTCATAATGAAAATTTCATATCTTATGGTCCTAACTTGACAAATATGGAGATTACATGGGTTCATAGGGAATCATGATAAAATCATAGTACTACATCAATTCATGCATTCGATATCATAATTCAATCATTCAAATAAATCATCAACAGAACCCATGGAAAATGAAGAAAACCTTAACCTAAAATCTATCTTTGAAAATAAGAGAATTTGGAAACTGTGTGTTGGAAGACATCCATGGATGAAACAATCATACCTTGATGCCAATTACTTTAATTTTATTGATGATTAGGAGGCTTGACTTACAAACCCTAGATTGGACCCTTCTTCTTCTATCTTTCTTGAGAGAGAAATATTTAGGGAGGAAGACTTTTTATTCTTTTAGAATTTTGAGAGACTAATTCTCAATTTGGAAAATTAGTGGTTTAAAACGTACAAATAAGGGTCTTAGTGCATAGAAAATGATTTAGTATAGGGATAAAATAATTAGGAATATGTTTGATTGCCCTTGAACTAAGTACTGATATACTGACCACGACCCTCAATCGATGGACATTGGACTTACATATGTTCATTATGTACAACCTTAGACTTTGGTTAGAAACTTGAACTTGATGTCTAGACCTTGGGCTCTCAACCATGTACCATTGTCCCACGAATGGTCCCTTGGTCTTACCATGGTTTTGAACCTCTAAACCAAGCTTGGGGGTGACCAACTATGAAAAACAACTACGATCTGTGGTCTCATCCACGGTCCATGGGTGGCCTTTGTGGTCTATCACCTTAACCTTTTGATAATAATTATCTTGCCCTTTCTCGAATCTGGAGTGTTAAAAAAATGAAGCCATACAAATATTTGAACAAAATCTATTATTGTAGGAAAACTCAATCAATGGAAAATAATCCTCCTAGTTACCCTTGAAATCAATTTTACATGACCTCAACATATCTTTCTAAGTCTTCATTATATTCTCTGAAAGACCATTGGTTTGTGCATGAAAGACAATACGAAGATTAACAGTAGTACGAATACATCTTTGCAAAGATTTCCAACACTAAAAAGTAAACAAAGTACCACGATTAGAGATAATGGATAACGAAAATCCATTCAACCTCACTATCTCTGTCAAAAAGAACTTATTATAGTACTCTATCAAATAAGAAACTATTATTGGGATGAATTAGACTGATTTGGACATTCCCTCTACGATAACCCAAATCACGTCATGTTGTTGCTTTGTGCATGGTAAACAAACAACGAATACAACATTGAAATCTTTCAACTTTTATGTTTGAATTCTCGTATCTTAATATAATGCTCCTGACTTTTAGTTTTCATTTTTCACTTATTAGCAATTAGGAAACTTAACCACAAATTTCACAATATTTTTCTTAATACCATTCCACCTATAGATCTCCCGCTAGTAACAATACATTTTTGTGGATTCTGATTTAATAAACATTGAGAAATATAGGCTTGTAATAATAATTATTCTCTCAAGTTATTGATATTAGTTACACACAAATGACCTTGATAACGAAGATCACCATTGACCCCTTAAGAGAAAGCATGTATGGACTTCTTCAGACCCTTTCTTTTAATTAAACTAAATTTGGATCAAGACCGTTCTTGGATTTCACATTTACCACAATGAATTATTTCGAACCATGTTCAATTATATTACAACACTTGGTTGAGTAAATATAGGAACAACTAAATGGGTCTATCTATGAACATCCTAAGCGAATTCCTTCTGGTCAATGCTTTGTTCCTAAATAAAAATACCTAAAATTCAAGGATTTACATAATTTATTGGGCAATATATTAAATTAAACGCTAAATAAGTCAAAACCATGGACTCATCAACCGCTCTAACTTAAATTTTCATTTGTCCTTGATCAAAACACAACATCAGGAGTTAAAAAAGGATTCCTCAAGCATTTCTAAACAAGACTCAACAATGGATGCAAAGTAAAAGATTCTACTTACTCAAAGATTCAAGTTGTGACTCACCTTTTCCAAAGATTCTAAATGTCACACTTCTTCATTCAAATGCAAATTAATACTCAACAAAAGTGTTCAAATTCCCTTACAAAAAAAAAACAATACCATATTTATACACAATGGTTCCACAATTTGGAGCTCCAAAATCTAGATCAACACTCACACACAAAGATGAAGAGAAAATGAATAATTTCACCCATTGGCTTGCCCGTATTTTCTAATGATCACTTGTTTCACCTAACTCATGATCGAAAAGGTATTTATAAGTCTTGTAATGTGGATGAATGCAAAGGTATGGTCATTTAGGCAGGGACTTCTATCCTATTGAAATGTGGTGCGGGCAACACATTATTTCCTTTTCTTCATCATTCTCATTCGTGCTCAAAAGTCATCCCATTATTCATTTTCCATGGAAAGTTGTTCTTTGCATTTTCACAACTTTATTCCAAAAAAATTTCATTATTTTCTTCTCTTTCTGTTTTTTAAATATGGAGGGGTTCCATTGTAAGACCTCAAAAAAATGAGGTAGTGTGTATAGGACTTACATGTTCATCATAAGGGTATAAGGTTCTAAAATGACTTATAATATTGTGTTGAAGCAGTGTTTAAAGTTTAAGGTGATTTGGAATTCAAACGTCAAGGGTCGACCAAGACATTCGACGACTAGTCACCTATATGCCTCATGTGTCTATACATGCCTATATTTATATGGCATGAGCTTATAAACTCTTGATAGGAGTTATAATGATGTTTATATGAAATATATGGAGTTTTTTTATAAAGTTTTATTGATGATCAATGCAAAAGAATCGGGTTAAAGATCTCTGTTCTTATACTTTCTAATATATATGTGATATATATTGTTATGCTATAGTATGATATTGTAGCGACTTGTAAATGGTTTATTTTATGATTATGCTACTTTAGATACTGTCGTATACTTTAATTATATATGAAAGAGTAGATATTGTCAGTGATTACCAAAGTCTAAAGGATTGGTAAGAATTGCTCTACACTTTCACATTCTACTTCTTTATAGTAATGTTGATAAATCCTTGTATGGCATTGTGCGGTATGGTCCACTTATGGTGGCGGTTTTTTCTTTATTTTAATGATATATGTGTTGACTATGGCCTTGAAGGTAAATTGATGAATATATGAATGAGTGTTTTGATTTTCACCTTATGTGTAACTTGTGCCTAATTTTCTTCTCTAGTTATGAATCTAGGTTATGATACTACTGTTATGAGCATGTGAACGGTTAGGTTAAAATCATGTTTCGGTGCTTCCATTAATGAAGTGTAAAATATTGATGACCCGTACTCATGTACCCCTATGTGAAGGTGTGAACACATACTCTTAGGAGTCTTAAAGTGTAATATGAAGTTACCTTTTATCCAATGCTATGTTTTGTTATGCTTGAATATGTATTGTGGTATCAAGAGGGTGGCTGCCTCAATATGTTGTTGATAGCAATTATGCGATCATATTTACCAATTTACACACACCCTCCATTTACATGCATGCTTTCAAGTAGTATAGGTCATGGTGTCTAAATGAAAGGTAGTTCTCATATTCACAAGTGTCTACTACTATGCAAGTTCAGATTATGTCAATGAAATAATGATATATGTTTCGTTAACTAGGATGACTTTATAGGTGTAGAAGTATGGGAAAGGGTATGGGACCTTGGCAATGCATTGCACATGTGTGCCTTGATAGAATAGATTCTAGTTTTGGTTTCTTGTGTATAAATATGAATATATGAACAAGTGAGAATTAATGTTTTTATAGGAAAGAATAACTCACATATATGTATACAAACACACACACATCAATGACGATCTAGTCAATATAGTAGCCTTGAAAGGTGTGCTCAAGTGTACCTTAAATTAGATAGTGCTAACGATATATGTTATATCCATGTGAAAGGGTTTCTCACATGATTTAGGTTATAAACTCTCATATATGACCTATGATCTAAGCATATAGAGAGTCAATCTAATAAAGCTTAACATTATAAAAGTAATGTTATAATGGAATTTCAATAAAGGAAACTTAGATTAGCACCAAATCCACTTGTAGATGAGGGGGTGGCATCTTCCCAAGGAGAAAAGAAAAGATTCACCATATTCCTCACAAGATGGATAGCCTCATGACCGAAAAGGGTGTTAGAGTGGTGTTTCCATGATGCCCCCAAGTTCCATAAACTATGATTTCCACATAGGATCTAACAAGTTGATACAAATTAAAATTCTAGCATGTGTTAATGTTCTACCTTGGCTAGGCAAGAACACCTTTAATTGGTGTAAGGCTCGACAACACTAAATTCCATGTTTAGCACCCATGGTCGTAGTGTCGGTTAAGGCTATAGTTTCAATAATGTAAAATTTTCAATGGAAGTAAATAACTAACCCTAACTAGGCTGACCTAAGGGAGGTTATTTAGGATAGGTGGAATTAATGAACCCATCTAGACATTGCAAAAGTAGATCCTTAGGCAGTTCTTGGAAAGTGTTCTAATATGTATGATTATGATTATGTCTTTATGCATGGATGGTAGTATTTTTCTATTTGTTATGAAGATGTGCATGGCATGAGTATATGTGATGAGGTCTTATTCTTATATGCACTATGTGAGTCTTAATGACTATATGATGAAGATTGTTGACATAAATGGAGTGGTCTTCACTTACTAGTTGATGTATGAAATTCAATGTCAAGGCTTGTGGTCCTATGATAGGTTAACTAAGTATGTGTGAGGTTATGGGGATTTACACATATATATTACACTAGTATAATTAGAGTAGGATTATGAGCAAGGTATTATAATGCATTTATGTGAAGTGAAGTTAGTATATGTGTAAGCTGGTGTAACTTACAATAGTATTCCTAAGGTTTTGACTTAAATGGGTCTATCACGTGCTATCCTTTTATGATGATATGTGATGACTTGTATAGGTTGTATGTATGCTTTCTTTGTGGCCTAAGGTGATGCATTGCACCAAGTATCACTAAAGGGTTACTTAAGAAGTTGGTGAATAAAAGAAAGGATAGCTCAATGCAAAGTAAAGGAGATCAATTGAAAGTTACCAAAAAATGGCTTAAATTATATATGTGATTTTTTATGATGTTTGGAATTTGAATATGTCTATATGAAGTATATGAACGATATAAATTCAATTGTCTAAAGGTTTTATAATGATATACTCAAAAAGTCATGAATTATGATTTCAAGAAAATGTCCCTTTTAAATGCATGTGTTTGCATGGTTGTCATACTTAGTTCTAATACTAATCTCATTTTTCTCTACTTTTTAAACTAAGTGTCGATAATAGACAACATTAAGGATGTTCATATGATTGAGGAGCTTGATATGTGATTTCCAAGCTCGAGGAGAGAAATCCTCAAAATCCAAAGATGTCCTAATGCTTAGTTACTGTAAAGATTTATGAATTATATAGTGATGTATTATGTTGTAAGGGTCGTGTGCCTGAATTACTCTTGTGTTGTTGGGTCTAATTGCAAAGACATCTAGAGTGTAAGAATGTAATATTATATTTTATATATATGAAATGAAGTTTCTAAGCATATTATATGATATGAAAAGTTTTAAATTTTATGCTAAATTCACTATGAAAAGGCGATTATTGATAACTATGGGCTTGTATGATACCTCCCAGGGGTCAAGTAAGCCATGTTACTTCTAGGGTGTGCTCCTTAGATGTGACAAATGCGATATCGGAGCATGAGGTTTTAAGAGTGGTTTAGGGTCCAAGAAGTCTCATATTGCCAAGTATAGTAGAGTCTTTTATTATTGGTGGTGAGTCGCGGCACATAAAATGGTATGAGAGGATATAGGACGAAAGAGTTTCCCTTATTCATCATTCCAATAACGTGCCATAGAACTTAATGCTATAATATCTATCACTTATGTTTTTCTTGTCCGGTGGTCTTTAGATATGACTGCTTGGATAAGATTGTTCTCTATGCTTGAGAGAGAAAAGGTAATTATGGTTGAATGAGTATGTACGAAGGTGAATTTTTACATGTTTTGATGATGTGATGCCATTTATGGCTAAGTAAGTGATTTATGTGAAATAGCATGTTATGTTGAAAAATATATGTGATGATATAGTTAAAGCATGTTAGAATTAGTTATGACTTAATTGAGTCTTTTTTTTGAATAGTATTCTACTATATAGTCATGCATGATGGTAGCGTAATAGTATGATTGGAGTTGAAATGCTTAGTGACTACCTATGGAAGCATGCTACCATAAGAATATGTGTTTAAAAGTGTTCAATGTTTCCTTTTGTATATATGTGGTCCTTGATAAGTTGCCTAGTATGGATTGGAGTCCTTTGTATAACTTGATCCTAGGTGTGATGATAGGATGCTCGTTTTGGTAATGTTTTGTATCTCAGATTGTCATGATTTCCCATTATTTTCTTAAATGTTGCTTTTTTTAAATTTCGAAGCATGTTCAATGTAATGCTAGGATGTTTGCTATAAGATTTTTGAAAAATCAACTAAATTGTTTTGTGATAGGGAGCTGTTGAAATCTACGTAGAATTGATGCATATGAGCATGGTTATAAATGTAAACAGGAGATTTTCTATTTGGTATGGAGAATGAGATTCTTTTCGAATGATGAGTCGTAGATTTGTTTCTAACTTCTTATTGTGTTGTGAGTCCCTTGATGTTGTGGAATTGATATTTCCTCTAGAATTAAGGGTAGTACTCTTATCTTTGTAGGGTGATGGTGTGGGTTTGATTTACCTAGAAGTTACCCTACTTTAATGTTGAAAGAAAAGAAAGAGTCCTTAAGGCTAAGTCTCCTCCATGGTTTCCCCTAATGTTGCATGACATTGGTGTCTATTGCATTGTGAAGAACTTATGTGGTTAAATAGTACGACCTATCTTGATAATTTGGGGATAATTTGTCTAAAATCACAAGGTTTAGAATACCTTGGTGTTCCTATTTAAACTTCTTGTAATCCCTTCTAAAACGATAATCACTTTTAATTGATGAAAATGAAGGGTATTAAGTTAAGATCCTCTTAAGATTTAAGTTAATTTACTCTTAATTGGGTTTACCCTAAGTGGGGTATGGTGATGGAGTATCAAGGTGGTAGATACTTTCTACCTTGTCCTTCTATTTTTTTCTTGAACATTAAAACTAATGATTATTTAGTAAGATTGTTCATGAATAGAGTTTTGCATGATGTATGAATTGCATGAACCTCATATGTTTGGTATGTATTGATTGACATTAACTTAAGAATATTTTTAAGATTTCAAAGTATATGAAGGGAAATGTTTATACATTCCATGATTTCTCATGTTTGTTGTGCATCTTAACATAATAATTGTGAATTTGACATCAATAGGTAAGATAAGAAACATGGTAGTAGTCACTTGTGAGCTGTAATGATTAACCTTATAATGGAAAGTTGTCTCTTTAAAATGAAAAGTGTAGAGTTTCTTTAAAACTATGTGACTTTTATGGTTTGGATAACATGATTCTAGGCTCACTGTTGAAAGGTGAAGTCATGTGAGCTATTTTTCATGTGTGTGCCTATGATTTGTGTTACTTTTCCCAAAATAATGCTTAATGTGAAGCTATTGCTATGTTTGAAATTGACACTTTGTTAAATGACTTCCTATTTGTTGTGATGTACTTGGTGAGACCTACCATTTACACTTCACTAGGAAGAATACATGAGCATGCCTTGGTTTAAAAGTTGAGAATTTCTTATTTTAAGAGGCAATTGACATTGTACTGTTCTGATGTGTGAAATCATGATATATGTAAGTGTGTTAACGATAAGTACATTACTCCATGGACAACCCTAAGCATGGTATTGTTGAGTAGGACCTTCATGACACTAGGTCTAACTAATAATGATCTTTATTGATTCAATTAACTCAACTCTATCTGCATTTAATATGAGTGCCAACTTGCTTCCTGAGTGTTGTTGAAATCTGCCTAAGTATGATTTAAGAATAGTTGCAGGATTCGATCTTAATGAATTGAAGTGTAATGACCATGTCATAACTAGGAGAGGATGTTCCTCCTATAAACATGGTAAGAGAATTTGTGTTAGATGCATTAAAGAGTGAGGGAATAAAAGTTTTGCTTGCTTGTCTACATTGACTGCTAAAATAATTTGAAGTTGTGTTACTTGTATGTTTTGTGCATTTAATTCTAGGTTATGATTTTATAAATGTGATGAACTTCTTTATGATGCACTAAAGTCCTTGTTGTGATTAAAGTGTTCAAAGTGTCTTCCGAGGATGAATGTTCCCAAGTGGACGATAATGAAAGACCCCAAAATATTGAGTTAGGGTGTCTAGAGTATAACATGTTCTTCATAAGGGTCTAAGGTCCTAAATTCTTATAATATAGTATTTGAGTTAGTTTGTAAGTTTGAGGTTATTTAGAAGTCAAACGTCAAAGGACGACCAAGACATTTAACGACTAGGCACCTATGTGCCTCATGTGTATATACATCTTATATTTGTGTAACATTATCTTATGAAGTGTTGAAATGAGTTATAATAATGTTTATATGTAGTATATGGAGTTTCCTAAGGTTTGGAGGTCAAACATCCAAGAACATCTAAGATATTCGAAAGTTAGCCATTGAGATGTTCAACTATGTCTTGATGGGACGTAGCCTGTTTTGACAAGTTTTATGTGTAGATTTTGAGTGAAACTTGCATAGAAGGTCCTTGAATTGTCAATTCGCATATTTACGTTTCAAAAACCTGGGTACGACTTCCCAAGGGCCCCATAATAGGGCCCACAAGAAGGACCCAAGGGATTTTGAGACACTTTCTTGGCCGTGTAAATCGACGAGCTCCAAGTGATGCCTCGTCTGTTTATCGATGCCCCGTAGTTTGGGGTGTGGGTTGACAGTTAGGAACAGGGATGAAGCCACCAAGGGGAAGGTGTAGTCACGGACGACTGAGCATCAGAAATGTCCCATCAACCTATTGATGACACGTCGAGGGTGGCCTGCAACTGCCACCATGCAATTGCCTCATTGAAGGGGTGAATGGGAAATTCACCCCACGTCCTAACCTGACCCTACAAGGTTAATTTTAGTGACTTTTGGGTGTATATAATTTATCAGAAAAGTGATCAACCCAATCCCAATCCAATACACATAAAATAGACTTTCCCTCCAAAAACAATTCTCTCTATACACCTCGGTTTGTGAAGCGCAAGAACATCTTGGAGCTTGGACATCCACGTATTAATCATAATGTTTTATGGGTTTTCAACTAGACAAAGGTATGGTAATCGTTCATCTCTACGCAACCTTTCACTCGGAGAGTTAATCCCAATTTTTTGTCAAAGAAGTTTCATGACCAAATGTCTTCTTCTATATTCTAGCTGTGGGTTCCTTCTAAAAACGTTTTTATAGCTTAACCAGAATAAAATGATGTTAATGTATTGTTTTTAACATGATTTTAATCCAATTGCATTATCAATCCATGTCCCTTTTTAAAATCGATTTATCCCTTGCATGGGCATTGTGTGTTAGACAATTGACATTTTTGCAGCTTATTAATATTTTTACTGTTTTTTGCTTATTTTAATTTAGTGCTTCCTATTTTTATCTAGACATGGTCAATTTAGTTGCTCAACTTTTTGAAGTTAGTGGCCTCATTATGGCTGTTAGTGGCCCCCTTTTATGGTAGTTAGTGACACATGTTCTTATTTTACTTTTATTGTTTATGTTTTTTCTTTGTGTAAATTCAGACTTTATGCAGATTAATATACACAAGGAATTTCATATGTTCACTCTATTTTTATTTTTTCAAATCAGTTGCTTGAGTATTTTTGTTCAAACATTGTGATCATGGCTTGTTAATGGTTGAATTGCGATTCTCTTACGTTGAATTGTCTATATATAGTGTTATTTTGATGAATTAATGATGAATTTATGATGAAGGATCCATGAGTATCAATGTAGGAAGATTTGGTAATGCTTAGTCTAGTATCAATGTGATCAATGTAACATTGGTTCTTAATTGTATAAAAGTGGATTTCGAATATGTTGATAATGTTGTAGCTAATGACTAAGGTTAATATTATTATTGAACTGTAATATAAATCGTGTATTCTCAAGGTAAAAAAGGATTAATATGACTTGACCTAAGTTCTTCTAGTGTATCAAGTGGTGACTTGTGATCTTCACGCTAGGTTGGTTGTATTGTGACTTGATCATGATTAATTGTCCTTATTTACTGACTATGTGTATAATCTGATTATAAATAGGTATAATTTATCTAACATGAATAGATAACCATTTAATAGGTAATGATTTATTTAAATTCGTCTAGCCTATAAAGTGAATGTTGTAGTGTATATGTCATGATCTAATTGTTAGGTAGATGAAGCATGATTTCGTTTGAGTAAGGATCTCTTTAGCTAATGAACTACATATATATTATTGATAAAGTGTAATTGATGATCAATGCAAGAGAATCGTGTTAAAGATCTATATACTTATACTTTCCAATATATATGTGATGTATTGTATTATGTAATAGTATGATTTAGTAGAGTCTTCTACAGGGTTTATTTTATGATTATGGTAATTTCGATACTTTCTAATACTTGATTTATTGATGAATGATTAGTAATGGCAAATGATGACCAAAGGCTAAAGGATTGTTATGAATATCTCTACTCTTCTACTTCCCTACTTCTTTATAGTAATGTTGATTAATCCTTGAATGGCATTGTGTTGTATTGTCCACTCATGGTGACGATGTTAACATTATTTTCATTATATATGTGTTGACCAAGGCATTAAAGGCAAATTTCAGAATATATGAATGAGTGGTTATGATGATCACCTTATGTGTAACATGTGCCTAATTTTAATCTATAGTTGTGAATCCAGGTTATGTTTCTATTATTATGAGCATGTACATGGTTAGGTTAAAATCATGTGCAGGTGCTTTCATTAATGAAGTGTTGAAGATTGATAACCTCTACCCATGAACCCCTATGTGAAGTTGTGAATAGCTAATGTTAGGATTGTTAAACTATAATATGAAGTAACCTTGAGTCCTATGCTAAGTTGTGTTGTTGTGGTCCATGATTGAATATGTATTGTTGTCCTAAGAGGGTGGCTGCCTCAATATGTTGTTGATATTCATTATGTGGTCATAGTGACAAATGTTCACACACCCTCACTTTACATGCATGCTTACAAGTATTATAGGTGATGGTTTCGAAATGAAAGGTACTTCTCATATTTACTAGTGTCTACTACTATGCATATTAAGATTATGTCTATGAAAGTATGATATTTGTTTCCTAACTAGGATGACTTGATAGGTGTAATACTATGGTCAAGGGTATGAGACGTTGCATATGCAATTGCACATGTGTGCCTTGATAGAATAATTTCTAATTTTTGTTTCTATGTGTATGATAATGTATGAATATGTGTAACTTCATTGTTTATGTCAAAGGAGTACTCACATATATGTATAAACACATATCAATGATGATCTAGTCAATAGAGGAGCCTTGAATGGTGTTTTCAAGTGTATCCTAAACTAGGCTCACGTTAGGTGCTATGTCCATGTGCAAGGGTTTCTCACATGATTTAGGTTGATGAACTCTTATCTACAGCTTATGAGTGAAGCATATAGATAGTCAATATCAAAAATCCTAATTTATAAAACTAATGTAATAATGGATTTTCAATAGACAAAAATAAACTTGAACACTGAGTGAACTTGTAGATGAGGGAGGGGAACCTTCCATATGAGGGAAGGTAGGATTCACCATAGTCCTTATAGGGTGGATAGACTCATGACTCAAAAGGATGTTAGAGTGATGTTTCCATGATACCTCCAAGTTCCATAAACTATGATTCCTACATAAGATCTAGCAAAGTCATATAACTTAAAAGTCTAGCATGCGTTAATGTTACTATATGGTGAAGATTGTTGACATGAATGATTTGGTTTTCAATTACTTGTTGATCTATGAAATAGAATGTTAAGGCTTGTGGTCTTATTTTAAGTTTACTAAGTATGTCTGAGGTTATGGAGTTTACACATAAATTGCACTAGTAGATTAGTATAGGATTATGAGTAATGTCTTCTGATGCATTGATATGAAGTGAAGTTAGTATATGTGTAAGTTGATGTATCTTACCATAATATTCCTAATGTGTTGACATAAATGAAACTATCATATGCTATACTTCTGTGGTGATATGTGATGACTTTTATAGGTTTTATGTATGCTTTCTTTGTGACCTAAGGTGATGTATTGCACCAAGTATCACTAAAGGGTTACTTGAAAAGTTAGTGAATAAAAGAAAGTATAGCTCACTATAAAGTAAAAAGGAGCTCACTCTAAAGTGACCTAAAAAATGGCTTAAATTCTATATGTGATTTTCTATGTTGTTTGGCCTGTGAATATGTCTATATGAAATATGTGAATGATATAAATTCAATTGTGTAAGGTTTTTATAAATATTTACTCAAAAGGGTGTGAAGTATTATTTCAAGAAAATGTCCCTTCTTAATGCATGTATTTGTATAATTGCCATACTTAGTGCATTCTTATACTAATACCATTATTCGGTAATTTTAAAAAAAGTGTAGGTTATGGATGATTATAGGATGTTTACATGATTGAGGAGCTTGGTATGCTATTTCCAAGCTCTTGGAAAGGAATCCTTAAATCCAAGGATGTCCTAATGTTTAGTTACTGAAAAGTTTTATGAATAATATAGTTATGTATTATGTTGTAAGGCCTGTGTCCCTAAAGTACTCTAATGTTGTTGAGTCTAAGATGGAAAATAGACTTAGAGTCGAAGTATTTAATATTATACTTTAGATATATGAAGTGAAGTTTCTAAGCTTGTGATGTGCTGGATCGTTTGTTCCCCAATTCAAACTCGGATCAGTTGGCAAGTGGATTCTGTGCCTGGGTACGAAACTCTAAACGCAAAATTGTGAAAAGTGTTAAATTTTCCGCTAAATTTACTATGAAAATGCGAAGAATGATAACTATGGGCTTGTATAAAACCTCCTATATCTCAAGTACGCCATGTTACTTCTAGGGGGTGCTCCATCGATGTGACCTCCATTTTTTATAAAGATTATGAGTCAATGGGGACTTCCCAATTCTTATTGATTTACCTTCTCTTTTCACCACACCGCCAACTAATTTTTTTCCTAAGTTGTCTATTGAAGAAAACCACAAATCGTGAGGATTATAGGTAATGGATAAAGAAAGGTCACATTTTTCATCAAGTTTCTTCCACGAGAAAGATATGTCTCAATGGGTGCTCAAGTAGGGTACACACACTCACAAGATAGGAAAAAAAGAGGTATGATGTAAAAAAAAATTCACATTCTACAGATTTACAAAGATCATTTGAAAAGATTGCATCAATTAGTAAATCAAACAAACGAAGAAAATTATAGGTTTCATCACACATGGCTAACAATAATCTCATCACACAAGGCATCAGCATAAATATCAAACAAGTTTCCACACATTCGCTACTGTGCACGCTTAATCACAAGAAAATTAATTTGAGACTTGTGTAGTCACAAGGTTATGCAAAAAATTGCATAATATTAATGCAACTTCATTTGGCCTCATCGTAGTCGAACATTCATTTTTGTTTGATTTTGAGCACTATTCAAGTCCTGATACTCATAAAAAATAAGACTTAAATATGGAAAAGAACAGTCAAATTCAACACATATAATAGGTGGAACAAATATTTCGAAATGATAAAAAACAATAAAAAGAAGGAGTAGTAAGTTTAATCAACTATAAAAACAGTTCAAGACATAATTATAGACCGACAACCTAATATATAACAAATACAATGTCACGAAAGGTCACAAAGTTTGGCCTCACCCTACCAAAAATAAAAACCATTTGCCCTTGAGTGCAAACAAAATATAATATCCACACGCCAAATAAAGAAAGATAGAGAAAGAGTTAAAGAGGCATCATGTCCAAACAATCACTCAATCTGTCTTGGCATCAGTGCCAGGTACATCATACGGATAACATTCCTAAGTACCTAGGGGAGTACAATGTGACCTTAGTATCAGTAGTAGGATCCCAGGGGAATCCAGTGAACCAACACAACTCTTTAATTAGAACCAAAAAGGGTAGAAACGTTTGTTGTTATGTGGATCTCATGGCCATCTCTTTCTAAATAATGAGCCCCAAATTGAGCTGCCTCATTGATAATATCTACCCTAGGCAAGCTTCCTTTGCATGTTGAGGATGTATTCAGTTTGTGAAGGCATGATGGAGCTGATGATGATTGAAAACTAGTACATGGTAGATAAATTCAAATCCTTCACGATCTAAACTTTTATATCTATCCATCTCGGAGTGACAACTTAAAAAAGGAGGGCAAGACTACCCTTTTATTCATCCAAAATTAGACTTTCACCAAACACTCAAAATCATGCTTGAAACCCATGGCTATATCAAGGGAAACATTTATGATATCACTACAACACCCAAGTTCCACACCTCAGACTATGACACACTTAACCTGTCTACACTCGCTATCCTTCTTCTTACCCTTGGGCACCATCTCACCATATAGAGCACCACAATTCCCAAACCCATTAAGGAACATTGAACCCTCGGGGTCTAGAGTAAATCTAAGACTAGTGCTAATGAGGTATCACCCTAACAGTAGAATATTGCCCTTAAGGACTTCTATCGATTTAAACCTATTGGGAAGCCTTGGGGAAGGGATGATTGGTGGCACTGGAGACACAGGATGTGTCTCAGATGGAACTTAGTATGCTTTTGAGACAAAACCTATAGAAATATATGGGTTGGTCATCCTCAAGTTCTTAGAGTAACCTAGAAGGAAGTAGTCATCCAGTCAGGTGTGCACATATTGCCCTTGCCTTTTTCACCCGGTGGAAGCTATAACCTTTTATTAATTCGAGATTTCACCCTCCCCCCTTTATTGATCGTGATACTATGTGATCTTTTTCGGGGTGGCATGTCAATGTTGGTTCTCGAGGAAGCTTGAGAAAATATAATTGACGGTATGGAGTTGCTTTTCTTCTATATGTGTCTTCTCGCATGTCCTAAGCCACAATGCACCTAATGTCTGTCTCGGAAGAAAAGGTGACCTTAGTTTCACTAGTTCGATCCCAGAGGCCTCTTGAACACCGGCACAACCCCTTGATCAGTACCAAAAAGGGTAAGAAATCCTTCTTGTAGTTGGACCTCATGGCAACCTACTACTCAAAAATGTGTCCCAAATTGAGTTGCCTCTTCGATAAGAACTATCCTAGGAAAGATGCCTTCGCATTTTGGGGGATGTATTCATTGTACGAAGGAATGATAGGGCTATTATCGAATTAAAAGTAGTTAAGGTAACTATATTCAAATGCTTCTTCATGATCAGAACTCGTGCATCTATCCATCTCGGGGTAACAATAGAAAAGAGAGGGGTAAGCCAACCGTTTTATTAATCAAGGATGGCCTTTCACAAAACACTCAAAATATTTCTTGAACCTCGTGACTCTCGCAAGCACATCATTTATTATATCTCTACAATACCCTACTTCAATACCTCAGACCATAACATACTTAGCTAGTCTAAAACTCTCTAGACTTCTTTGTAATCTTTGGCACAATCTCACCATATAGATAACACAATTCCCTGACCCATTAAACAACACAAAAGCCTTGGGGTCTATAGGTAATCAAAGCTTTTGCCAATATTGTATCACCCTCACACTAGAGTACTACCCTCAAGGATTTCTGTCTATAGTATCTTCTCCTCCAAAGTTGTTCGTAAACCATCCACTTTAAACCTATTTATAAGCCTTAGGGGAGAGATGATTGGTTGCATTAAATCCATAGGACGTGCCTCATATGGAACTAAGTATGCTCGTGTGAGATTTAGAGGGATCCTAATGAGTCGGAGCTAGATATCACTCTAATATGAGCCCTCCAGGACTATATGGGTTGGTCATCCTCAAGCTCACATAGAGCAGCCTGGGAGCCAACAGTCAACCTATATGGTATGGGACTCTTTCCATTGACTTTATCACCCTGTGGAAGCTCTTGCCGTTTCCTACTTTGAGGATTTAACCCCTTTTATCTATTGTGATACCTTGTGTTCTTTTTCAAGTTGGCATGTCAATGTTGGTCCTGAGGAAGTTAGAGAAGAATTAACTGAATGCTCGAAGGTAGGAATATGATAAGATACCTTTGTATGTATAAAATCAACATCTACCTCCACAAAAGTATCTGTCGTAGTTCTTCTTCTTCAATAAATCTCTTCCAACAGGTACTCAGTCTCAATGCCCCAAATGTCTTTTTAGGAAGACAAGGTGACCTTAGTATCACTCGTTTGATCCCAAGGAAATCTAGCATGCCGACAAAACTCCTTGATCAATACCAAAAAGGATAGAAAATTCTTCCTTTACTTGGACCTCATGGCCTAATCCTGCTCAATATTGAGCCCAAAATTGAGTTGCCTCTTCAATAATATATATCCTAGGCAATCTGCCTAGGAAAATTTTAAGATATATTCATTTAGTGAATTCATGAATGGAGTTGCTAATGAAATAAAACCAATACAAGGTAACTACATTCAAATCCTTCATCACGATATGAACTCCTACTTTTATCCATTACGGGGGTGACAACAAAATGGGAGAGGATAATCCAAGCCTATTATTCATCCAGGAGAGTCACGTCACCAAACCCTCAAAATAATGCTTTAACCCTGTTGCTATCCCAAGGATAACATTTATGATATCTCTACAACACATAACTTCCACACCTCAGACCATGAAAAATTTAACCGATCTGAACTTACTAGTGATCTTCTTATTATTCGGCACTACTTCACTATATAGAGTACATCATTCCCTATCCCATCAAGAAACACAGAAGCCTCAGGGTATAGAGGAAATCTGAAATTTGTGCGAATGAAGTATCGCCCTCATACTAGATTACTACCCTCTGTCGATAGTATCTTCTCCTCTAGGATTGTTTGCAAACCATCCCCTTTCAACCTATTAAGAAGCCTTAGGTGAGGGATGAATGTTAGCATTGGATCCATAGGACGTGCCTTAGCTGGGACTGAGTATTCTAGTTTGTGAGCTATAGGCACCCTAACGAGTTAGGGCAAGATCTAGCTCGAATCTGATCCCTCCAGGACTATGAGCCTGTTTGGCTTAGCTTAAAAGCTGGTCAAACTGACTTAAAAGCTGGTTTTTAACTTATTTAACTGTTTGCAAAACTCAAAATAACTTATTTTAAGTTTAAAAAAAACTTATTTTAAGCCAAAAGTTAAAAGCTGGGGTAGGGGTGCTTTTTTTTTTTTAGCTTATAAGCTGTTTTAAGTTGACCACATTTTTATCTTTTTGTTCTTAATATTTTTATACAATCTCCAAATTACCCATATAACCCTAACATCTCTTTCATCCATTTTTCCCTTTTCACGTTTGGCATAACAACTTCAACACTTTTATCCAAACGCATAACTGCTTATTTTAAAAATAAGTTTCAGCACTTTCAAAAGTACTTTTTTAAAGCTACTTTTATTAAGCTGATCCGAACGGGCCCTATATGGGTTGGTCATCCTCAGATTGACATAGATCAACCTAGGAGTCAGTAGTCACCTGGCCGCTTCCCCTTCCCTTCTTTGCCTAGTGGAAGATCTTGCCGTTTCTTTATTCGAGGATTTCACCCCTTTTTATTGATCGTGATACCAAGTGTTCTTTTTTGGGGTGTCAAGTCAATGTTTTTCCTTACCATATTTGGAAAACATCATGATAAGTTAAAAGATATTCAAGAAAAATCACAGAAAATTGTTGTAGATAGACTTGGTGAATTACTCGGCGAGTTTCTAAAAATTAATTTAGCGAGCTACATCTGTCTAGCCGAACGAACTTGGACTAAAATTTTGGAAAAAATGGCAAGTCGGCAATGGGAAGGCCATTCGGAGAATCATCGATAGAATTCGACGTTAAATGATTAGCCCACCGAAAGTTAAGCTGCAATTTAATCTACAGGTGTGCAGACAAAACACAATCAATGAGACTTTTGGCTAGTCGTCGAGTGATTTCGGCAAAATTAAACTTCTTGTTAATACATATAGAATCAAACAACACATTTAGGAAGAAATTAAAAATGAAATATGAACTTTAGCGAACTACTGAGTGGTTAAACGAGCTCGACCAAGCTCACAAAACAACCAAGCATGCCTATTTTCAATCCAACTTGTCGAATTAAACCCCAATTACCCTAAGGTTAAATAAAGGTATGCGACCTTCAAATTAATACTAGACCCATTACACTCATTACCCCGGGTTACTTATACTTCTCCCATTTTTTCAGAATTCGGCCATTCAATGAATTTTGTCAATAAGAATTATGTTACCCGCTCTATCATTGGGAAAATAATGTAAGTTGGAACGAATACAAGATACTTATACATCACCCAACTAGACCCAAGAACATGCAACAACAACCCCACAAATTTAAACCAATTTTTACGCACAAATGTATTGGAATTCAATAATACATATATTACATGTAAGATTATTAAGTCAAAACATGAACTCAACTAAGTGACTTGGGGTCGAATCTAACAATGAGTGGTATGAATTTTAGAATAAATAGTAAAGCATATATATTTTGAAGTCAATCGAAGGTAAAAACTTTTTACGAATAATAACATGATTCATGTTTTGGGTGACACAAGTGTAAAATAGTAGGGGGGTTTTTATTTTAGCTTTCCGGTACAACAACAAATAAGATGAAAATAAGCCATATATAGACAGGTTCTGGGATGTGGTTGGATAATGGGCAAAGGTAAACAAGGTAAACAAATGGGTGATTGAAATTATAGTAAATAGTTTTAAATGAATGGATAATCTAGACATTTATGGGGATAAACTTTCTCTTGTACAATTTACCTCGATTCAAATTTGTTGTCAAGCTGAAATGTGTTAGACTTCATATAATTACTGCATAAGAGTAATATATTAATAATCTCAAACTAAAAAACCATCTATCAATATATTAAACAATTTAAAAAAGGAATTATATTATTAATAATAGTTTGCCAAACGACCTTAATACAAACGCTTGAACAAATGGTTGAAATGAAACAGTAGGGACATCATGAAATAGCTATGTCTAATGTACTAAATCAAGAATAATAAACGTTGGCATCCTCAAACTTAGGAGGACCTACCAATGTATGGAGATCGCTAATCCTAATCACTTTAACCAATCTTCAATCTTATCTCGTACATGTGCCTATAAAAATTGTAATTGTATATCGGTTAGTACATACTTTTATAGAGTATGGTTGTACGCACATAAACACATAAGGACTATGCACGATCAAGGAAAGATCTTTCTATAGCAACATGTCAATTCTAGAAAGTAAAGTCACTATACTTTCCTAATTCGTTATTTGTGATTCATGCTATGAATATAACATGTTTCCATGCATTTAAAGCACACACTCATTTTGTAACGACCTGTTTAGTCGTTTTGAGCAGCAGACTTCGATTCTGGAAAAACTGACAAAGACAACGGGCCCCACGACGGACCGTCGCAGGGTCTCGTTTCAAAACACTTAGAAAATCTGAAATTGGGTACTGAAAATCGACTCTCTGAACTTCGTAACAGATTGGCAGGACGGACCGTCACAGGTGTGACGGACCGTCACAGACTCTTCAGAGAAATTGAGTCTCTGAAGCCTGTGACGGAGCAGCAGGACGGACTGTCGCAGGCGCGACGGGCCGTCACAGGCTACGTAATCCAAGGCGGAGTCGGATTTCTTTATACGTTTGAAGGGACTTTTTTGACTATTCCTGCTTTAATTATAAAGTTAGAGGGTTAATGTTAGTAAGTCTAATTACTTGGGGGTTAAAAGAGGTAACCTTAAGTTAATTAGTGGGTTGTTATTGTCATCTTTTATTCTTAATTATATACTAATTAGGGTAAAAGAAAGAGGGTTTGAATAAAGAAAATAGAAAGAACAAGAGAGAGAGGGAGAATCGAACGAGGAAGAGAGAAACAAAGCTTGGGAAATTGCTTGCTTGATCACAAATCTTCGGTGGAGGTAGGTTATGGTTTTTATGCTATTCGTAGTAAACTCTTAATAGCGAATGATATGTATTGGTAGTATTGTAAACCCTTCTATATGCTTAATTGTATGCTTGCATGAATGTGATTATGTAATTGTGATATAATAAGCATGATGAAGCTATTGAATCTTAAATCTTGAAAAGAAACCCTAATCTACTTTGTTAATGATGATGCCTTGGTATAAAAGAAGGCTTGATGAACGAAAGTAGTGAGATTAGGGGATCGGGTGCCACGTTCCGATACCAGGATAGTATATGAGGATCTGAGTGTCACGTTCCGACACCAGGATAGTATGTGGATCGGGTGCCACGTTCCGGTACCAGGATAGTATATGAGGATCGGAGTGTCACGTTCCGACACCAGGATAGTAGATGGATCGGGTGCCACGTTCCGGTACCAGGATAGTATATGAGGATCGGAGTGTCACGTTCCGACACCAGGATAGTATATGGATCGGGTGCCACGTTCCGGTACCAGGATAGAATATGGATCGGGTGTCACGTTCCGACATCAGGATAGAATGAGGATCGGAGTGTCACGTTCCGACACCAGGATAGAATATGAGGAGCGGAGTGTCACGTACCGACACGAGAGGAATAAAGATAATGAAATCTTGAAAGATGTTAATAATACTCAATCTAATGAATCTAATTCCCAAATGAGTATGATGGGGAGGCGTGAGTCCTCATTAATGTTCTTGGTGTTGTGACCAAGGGTTATGGTAATTGTAAATGCTGCATGCTAAGGATATTAGTTGATTTTATGATGTTATCTGATATATAGTGTTTTCTATTTTGAGTTGGCCGATGATATCTACTCAGTACTTGTGTTTGTACTGACCCCCTACTTTTATGTTTTCTTCTTTGTTATTTGTGGAGTGCAGCAAACGTGCCATCGTCTTCAACTCAATCGCAACTCTAGCCAGTCTTCATTACTCTGGATATCAGGGTGAGCTAAAGCTTCTAGCTTGGACTGGATCTTCCTCTTCATGTCCTGATGCCTTGAACTTCCAGCATGGACTAGCTTTTACTTATTTTAGCTTCTTAGAATACTCTTAGTTTAGTAATTTGATTATAGATGTTCTTGTGGTGATGACTTCCAGATTTTGGGGAATAATAGATGTTGTATTTTAGAAGTTATTGAATTGGTTTTTATTATTGAGTTAAGTCTTCCGCATTACTTTCTGTTGATATTATATTGAAATGTTAACGTTTAGATTGGTTGGTTCGCTCACATAGGATGGTAAGTGTGGGTGCCAGTCGCGATCCGATTTGGGTCGTGACAAACTTGGTATCAGAGCATTAGGTTCGTTGGTCTCATCACACAAGAACGAGTCTAGTAGAGTCTTAAGGAACGGTAGGGGGACTCCTTTACTTTTCTTTGAGAATCAATAAGACTTTAGGAAAATTCCATTCTTTCATTCTTTCTTTCGTGCTATTACTTGGATCCAATTGGTATCTAGGTGATACGAATTGGTATCTGACCATCTTCACTCTATTTCGCAGATGGTTAGAACTAGAGCAACGACTGCGCCAACATCAACATCGGCAAGACAAGAAGCGTCTGAGCCAGCCACTGGGGCTGTAGCTCGAGGAAGAGTAACAGCAAGAGGCCGTGGTAGAGGTCGTGGGAGGACGTCCTCTAGAGGAAGAGGACGAGCACCTAGCCCATCTGATACTAGGGTGGTGACTCCTCCACCTACTGAGGAAGTAGTAAGAGAGGGTGAGGAAGGGGAGAATGAACAAGTGCAAAATGATGAATTGCCACCGCAACCTACCCAGAAATGATCAATCAGGTTCTCGCTTATCTTAGTGGGTTATCTGATCAGGGCCAGACACCTCCAGTGTTTTCTGCACTAGCACCTCAGGTTCCGGAGGTACAACATGCGGCTACTATGGCTCCTCGTATGGATGCCTCATTGGACATAGGCACGTTTCCACGTCTGACTACTGGGCCTATAATGACAAATGATCAGCATGAACTTTTCAGTAAGTTCTTGAAATTGAATCCTCCAGTCTTCAAGGGTGCTGAATCTGAGGATGCTTACGATTTTCTGGTTGACTGTCATGAGCTACTACACAAGATGGGTATAGTAGAACGGTTTGGTGTTGAGTTCGTGAGTTATCAGTTTCAAGGGAACGCCAAAATGTGGTGGCGGTCACATGTTGAGTGTCAACCAACAGAGGCACCACCTATGACTTGGGCCTCATTCTCTAGCTTGTTTATGGAGAAGTATATCCCCCGGACTTTGAGGGATAGGAAAAGGGATGAGTTCTTGAGCCTAGAGCAAGGTAGGATGTCGGTTAATGCATATGAGGCTAGGTTTCGTGCACTATCCAGGTATGCCACTCAACTTTGTTTCAGTCCACAAGAGCGGATTCGCTGGATTGTGAAGGGGTTGAGGTCAGAGTTGCGGATTTCGGCCTTACAGGTAGCGGCTACGGCAAAATCCTTCCAAGAAGTGGTAGACATCGTGATAGAGGTGGAAGGAGTGAAGCCCGATGACTTCACCTCGACATCGACATCAAAAAGGTTTCGAAAGAGAGGTGAGTTTAATGGTTCTTACCCTAGAGGACAGGGTTCCGGAGGTTACTCAGTCCGACCGATTAAGTCTTCACTACAGACTGTAGTTGGGGGTCCACCTCAGACCGGTCAACACTTCCCTGAGAGACCTATGCATGAACCCAGAGAGTGCTATGGATGTGGGGAGATTGGACATATTAAGAGATATTGTCCAAAACAGAGTTACCGACCCCCAATAGCTAGAGGTAGAGGTGGTTATGGAAGAGGCCGTCATTCTGGAGGACGCGGTGGTCGAGGTAATGGTGGTCACCAAAACGGCCGGGGTGATGGGCAAACTGGAGCCACTACATCACAACATGGTAGGGGCAACGGACAGACAAGTAATGGGGCCCATTGCTACGCTTTTCCTGGGAGATCTGAAGTGGAGACATCAGATGCTGTCATCACAGGTAATCTTTTGATTTGTGGTTGCCTGGCTTCTGTATTGTTTGATCCTGGATCCACATTTTCTTATGTATCTTCCTCATTTCCTAATGGTCTAAATTTACGTTGTGAATTACTTGACATGCCTATTCGTGTTTCTACTCCGGTGGGTGAGTCTGTGGTAGTTGAAAAGGTATATAGGTCTTGTTTGGTGAACTTTGTGGGGAGCAACACTTATGTAGATTTGGTTATCTTAGAAATGGTTGATTTTGATGTAATTCTGGGTATGACTTGGCTTTCTCCGCAATTTGCGATCTTGGATTGTAATGCTAAAACGGTGACGTTAGCCAAGCCTGGGACAGATCCGTTAGTGTGGGAGGGTGACTACACTTCCAATCCGGTGCGTATCATCTCCTTTCTTCGTGCTAAGAAAATGGTTAGTAAAGGGTGTTTAGCTTTCATGGCACATCTCAAGGATGACACTACCCAAGTGCCTTCGATTGAGTCAGTTTCGGTGGTCCGTGAGTTTCTGGATGTGTTCCCTGCAGATCTTCCTGGTATGCCACCAGATAGGGACATTGACTTCTGTATTGATCTTGAACCGGGTACTCGCCCCATTTCTATACCCCCTTATAGAATGGCTCCCGCGGAGTTAAGAGACTTAAAAGTCCAACTTCAAGAGTTGTTGAGCAAAGTCTTCATTAGACCAAGTGCATCTCCTTGGGGTGCTCCGGTTTTGTTTGTAAAGAAGAAGGATGGGAGTTTTCGGATGTGCATAGACTACCGGCAGGTGAACAAGGTAACCATAAAGAACAAGTATCCTCTTCCTCGCATTGATGACTTGTTCGATCAGTTACAAGGTGCTTGTGTCTTCTCTAAGATTGACTTGAGATCCGGTTACCATCAATTGAAAATACGGGCAACGGATGTGCAAAAAGCTGCTTTTAGAACCAGGTATGGGGATTACGAATTTGTAGTGATGTCTTTTGGTCTTACGAATGCCCCAGCTGCGTTCATGAGTTTGATGAACGGGATTTTTAAGCCATATTTGGATCTCTTTGTGATCGTATTTATTGATGATATACTGATATACTCTAAAAATAAGGAGGAACATGAGGAGAATTTGAGAATGGTATTGGAAATGTTGAGGGAGAAAAAGCTTTATGCTAAGTTCTCTAAGTGTGAGTTTTGGCTAGATGCAGTGTCCTTCTTGGGGCACGTGGTTTCTAAGGATGGAGTGATGGTGGATCCTTCTAAGATTGAGACAGTGAAGAATTGGGGAAGACCTACTAATGTGTCAGAAATAAGGAGCTTTGTTGGGTTAGCTAGCTACTACCGCCGATTTGTCAAGGGATTCTCTTCTATTGCTTCCCAATTGACGAACTTGACTAAGCAGAATGTTCCATTTGTATGGTCAGATGAGTGTGAGGAAGCTTTCAGAAGCTCAAGACTCTGTTGACTACTGCACCAATTCTCACCTTGCCAGTGGAAGGTATGAATTTCATTGTCTATTGTGATGCATCCTATTCGGGTTTGGGTGCAGTGCTAATGCAAGAGAAGAATGTGATTGCTTATGCTTCAAGACAATTAAAAGTGCATGAACGTAACTATCCAACTCATGATTTGGGATTGGCCGCGGTAGTGTTTGCATTAAAGCAATGGAGACACTATCTATATGGGGTTAAGTGTGAGGTCTACACGGATCATCGTAGCCTTCAGTATGTCTTTACTCAGAAAGATTTGAACTTGAGACAGAGGAGATGGATGGAACTACTGAAGGACTACGACAACACTATTTTGTATCATCCGGGGAAGGCGAATGTTGTAGCGGATGCTTTAAGTAGAAAGGCGGGAAGCATGGGATGTCTAGCTCACTTGCAAGCTTCTAGACGCCCATTGGCTAGAGAAGTTTAGATCCTGGCTAACGACCTTATGAGATTAGAAGTAAATGAGAAGGGAGGATTTTTAGATTTTGTGGAGGCAAGATCTTCCTTCCTTGACAAGATTAAGGGAAAGCAGTTTAATGATGAAAAATTTATCCGGATCCGAGATAAAGTGTTGCAAGGAGAGGCTAAAGAAGCGACAATCGATGAGGAAGGTGTTTTGAGGATTAAGGGAAGGGTATGTGTACCCCGCGTCGAAGATTTGATCAACACTATTCTGACAGAGGCTCATAGTTCAAGGTATTCGATACATCCGGGTGCAACCAAGATGTATCGTGACCTAAAGCAACACTTTTGGTGGAGTAGAATGAAACGTGATATTGTTGAGTTTATTGCCAAATGTCCAAATTGTCAGCAAGTAAAGTATGAACACCAGAGGCCCGGAGGAACACTTCAGAGAATGCCCATTCCTGAATGGAAGTGGGAAAGGATTGCAATGGATTTCGTGGTTGGTCTTCCAAAGACATTGGGAAAGTTTGATTCTATTTGGGTAATTGTTGATAGGTTAACAAAGTCTGCTCACTTCATTCCAGTCAAGGTGACTTACAATGCAGAGAAGTTAGCCAAACTTTACATCTCGGAAGTGGTGCGATTGCATGGGGTTCCACTCTCCATTATATCAGATAGAGGTACGTAGTTTACTTCTAAGTTTTGGAAAACATTGCATACGGAATTGGGTACTAGGTTGGACCTTAGTACTACGTTCCATCCTCAGACCGATGGTCAGTCTGAGCTAACGATTCAAGTGTTGGAGGATATGCTTCGTGCATGTGTGATAGAATTTGGTGGTCATTGGGATAGCTTCTTACCCTTAGCGGAGTTCTCCTACAACAATAGCTATCACTCAAGCATTGATATGGCCCCGTTTGAGGCACTATATGGGAGAAGATGTAGGTCTCCCATTGGGTGGTTTGATGCATTTGAGGTTAGACCTTGGGGTACTGAACTTTTGAGGGATTCATTAGAGAAAGTGAAATCTATTCAAGAAAAGCTGTTAGCGGCGTAAAGTAGGCAAAAGGAATATGCAGATCGAAAGGTTAGAGACTTGGAGTTCATGGAGGGTGAACAAGTCTTGTTGAAGGTTTCGCCAATGAAAGGGGTGATGCGGTTTGGTAAGCGAGGTAAACTTAGCCCAAGGTATATTGGTCCATTTGAAGTACCTAAGCGAGTAGGGGAGGTGGCTTATGAGTTAGCCTTGCCTCCAGGGCTGTCCGGAGTGCATCCGGTATTCCATGTGTCGATGTTGAAAAGATACCATGGGGATGGAAACTACATTATCCGTTGGGATTCAGTTTTGCTTGATGAGAATTTGTCTTATGAGGAAGAGCCTGTTGCTATTTTAGATAGAGAAGTTCGCAAGTTGAGGTCAAGGGAGATTGCGTCCATCAAAGTTCAATGGAAGAATCGACCAGTCGAAGAAGCCACTTGGGAGAAAGAGGCTGATATGCAAGAAAGATATCCACACCTGTTTACAGATTCAGGTACTTCTTTCGCCCTTGTTTTTCTCCTTATGATCATTCGAGGACGAACGATGGGTAAATTGGTATCTATTGTAACGACCTGTTTAGTCGTTTTGAGCAGCAGACTTCGATTCTGGAAAAACTGACAAAGACAACGGGCCCCACGACGGACCGTCGCAGGGTCTCGTTTCAAAACACTTAGAAAATCTGAAATTGGGTACTGAAAATCGACTCTCTGAACTTCGTCACGGAATGGCAGGACGGACCGTCATAGGTGTGACGGACCGTCACAGACTCTTCAGAGAAATTGAGTCTCTGAAGCCTGTGACGGAGCAGCAAGACGGACCATCGCAGGCGCAACGGGCCGTCACAGGCTACGTAATCCAAGGCAGAGTCGGATTTCTTTATACGTTTTAAGGGACGTTTTTGACTATTCCTGCTTTAATTATAAAGTTAGAGGGTTAATGTTAATAAGTCTAATTACTTGGGGGTTAAAAGAGGTAACCTTAAGTTAATTAGTGGGTTATTATTGTCATCTTTTATTCTTAATTATATACTAATTAGGGTAAAAGAAAGAGGGTTTGAATAAAGAAAATAGAAAGAACAAGAGAGAGATGGAGAATCGAACGAGGAAGAGAGAAACAAAGCTTGGGAAATTGCTTGCTTGATCACGAATCTTCGGTGGAGGTAGGTTATGGTTTTTATGCTATTCGTAGTAAACTCTTAATAGCGAATGATATGTATTGGTAGTATTGTAAACCCTTCTATATGCTTAATTGTATGCTTGCATGAATGTGATTATGTAATTGTGATATAATAAGCATGATGAAGCTATTGAATCTTAAATCTTGAAAAGAAACCCTAATCTACTTTGTTAATGATGGTGCCTTGGTATAAAAGAAGGCTTGATGAACGAAAGTAGTGAGATTAGGGGATCGGGTGCCACGTTCCGATACCAGGATAGTATATGAGGATCGGAGTGTCACGTTCCGACACCAGGATAGTATATGGATCGGGTGCCACGTTCTGGTACCAGGGTAGTATATGAGGATCGGAGTGTCACGTTTCGACACCAGGATAGTATATGGATCGGGTGCCACGTTCCGATACCAGGATAGTATATGAGGATCGGAGTGTCACGTTCCGACACCAGGATAGTATATGGATCGGGTGCCACGTTCCGGTACCAGGATAGAATATGGATCGGGTGTCACGTTTCAATATCAGGATAGAATGAGGATCAGAGTGTCACGTTCCGACACCAGGATAGAATATGAGGAGCGGAGTGTCACGTACCAACACGAGAGGAATAAAGATAATGAAATCTTGAAAGATGTTAATATACTCAATCTAATGAATCTAATTCCCAAATGAGTATGATGAGGAGGCGTGAGTCCTCATTGATGTGCTTGGTGTTGTGACCAAGTGTTATTGTAATTGTAAATGCTGCATGCTAAGGATATTAGTTGATTTTATGATGTTATCTGATATATACTGTTTTCTATTTTGAGTTGGCCGATGATATCTACTCAGTACTTGTGTTTGTACTGACCCCCTACTTTTATGTTTTCTTCTTTGTTATTTGTGGAGTGCAGCAAACGTGCCATCGTCTTCAACTCAATCGCAACTCTAGCCAGTCTTCATTATTCTGGATATTAGGGTGAGCTAAAGCTTCTAGCTTGGACTGGATCTTCCTCTTCATGTCCTGATGCCTTGAACTTCCGGCATGGACTAGCTTTTACTTATTTTAGCTTCTTAGAAAACTCTTAGTTTAGTAATTTGATCATAGATGTTCTTGTGGTGATGACTTCCAGATTTTGGGGAATAATAGTTGTTGGATTTTAGAAGTTATTGAATTGGTTTTTATTAATGAGTTAAGTCTTCCGCATTACTTTCTGTTGATATTATATTGAAATGTTAAGGTTTATATTGGTTGGTTCGCTCACATAGGATGGTATGTGTGGGTGCCAGTCGCGATCCGATTTGGGTCGTGACACATTTTCTATATGAACATAAGACCTTGGAATCATAAACATAATTTTAGAACAACTCAAACAAAACATAATAATTTCGCTCCCTTAGGCCGAGAGCTTCTTCTCCATGCCTTAGTTTATTTTTTACTCTTTTTCTTCTTGTTGTTGTTTAGTTCAATGATCTCCTTTGATCCTACAATTTATTTATAAGTACAATGATTCATCGTCGTATCATACCTACAATGAATAAAGTCAGTAATCCAAAAGACTAAGGAAATGATTTGACTTCCCTTACCACAAGTTATTCTTTTTATTCTTGTTTAATTGGGCATGAAGTCTTTATAAGTGAATCTTTATCTGCTAAGCCCATTCTTTGATCATTTGGGATAATATAAAGTTGCTGAGGCATATATATTTATATTATTAGCTATGACCAATATTTGATCATTTGCATAATATGAACATATTGACATATACTCATATATTTGGCTATGCCCATTATTCGTTCATTTGCATAATATAAGAGGTCATTATAACCTAATCTTTATCTTTGTTGGCATAAGCCAGTAACTGTTAAAACTTAATTCTTATCAAAAACTAATGAAATGATACACTTATGCTTTTGCTTGCTTATTTCAGTTTGAAATTTCATCTCTTCTTCTTTCTTTCTTGCTTTCTCAAAGAAATCTTTAGCATTAAGATCATGTGAGCAAACATGAAATCCAGTGTCTGCCCCACACTGAAAAATGGTGGTTGACCGGCTAAAGTAAAACGAAGTCCAGTGTCTTCCCCACACTTAAATGAGGTGGTTCACTGCTACAGTGAAGCAAAATAATTTATTTGATCATTAACCGACATAAATAATGTGAGCTGAACATGATATCTTGTGTTTCCCCCACACTAATAAGGGGTGGTTCACCTGCCAAACTGATACCGAATACTACCTATCTCTCTTAGGTGGAATCCACTAGCTAGTTCCTATGCTGGCTACATAGTTCAAAGACTAGGATATTTTAGAGTCTACCTATCCACCTTAATGGTAGCCTCATCTCATGAGGCTTTTATGTGCTTTCACAAGCTCATTGTTAGTCTATCGGTGCTTTGCTCAATTTCTTATACCTTTTAACTTTTAGAGTTGAGTCATACATTATGGAATCTTGCTTCTAATATGAGGTATGCTTAACTCAACGGATGACTTGTCATCCCTTTCTTTACTTGATGAATGTGAACTTAAACCTTACCTAATCATCACGGTGTTAATGAGATTTGTCTCACGGTTTCTAATATCCTCATATGCATTATCGATTAGGTACAAGTGAGACTTGTCTCACTTCCTTTAACACCCCATTCTTTTAAATTTCATAACTCATAAGCTTTTTGTTATGTAATTTTTCACGTTATCTTGGTCAATGTCATTTGGTAGCCTTATACCATTCTTTATGACAGTTATAAACTTATTCAATGTACTACTATATATATAGTTCATTTGGATAGGGTATGTTTTGACTTGTCCCAATGATTGACATACCCTTGGTTATGAATTCATTGAGTTACATTGGTCATTCTTAATTGGGTATAACTTAGTAATTAGACAATTTTATATCATATTTTTGAAATAAGATTGATAGCCAATTTATTGGCATAAGAAAAACTTTCATATATTATGGTAATGTAGAATATTGTTAGCCAATTTATTGGCATAAGCAAAACTTTCACATATAATGGTAGTCTAAAATATTGTTAGCCAATTTCTTGGCATAAGTCAAACTTTCACATATCATGGTATTCTAAACCATCATTTTAAGAAAGCCAACCGTTGACATTTAATTAGCTTATAAGAACAATTTAGAGATAGATTGGCCAAGCTATAAAGTTGATTTGGCATTGAAGGTTAATTAATTAGCTTTGATTCACATCTTGTGTCTTGTTAGAAACATTGTATTCCCAATACTTACATCATATCTTCTGTAAACTCAAACAGTAAAGTCAAAAACTTTATTCTTTTCAATAATAAACTAAATTTCATCAATGACTTAAAAAAAATTCATCTTGTCTAACACAAGTAGGCATTTATCATACAGATCTAACATATATGTCTCATTCGGCATTATTAAATCATTGAAGCCTATGCTTAATGATCAGTTAGAACAACAAAACAACACCATGCTCGAGATATTTCATTATGCATTCACTAGAATTAGAAATAAAGATAAACTAGGGACAGAAATGATCGTTTCATTGGGAACAACTCTAGTTACGATTTCTTGAGTTCAGAATGATTGAAAAGACTCTTGAAGAAAGTAATCCAAGAGATAAAAACCATACCTTACTATTGAATTGAATCTACGAAGATCACCTTGAACCTTTCACGAGAAATCTTGCAGAATAGCCTTGAAATCTCCTAAGAGAACTGGAGAATATTTTCTGTTTTTCTTGCGTTTTGCTCACTGTTTTCAGTCGTGAGTTTATAGTGGTTGAATGTGATTCTAAGTCTTAGGAACTTAATATTACTATTTCAACTTATACTAATTAACTTAATTAAATTATTCAATTAGCTAATTACCAAAACGCCCCTCCTAAATTGACTAAAAATAAGAGAACATTTGACAAAGCCAAATCTGAAATTTTCCAAATGGTTTCAGCTTTGACCTTGAATTGTAATTAAATAATTATGTTGATAATTTAATTAAATTTGTTACCTAGGGTAACTAATAATATACCCCTAAGTCACTAAGGCCATAACCAACCCCTTTAGACAATCTTAGGTTAGGTCTAGTATCACCGGTTAAGTCATTGGATTTTTGGCACACTAGTTACTTAATCTCGGTTAGTACTAGGTTAGTTAGAAAGTTAGGTAAGTTAGTAAGATCCTAGAGTTGGTTAGGAAGCTAGGCCCCACATGGCTTTACCCGTGCGTGCGCCTTCCCCCTAACCGCTTTAACTGCATTCGGTAGGGCCTGTCCCTTGGCCTATTAGCATATGTGCTTGCACATGTTTTTCTTCTCATTTCTTGTTATCCCAAGGATCCTCACTATATATTTTTGTACTTATTACTCTACATGATCATATTAAATGATCATGTGCCATGGTACCTAGGCTTGACACTTGATGCCTCGTACCTAATGTTCTAAGAATTCAATCTTTTAGCGTAGGGTCTTCATTGCAAGTACAATTCCTAAACAAGCATGTATTGGAGCAAGTGAACATCAAGGTGTATTTTAAGTTATTTGTTAATACATTGATATTGGCTGACACCCTTAACCCAATATTCTCTAACATGCCCAATCTTACTCAATATTGGGCATTGTGATACCTATGTATCCAAATATATATTCTTAAAACCTAATAGACTCTTCACTATATAAGTACATATTCTGGAATGTTACAGAATGTCATCTTCATTAACCCTCAAATAGTTATAACTAAATCGGAGATTAACCTTAGAAAATAGATATCCCCTTGAAGTTAGTAAAACAAGTCATCTATCCTTGGGAGAGGATATTTGTTCAAAGCGGTAACCTTGTTTAATTGCTAACAATCAATACACATATTGAGTGAAGTATTTTTCTTTTTCACAAACAATACTGAAGCACCCCATGCAAAGATACTAGGTCAGATTAAACCCTTATCTAAAAAATATTTCAATTATTAATTTAGTTACTTTTGGTCTCTCGACTCCATTTGGTAGGAAGGAATAAGGATAGGTTGCATATGAATGAGAAGGTCAATACCAAATATATTTCCCTTTCGGGTGGAACACCCAGTAGATTATACGGAAACACTCCCAAAAACTCATATACAAAAAGGACCAACTGAAGAACAGGGGTCACAAAATCTACATCCCTCACCCTAACCATAAGGTGTATGGAACCTATAGAAATTAGATTTCTAGCTTTTAGACAAGAGATATACCAGATCTTGGCATAGAACTCCCCCCCCCCCCTCCGCCTTCCACTCTAGGATGAGTTAATTTGGAAAATGAAACTTTAGTATAGAGGTTATAAAATCAATTGATGCATAAAAGGAATACATCCAATCCATATCAAGGTTAAAATAAAAATATAGCTTAGAAAGTTTACAAGCTCTACAAGGTCAACATTAGTGACCCTATGGGAGAAAGAGACAAGATACTTTTGTAGACTTACTTAGCCATAATAGAATCACCAACTAGAGTATAGATAAAAAGAAGGATCTAACAACAAATATAAAAGAACATCAAACCATAAAGACGCCTATGGCTTTAAAATATACAAGTTAGCACCAGGTCAAGTAAAGCACAAAAATCAAGCTAGAAGACATTCAACATTCCACTAACCATATCAGGAGAAAACTCGTGTTCATTACGAGTTTGAAATTCATAGAACTTGTTTTTCTTTGAAACACTTGAACCTGAAACAAGAGATTATCTTTTTTAGTATTCACTCCCTTTAGTAGTAAGCATTGAGAAATCCCTCATTTTATGACCACATTCTCCACAATCGAATCAATCATTTGTGCCGGCTAAGTATCTGCCTTCATGATTCTTCCCACATGTAGCACTAGCAGTAAATATTTATCCAACATCGTGTCCTCCTTAAGTCTTACAGTTAGACACTCTATCTTTGGTGCACTTAGAAACACCATCAGACCTTGAGTGAGAGAAATTACCATCACCAGTTCTTGCCTTTTTTTGTCTCTATAAAACATTCCTTTAGTTTCTCGTATTTTTTTTAGCATAAACAATGAGACAGGAAATGTTCATATCATTAATTAGCATGAAAATTTATCATTTCATAAAACTCCTTTCAGATACATGCAACACGATTATACTCATCCTTGCCTTAGGATCGACTACCATTGTTGGAGCATATATTTATATTTGTGTGAACATAAATGAATATTCTTTCACATTCATGTTTCCTTGTTAATGATTACTAAACTCAAGTACCTTTGCTTCTCTAATATCAAGGGAAACAAACCTATCAAAGAGAAACCTTTGAATTTTTTCATGTCAAGAGGACCCGCATCTTCCGCACTTCTTTCTTTCCATTTGTTGAGCAATATTTGAGAACACCCTTAAGTTGATAAGAGACCAACTCTTCATTTTACACCGGTGGTACCTTCATGATCATCAACACCTTATAAACCACATGAATGAACTGTTAAAGGTGTTCATTAACCTTCAAACCATGAAACTCTTGAGCAGTGATATTAGTGAAATTTCTCTCTTTAGATACCACCATGCCCACATTAGAGTTCACGGAGACGAAAACCACCATATTTGATTGAACCATTATCGATCAAACGCACACATGAAAAGAAAACTTAAACTCCGCATTAGTCACTTGCCTTACCAAAGGTCCGACTACAACTTGAGGAGCATAGAGGACCTTCTCATTCTACATTATTTCCCACATTCCTTTCAGCATATTCTCTTTCAGTATCCATATCTTGTAGAGCATCTGATAAGGATTAGAAGCGTGAAATTATAAGTTGAACTCTATCGCATGACTTTAGAGTAATGAAAAGTTCCCCAAAATATAATATAATCTCTCATCCATAAGTGTGGCACGCTTCACACCCATTAACAAGACTATACTTAAAGAGGATTGTGACACACTCTAGGTCCTTTCTAAACCTTATGAAGAATTAAAAAATTTATTACCACCCAAGGTAAACCGTAGGTGTAAAAGGGTGTATAAAATCCCGAGAGTCCCTATACCAGAAACTTATTATACCTCATACAAGATTGAATGAAATCAATAGATATAAAATTAATTGGGATGTAAACCCTTAAATTAAGTTCAAAATTTAAATGTAAAGATAAAATGAAGTAAGGGCTTGGTCCTCCGAACATGAGGGCGCAACAATACTCAAGCTTCTACCAGTAGACCCCTACACACATAAGTATGAATTTTGAGAATTATACCCTACATAAAAGAAAGGTAGGATATACTATGCATTAGTACAAAAATGCACTAAGTTATATAGACAATAATAAAACATAATAAATCATGCTTAAAATATTTTTTCGTGACATGAAATGACAAAGCTAAAACACATATAAAATAGCTAGAACTCTTAAGTCATAAAACGTATTCTATGGAAACTAATAGCCTTCTAACCTTTGTGAGATACTTTTTGATTTAACACTAGTACATTATTGTGGGAAAGTTACTTTCAACCGATATATAACACCATAACAGTTATAAACACAAAACTCGATGTATAACCTAGACCAAAAAGGGGTTTCCTACTTACAAAGGTAAGATCATGAACTTTAGTTATTGTGAATTCACTAGATAATATAATCTTGACAAAAACTAACGGGAAAACTTTCATCTCAATATCCTCTCGGTGCAAACCGTAAATCCTACAAAATTGTCATTTTCTTAACTTGTATTTATCATCCTTGGAAGGAACATCATATTTTCAAAAAGATCTAAGTCATCTATCATCCATACAAAGGTAAAATTAAGACTACCAAACAGAGCTAGGTTTAAGTAGAATACCTCCTTAACCTTGATCCATTTCAGGTAAAAATACTTTTGAACCTTACAATCTTTTATTCAAGAATACAATTCACATTTATGCTTTTATGGGTATATGAGAAACCTTTCACAACACAACAAAAAAATATCTATATGCTTTGCTCTCAATGGCACTTACATCACAATTAATCAATTTCATAAGAACATGCATAATTATATGGTTCATGTTTTATAATTCAAAACCCTCACTATATCATAATGAATTGGAAAACATGGATAATCACGGGTTCATGGGGATTCATCTTTTAAATATTGAATTATCTATATTCATTCAGAAAATATCATCAAACAATCAAATAATTCAACATTTAATGGCACCATGGACATGGAAGAAAATGTTAACTCAATTAGGGATTTCTTACTTTGTAAATTGACAATTTTAGAAACTATATGGAGGATAGGGATATATATATGAAAATTCTCATACCACAATGGAACAATATTGCCTTCAATAGAATATTAGGATAGTTTACTTGAAACCTTAGGTTGACTCATTCTTTTTCAAGCTACCTAGAGAGGAATATATTTGGGAGAGGAAGACTTGTTTTTGTCACGACCCGAGAATACTTTTTACAATATATGGTGTTCTAGGATTACAACATGGGGTACTTGAAGCCTTAGAGGCATGTACAGGACCTTTGACAACATTCATTAGAGACATGTATGAAAAGTTGTGCGGAATAAATTTTTTTTAGATGAAATAGTGATACTTCAAAATATCTTTCTTATAAAAAAAAAATAATGACGTCTTGGAATCCTGGACATACAAATATTTTTGGACACTGCCCATACTTCAACATATAGAAAATACCTAAGTCTATTATAATACATTAAATAGGGAAGAGTAAACATCAAGACGTCTTGAAATCTAGTGAGGGGACATACCAACTCTTGCTTGAACGGTCACAAATCCAAGCTTCCACTGTGGGACTCCTAAAAATTCCACCTACTACTTTAGAGATAGGCAAAAATATATGGAATTTTTAAATTAGAATGTAAGTATGCCATAATGCATAAAATAATGATAAAAGGACATTTGTATAAAACATGCTCGTTTTTAGTAAAACTTCAGAAAATAAGTGTATGAGATTACATAACAGTCAACATAAGCACATCTTGTCATTGTGGTCAATTCAATTGCCTTTTTCCTTGCCTTCACCATCTTCATGTTCTGTAACTTTGGACTATCTAACACTGCATTGTGCAACCGTTCGTCAACACTTCAACTGCTCCTTTCAATCAACAAGTTTATATTCTCCTCAGCGCTTGGTATACTTGAAATTTATGCAAGAACATAGTCATTTAGCAACTCGCCTAATAGTTTAGGAGATCATCGGGCCTTTTGTCTTTTTTGTTTCACGAGCCTTGTTCCTTTTTGCTCATTAATGTCGATGCTTGGTTCCTCAATAAAAATTCATGAATTACCTCTGTTATTCACATAAGAACACATTTGATGACACTAACTCTATTTAAAAAATAACTTAATGAGTCCAAATAGTGGACTCATCACATAGGGAATGAATTCCCAATTTTTCCTAACAACACAACCTTACCCAAAACTCGAGGCATCACATAGATAAAAAATCAATTGTATCCTTCTTGTAATTTCTCACACAATAGTGGAATTAAGTATATCCTTAAATTCTTATAAACTCATTTCATGTTCTCCAGATCTTATAAACATAAACCTTTTTTGGTTTAGTACAATTAATACAGAGAAAATCGAAGAGAACCCTTAAACATATGTTCAGCAATAACCAGCTAAATGCAAGAAACTTCTAATATCTAAAATGGATAAATGTCTAGGAAAAAACATAACTGCATCCATCATCTTAGGATCTACCTCAATATCATAAAAGAAAAAGTTTGACCAATAAAAGCCACAGATCATACCTAGAACTCACATTTGCTAAACTTAACTAACATTTGTTTTTCCTTGAGGATTTGCCAAACAATCATTAAATGATTGTATATTATTATTCTCTTCTTCGTAGATCAATATATCGTAAATGAACATAATCACAACAATGTCAAGGTGTTTTTAAACACCCTATTCTAAAAATCCATAAAAGTGGTGGAAAGATTAGTAACAATAACCGCTAGTACAAATAAACTCTTAGATCATAGCATATTTGAAAAAATGTCTTCGAAATATCATCTTCCTTAACCCTCAACTAATTATAACTCCATCGTCGGTAAAACATAGAAAATAGATTTTCCATTGAAGTTAGTCAAAGAATTCATCTATCCTTGGGGGAGGATATTTGTTCAAAATGGTAACCTTATTTAATTTCTAATAATTAATATAGATATTGAGTGAACTATCTTTCTTTTTCACTAACAATAATGGAGCACCCTATGCAGAGATACTTAGTCGGATTAAACCTTTATCAAACAAATATTTTAATTACTACTTTAGGTGTTGATGTTCTCTCGACGCCATTTGGTAGGGAGTAATAAAAATAGGTTGCTTTCCAGGGACACAGTCAATTAAAAATATATTTCCCTATCGGGAGGAACACCGAGTAGATCATATTGAAACACTTCCAGAAACTCATTTACAAAAAGGAAAACTTAATAATAGCGGTCACAAAATCTACTTCCCTCACCCTCACCATATGGTGTATGGAAGCTTTATAAATTATATTTCTAGTTGTTAGACAAGAGACATAGCGACTCTTAGGCATAGAACTCCCCCCTTCTACTCTAGGATGGGCTCATTTGGAAACAGAAACTTTAATATAGAGGTTATACAATCAAATGAAGCATAAAAGAATGCATCCAATCCATATCAAGGTTAACATTAAAATCTACCATAACAAGCTCTACAAGGTAAGGATTACTGACCCTATGGGAGAAAGAGACAAGACACTTTTGAAAACTCACTTAGACATAATAGGATCACCAATGAGAGTAGAGCCAAAAAAAAATATGAAAGAATATCAAACCTCAAAGCCACTTATGGCTTTAAAAAACACAAGGTTGCACCAGGTAAAGTAAATAACAAAAATCAAGCTACAAGACTTCCAACATACCACTAACCATATCAGGAGAAACCTCTTGTTTACTATGAGTTTGAAGTGCATTGAACTTGATTTTCTTTGTAACACTTGAACCTTAAACACTAGATGTACCTTTTTTACTATTCACTCCCTTTAGTAGTAAGCATTGAGAAATCCCTCATTTTCCACAACTGAAGCAACCATCTTTATCGGATAAGTACTTGCCTTGTTGATTCTTCCCACATATAGCACTAGCAGAAAAAAAGTATCCACCATCGTCTCCTCTTTAAGGCTTACGGTGCGACACCCTATCTTTGTTGCATTTAGAAACACCATTACACCTTGAGTGAGAGAAATTAGCATCACCAGTTCTAGCCTTCTTTGTCTCCCTATACAATTCCTTCAGTTTATTGGATTTGATATTTTTAGCATGAACCATGAGATAAGAAATGTCCTTATCGTTAATTGCCATGAAAATATATTTTTTCATAAAACCCTTTTCAGATACATGCAACAAGAACATACTCATCTTTGCCTTATGATCGGCAACTATGGTTGGAGCATATATTTACATTTGTGTGAATATCAATGAATATTCCTTGACATTCATGTTTCCTTGTCGATGTTTACTAAACTCAAGTACCTTTACTTCTCTATTATCTAGGGAAACAAATCTATCCAAAAGAAACCTTTGAATTTTTTCGTGTCAAGAGGACCCACATCTTTCGCGCTTCTTTCTTCCCATTTGTTGAGTAATATTTGAGAACACACTTACGTTTATAAGAGAACAACTCTTCATTTTACACTGGTGGTATCCTCATGATCATCAAAACCATATAAACCTTATGAATGAACTGTTAGAGGTCTTCATTAACCTTCAAACCTCAATACTTTATTGAACCATCACAGATCAAACAGACGCAAGAAAAGTAAATAGAAACTCCACAATAGTCACTTGCTTGATCAAAGGGTTTACTGGAACCTTAAGAGCTTGGAGGACGATCTCATTCCACATTAATTCACACATTCCTTCTAGCATATTCTATTTCAGTGTCCATATGGTGTAGAGCATCTGACAAAGATTAGAGAAACTACAAGTTGAACTCTATTGCATGACTTTAGTGTAATGAAAGCAGTGTAGTTACCCAAAATATAGTATAATCTCTCATCCATAAATATGGCACACTTCGCACCCATGAACGAGACTGTACTTCACGTGGTTTGTGATATATCCTAAGACATTTCTAAACCTTGTAGAATAATATAAAACATGTTACCACCCAAGGTAAACCGTATGCGTAAGAAGGGGTATAAAATCCCGAGAGGACCTATATTAGGAACTTATCACACCTCATACAAGATTAATAGAAATCAATAAATATAAAATAAATTGGAATGTAAACCCATATATTCAGTCCGAACATGAGGACGCACCAATCTTTAAGCTTCTACCAAAAGATCACTAGCAACATAAGTGTGAATTTTAAGAGTTATACCCTACATATAAGAAAGTTGGATAGACTATGCATTAGTACAAAAATGAAATAAGTTATATAACCAATAATAAAACATAATAAACATGCTTAAAATATCTTTTCGTGACATGAAATGACAAAGCTAAAAAACGTGGAAAACAGCTAGAACTCTTAAGTCAAAATACATAGTGAATAGAAACTAATAGCCTTCAAACCTTTGTGAGATAACTTCGGTGTAACAATAGTTCATTATTGTGGGAAATTTACCTTCAACCGATATATAACACAATGTGAGTTATCAACCCAAAACTCGGTGCATAACCCACACCAAAAAGGGTGTCCTACTTTTAAAGATAAGACCATGAACTTCTAGTTATTGTGGATTCACTAGATAATATCTATTTCATACAATCATTCTATAGGGGCATATAGGTATGGGATAAGGATATTTCTACTAGAAACTCGATGAAAACTAATGGAAAAGTTTTCATCTAAATTACCTCTCCGTGCAAAGCGTAAATCCTACAAAATAGACATTTTCTTAACCTTCATTTGTCATCCTTTGAAGGGAATATCATATTTTCAATCAACTAACTCATCTATCATCCATACAGAGGTAAAATTAAGACTACAAATAAGACCTAAGTTTCACTAAACTAGCTCCTTAACTTTTATTCATTTTCGCTGAAAAGATTTTTGTACCTTAGAATCATTTATGCGATAAAACCATTTACATTAATGCTTTTAAGTATATATGAGAAAACATTCACAACACCATAATAATAACATCATATATGCTTTACTCTCAATGAAACATGCATCACAATTAATTAATTTCATAAGACATGCATAATTCTATGGTTCTTCTATTATAATTCAAAACTCTCACTATATCATAAATTATTAGAAAACATGGAGAATAATGGGTTTATGGGGATTCATCTTTAAAATATGAAATTATATTGATTCATTTAGAAAAGATCATAAAACAATCAAATAATTCAACATTTAATGGAACCTTGGACATGGAAGAAAATGTTAACTCAATTGTGGATTTCTAACTATATAAATTGAAAATTTTAGGAACTATATTGAGAAAAGGGTTTCATATATGAAAATTTTCATACCTCAATGGAACAATCATGCCTTCAATAGAAGATTAGGAGATTTGACTTGAAACCTTAGGTTGACTCCTTCTTTTTCAAACTTTCTACAAAGGAATATATTTGGGAGAAGAAGACTTGTTGTTGTCACGACCCAAAAGTACATCCTAGAATTTTTGGTGTTCTCGAATTACAACATGGAGTATTTGACCTCTTAGAGGTCTTGTACAAGCCCTTTGACATCATTCATTGCAGACATGTATGAAGAGAAGTGCGGAATTAAAACTTTTCGCATAAAATAGTTTTACTTCAAAATATCTCTTTTGTATAAAAACATAATGAAAGGCTAAGTGTGAAAGTCGCCATCCTAGACACACAAATATTTTTTGACACTACCCATATATCAACATATAGAAAATAGACAAGTCTATTAGAATACTTCCAATAAGGAAATCTAACCATGAAGATGTCCTCGAATCTAGTGAGGACATACGAACTGTTGCTTGAATGAACACTAATCCAACTTCCACATCGAGAGTCCTCTCAAATTCCACCTACACCTTTAGATATAAACAAAAATATATGAAATTAGTACATTATAATGTATTAAGTATGACATAATGTATAAAATTAAGATAAAATAACATTTGTAGTAAACTGGATCTTTTTGAATAAAACGTCATAAAACAAGTATAATAAATTACATTATAGTCAACATAGGCACATCTAGTCACATTTCATGATATAACATCAATATTACTCTAATTCAAATAACTATGAGACTCTCCTACCAAAGATGATTCTAAGGCTCACTTGAGTGAGTTATGACCAGACCGCCCATAAAACACTTCACACATACCTAAGAGATCCTTTAGACTACCTCATATAAAATTATTCCCAATTCATACATTTTACTCCTACCAATAATAACTCCAAGAATCACCTATGTAATACTTGAAGAGAATGTACAGACACCCTCTCCAAGGCTACCTATACTATCCTTAAAGATACTATAGATAATTACCTTTTCGTTAACATGCATTGAAATTTTAGTCATTAGGTTCATTAAATTATTAAAATATATTCACCAGTTTAGGACTTTCAAATAATGGTCTTTGATAAAACCTAGGGAACCTACATACTAACATCTTCTAAGACTACTCGTGCATTGTCTAGATAGTATCCCATTCTGCTACCTAAACTTCATATAAATTATCCAACACTAACATGTACCCACATGATGAGAATAGGCAATAACCGACATACACAATACTAGATAAGCATGGAATCTAGATTCTACCATACTCTTATAAAGGGTGTTCTACTTGCCTATGGTAGAACTAGGACACAACCTATGTAGGCACACGGTTAAGGAATATAAAGGATTTCTTTGTACTATAATATCTATCGTTAAGTAGAGCTACTCCCCAAGCATATTATCTTAGTGCTAGACTTTGTTCTCATAGAATAATTCAATAAAGGAGCATATGAAGAGGTACAATATCTTTTTCATAACCAAATCATATAAAACCTTACCAAGGATGGTCAACTAAGGTTGCTTACAATGGTTATTATAATGGATCAATGACTTTTCTAAGGTTAATTTTATCCCTTTTCCAGCAAACAACCCTAAGTCCATCATTCAACTTCTAGGATATCATAACCTTCTTTCTCAAAGGTTCCACATAAATGACCTTCTTTACTATATTTATATCATATTTCATTCATACATATACATTCATGAAAAAGGTTCTTTATCCTACTAAGTCAAGGATTCATATTCACGTTCATGTATCAAATAAGGGACATAGGTCAACCTAAACAAGACACACTTCATTATCATCATACCACATATTCAATATTTTTCATGTAGAACATAGGGTCAATGATGTAAACTTTCAAGACACCCTACACACTTCTATTGAATAATCTACCTAACTCATCAAAATCTTCATATTGTTAATTAAGAAGATTAACACTTCAACATCAAGTACACACATATAAGGCATCACTATAGCCTATCATGATCACATATAATCACCTAGAAGAACATATACATGGACTTCACATATCTACAAAGGTCATTAATACTTTTACAACATTCACATAATAAAGTTATAACATGATAATATCATAAATCATAAATTAATGTCGAGGAAGTCACATTGTTTCACAATTCATAAAGTAATGCCGACGAGGCCATATTATTCACAAATATAGCACATAAGCACCGCTACCATAAGTGGACCATACGAAACATCATCACAATTCAAGACCTATACTATGGAATAGATTGAAAATTAGGTAAGGATTCCCCTAATCCAATCTCACAACTTCAATACATATCCAAATCAGTTAACTCAATTAACCAAGGCTCTTAACCACAACCATGATAACCAAATCAATCCAATAACCCAAATATATAATGGATCAAAGATAATACAATATGAATTTATCAATTTAGGACAGCGTACACATAATTATAAGATGATTCTTTCATAATTCAAAAGCCTAAAGTAAACTACACAAGAATTCAATAGTATAGAGACGTGATCAAATCACCCATAATATGGTAAAAATATGTAATTCATGATTTGCATGGGTTCGTAGGAATTTTAGTCTAAAATCATCAAGTTAAAATCAATTCACTCATAATACATTAATTCAAAATGTTTTATGCAAGAACCAATGCATAGATTACAATTTAGAAGTTCATTTTTTGCGAAAGTCATGGAAATCCACCTTGAAGATTGGCTCCTTTAAGAAAAGAGATTCAAGGATGAAAACCATAACTCAATTGATACTAAACCTATAAGTTTTGAAGATTTGACGGAAAATGAAGCTCCAAGATTCGCACCTTGATTTAAGCTCCAGTAGTATTCTAGAGAGTTCTTCTTTTGGGTTTGGGGTTTTGATTTTGAATAATGACTTGGTTAGAGGTTCTAGACTTATAAACTAATCAAAATACCCAAATTAACTTAAGGAACCATCCAACTAATATTAGGAAGGCTACGTGAAATACCTAAAATGCCCAAAGCATGGGTGAGACAATGTAAAAATTCTGTAGATGTCTATCAACGACCTCAAGCTACACCCAATAGAACTACTTATGAACCGTCCTGCTGGTCCGTGGTTCGGGTTAGAGGCTTGATATTTGGTAGAAAAATCTCCATTTATTAATTTTCAAACCATTACTTCAATTGATGAGGTGTCGATTGACCCACTATGCATTGAGTGCCCCCGTCGTTTGAGACTATTTTTGACAATTTTGCTCCCAATTTTAGTCCTTTTCAAGAACCTTTGGTTTGTTCTTGTGGAGTTTTTCCCAGAAGTTTCCGACCCAAACATAATACTACACTTGTAAAAAAGCCCTCACATCAATTTAGACTAAACCAACATGTAAAACATGGAAAGGCACACTCAAATGTACAAGCACGTCTCAAGGCATATATTTCAAACGTCATGGTCGTTCTTGGATGTTTGATCTCAAAACATCGCCAAACTTTAGACACTGCCTATAAGCATATTTATAAATAATTTTAGGAGTCGAGAAATTCATTACACAAGTGTTAAGCTCTAGCTTCACCTAATTCATTCTAGAGATGTTATAGTTTTTCTTTTAGGATTTCGAGAAAATGATCTTAATTAAGGAAATTTAAGGTAAAATAATACTTACATAGGGATTTAGATGGAGGTAAAAACAACATAGTAATAGGCTACAATAATAAGGTAATGACCCGAAAGACCCTAAGAAAAAATTGTTGACAATCATTGATAGTACGACCTAGTCTCTATTGGTGGAAACATAGATCATGTTTGTTGACCGTTAATTGGGGTCAGAGACAATGATCCCTAGACGTTGACTTGGGACCCATCTATTTATCGTGGTTCTCTGCAAGAGTTGTGGATCTTGCCCGTGGGTCTCGACTTTTGATCTAAAAATCTCTTTAAGTGTGGGATCACCTACTAAACCTACCAACGACTCATACACTGAACAATGCACCGTCCTGGTAAATCATAAAAAATGTAGCAATTCGTATAAAAAAGGACCATATTTACACTTTTAAGAAAATTGCAAGTGCAACCTACGTTTGCCATTCACGGATCATAGTGTGATTTACGAATCGATCCTTAGATCTGTGGTTAACAACTGCAATCCCTCCCCGAACTCAACTTAAAAATCTTTTAAGTCTCTACCCACAAAACAGATCCACGAACCGTAGGAAAAAACACAATCGGTAGACTAGACCATAGTTTGTGGTCTTTTACCGTAGATCAAGGCCCCTATCACACGGCCTCTAACACGAACCACTATCAACAAGTACTTTTAGTAGGTCCTATCTAAGAACCATATGTCTTATCATTTTTGAAGGTCAATAGTAAGTTAGGGAGAAATTGTTGATTGTGTGAACTTCAGTTTGCCATTACTCTTAGAAAAAAAGGAATTAGGTGTCCCATGAACTATGATATAATATGTAATTTCATCATCATTCCAACGACACAGAGTTTTCTTAAATAAGATTAAGTGAAGCCCTATAAGGTCGACTTGACCTATGATCCCAATTTATGGATCATTGATTGACCTACTGCCGTAGGTCCTGTCTGTCAGTTACTCCGACAACAATTAAGTTAGGGGTCTTTTGGTATTTTCATATTTCTTTAGACCCCTAAGCTACGTCAGTTAGACCCTAAATTATGATGTTTTAGTTATTTTAAGCCTTGAAACATAACTAGAACATACCTAAGTCAAATAGTTAATCAAAACATAGAAAATTCGAAGAAAAATATGAGAAAAAGGTCAAGAAACCTAGTTCAAGAACAAATTAAGATTATATCTGAATATAGTATCTATATTATGTTCATATTTTATCATTTATTATTTCCTTGTTCAGTTATATGTTATTTTTGTTGTATTCTATCTTGCATGCTCAGTACTTTTCAAGTATTGGCGCATAATTGCGATATATCTTCACATAATTTAGGTTCAGGTTCTCAGAATACAGATCCCGCATAGATCCATTCCTGAACTCAAATTCAGCTGAACTGGTGGTGTGTCATTATTCTCCGAGAACAATAGTCATGAGTTTCTTTCAGTATTATTAGTCCTTTAGTTTAAATTTTGCTAGACTTAGATAGGGCCTATCCCAACATTTCTAGAATGTTAGAGACTACTTTCAGACATAGATAGATTCAACTTAATATTTAGTTAATATCTTCCTTGTATTAAAGTTATAAGTTTTCAAATATTTTAGATATAGTATATGGACATTCCTCTTCGTCTGATTTCACTTCTAATTATTGCTTCCAAATTATTTTATTATTAATTTTATCTCTAGTATGACCATGATAATTTGAGCAGAGTTATCTTGGGATTACATGTAGTCCTAGGTCCCGTTTCCGCGTCTCTGGGGAAGCTCACAGAGTGAAAAACATGGTATCATAGCACAAGGTCTAAGAGTCATAGGTTGATTTAAAAGTCGCACTAAGTACACTGCTTTTTGTGTATGTGATGTACACCACATCTAATGAGAGCGAGGTTATGAATTGTTTTACAAAAACGTAAATCTCTTTATATTCTTATCGTGTTTTTGTATGATCTTCTTCATAATCCATCAATATGTTCTTATGATCATGCCTCTTCGTTATGTTTAGTAATGAAATGATAACGCAGTTTCTCTAGTCTCTTATAAGGATTTTTGAATGCCGAGTTTTAAAACACCAATTCTAGTTTTTTCTCATAAAATGACCAACAAGAACAATTAACTTGTTTTGCTTCCTATTAATAGAAATGATTGATCAATGGCAGCTAGAGTTTGAGATTTTATTAGGATGAACAACCAAGGTATGGTCACAAGTTTGAGAGGACCAACAAAAATTCATTGATGAGGTTAAGAAAATCATTAGAGGATGCAAGTGATTGTTAATGATAGGGTTGAGTTGGTATCCTACTGTAATAAGGATGTGGATCACATATGCAGAAGCTACTATTACCTCTATAAATCTCTTTATAACAGACAAGTTTAATGTCAGTCAAGAACCACTCTCAAAACCTTTCTCTTATCTACTATAGTCGATGACCAAATTATACCTACATGGCTATACACAAATTGCTCTATCACAGTTTCTCAAAAAGGAACCTCAGCATATCTTGTAGATTTATATATGGTAGAATTTTATGTTATTCAAGGCATGGATATGTTACACTAAAATCATGCCTCAAAAGATTGTAGTATTAGTATTTTTCATTTACAGTTTAAGAAAAACAATCTTAGAGTGGAAAGGTAGTAGCTTAGCACCTATAGGATTACTCATTTCTTACCTTAAAGACAGAAAGATGATTTCTAAGGGTTATCCCTATCATCTAGTTAGGAATAAGATTCTAGTTCTGAAACCCTAATTATTGAGTCTATTCTTGTAGTCAGTGAGTTCCCAGAAGTGTTTGCAAAAGATCTTCGCGGAGTTCCACCTTAAAGAGAAAGCGACTTTTGACTAGACCCCATTCCAGATAACAGAAAAATGGTTCTCCAAGGAGTGTATTGACTATAGGGAGTTGAACAAGTTAACAATCAAGAATAAGTATCTCTTCCGTAGGATTGATGAGTTGTTAGACCGGCTTAAAAGTTCTATCCATTTGTCAATGATAGAACGTAACAACCCTAAAAATTGATATGCTTAGTAATTATTAATGTGTCTAGAATGCCAATGATTAGACCGGGTTCACACAGATTGATGCGTGTAGAACCAGACCTCGAAACCCTTGCTAAATAAAAGTCAACTAACTTAGGGAGTTATTTGAGCTAGGAAAGGTTGGTTCCAACCATGTAGGGCTCTCGAATACAAAGATTTACTTGAAATAGTATGTACTGAACTTAAAAAGAGAAAATCTTAGGTTTGGAGGGTCTAGGCGTAAAATAGTCTTTTTCCAGTCTAAGGATAGTATATTAATTACCTAAATATATAATTTATTTATTAATTAATAATGTGGAGTGGCATTTTGGGGAGAGAGGGACGAAATTGGGCTCTTGAAGTTAAGTCTCCACCAGGGTTTGAAACTAGGTGGAATCAATGAATTAATTTTTTTTAAGTTGGTAAATAAATGTAATTAATTTATATGTATTATTTAATAGCTGATTTATAATAAATGGAAATCAGATTTTTAGTAATTAAATAAAACCTTATTTGATTATCCTAAACTAGACTCCTAAGCCTAAGAAAACTCTTCTCTCCCACACTCATCTGTCTCTCTCACGTCTCTATCATTCTCACTCACATTTTTCTCTGACAAATAACGTACAAAAACAGTACGTAAACAAAATATCTTCACATATGAAGAACTCACAACGAAAATTATAGAGTAACAACTACTCAAACACGTTAGGCAAATAGAGGGTTTTTCCGTCAAGTTGGGGTTGATGCTCTTGGATTTGGACGTGTGTTTGGGGGGGGGGAGTTCTGTGGGCAGAAAGTCGAGGTTTGAACGTAAAAATTGTATGGGTTTTCTTACTCTTGGTCTCTTCCCCAATAGATCCTTAAGGCTCAGATAAATCTACTCGAAAACTAGTGTTGTTTCCGTTCTTGTCCAACTCCTTGTCCCTAGTATCCCTTTGATCTCAATATGAAATAGGTTAAAGATCATGTTGTTTATATGTTTGCTGGTAGTTTAAGTACGAAGTTTCATTTTCGTGATAACGTGTTCTTGATAATGTGTTTGGAATTGTAAGCATGTTAAGTTATGTCAACCGAAAGTATGTGAAAAATGATATGTTTTTTATGGTTGAATTTTATGTGCGAATGTTTGTGTAAATCATGAGGTGTAAAAGTGGTGTAATGTTACTGTATGAAATGGTAATTCTTGGATTAATATAATCATAAAACATTACACTTAAAGATGCACTAAATGATCTATGAAATGACTTAAGAAGTGACGTATGAATGATGATAAAAAGAATTTGAAAATAGTGAACAAATTTCCAGCATTTGGTGGTTGGGTACGACCAAACAAAATGGTACCAAATGAAATTAAAAATGAATGTAAAATAAGTGAGATCACTAAGGATTGAACCCAACACATCATTACATGAAAGCTACAAAAAATATCAACAAACATTAAGACAAAAATGGATTGGAAGAGACTAAATTTCCAGCCTGATGGAAATTGTATTCTCGGCCAACTTTTAAAAAATGAGCTTCGTTTAATTTTTTATTTTTAAAATTTGATGTTAATGCGAATTGAACCCATGATATAAATAAATGAAAATTTCATTAAAAAATTCGTGAGAAAAAATGCAAGCAAAAATAGATATGGTGAGTAGGGATTGAACCCACAACCTCTTGAATGGATTAGAGTGTTAGGAGAAAAATAAAGGAGAAAATAAATGTGGAGAGTTTGGACTGAACCCATAACCTCTTTTATAGGTGATAAAGTTAAGAGGTAAATTAATAGAAAAATAATGAGCTTGTGGGGGATTGAACCCACAACCTTCTTGACTTAAAGGAAAAACGAGAGGATAAAAAGAGAGGACATATTATGGGGTTAATGGGGATAGAACTAAGGTCCCCCAAATCTGAAAAATGCGATTATCATGTTTAAAATAAGAATAAGTGTTTTCTATGGTATTTGAAATCGGGTTCCTTTGCCCAAATTCGTATTGACACATAAGTCATATGTAAGTAAATATTTAATGAATGCTGCCTCTAAAGATTGAAATTAATATCTTGGCATATCTACAAGATGCATAAGTCTTGTACCACATAATCTTGGGTAAAATATGAATCATTTTGATAAACTATGAATGAATCCCCATGACTTGTATGTATAGACTCATAAGTCTAGCATACGTTAAAAAGTAAGTGAACCTAAGATGTATGTGATGAAATGATGTTACCCTAAAAGGGTTAAGTAAGAGTGTGAAAGACACTAAATGGCTGGTGCATTGATGTATGATGAAATGAACAATGAAATGATGAAATGAACAAAGAAATGAACAAATGAACAGTAAAATGATGAAACCCTAGAATGGTTAAGTAAGAGTGTGAAATACACTAAATGGCCAAGTGCATTGGCATATGATGAAATGAACATTCACGTAAAATGGGGTAAGTAATTATGAAGAGCAAATGTGCTAATGTTAATGAATGTTGTGACAACATGATATGAGGCTAATGTTAAAGATGGGAGCAATCTCACATGAGCTAAAGTAAATGTTACCAAAACGTACTCACCTATGAGAGTTCTCATTCATTTTTTTATTGGAAACAAAAAATTAGTATGTGGGCCTTGACTTTGGGACAGAATTGAATGTTAATTATTGTTAAAATATGGTGACAATGTCCCTTAGAATGATAGAGAGTGAACGAGGTGGGGTGTAATATGTTTAAAATATGATTGTTGACTTTTCGACTTAGGTTTTTATAGCACCGTAGAAACCGAGATAAAAACTTGCGAAATCAAAACCCTAAGGAAGAAGAATTGGTATTGTACTTGTTTTTATGTGTTGAGTGAACTAATGAACGTATTAAATATTTATCTATGTGCCACTAAAATCAAGGTCTCAAATCTATCTTTGATTAACAACACGAGACACTGTCTATGAACCATAGGTTGATTGACGGGTCATCGATGTAGTCCGTCGATTGATAAACAATAAAATTGTTGAACCCTCAGACAACGCAAGTGGACTAGAGTCCGTCGATTTATCGACGGACCATTCTGCATGTCCGTCGTTTATAAATGAAATCCTAATTTGTGAGAACTTAAAAATTATTCTATGTTTCATACGACGGAAGTAGACTACGGTTCGTCGATTGGTCGACGGTTCGTTATGCACGTTCGTCATTTCCAATTGAGACTTTCGTAGAATAAAGACTGAAACTTTTTCCTAAATGTCCAACAAAGGGCACTATCGACAGATCGTCGATTAAATCGACGAGCCATTGATAGTGCCAGTCAACCAGTACTGCAGTTTTATAGAAGACTGAAATTTGAGTGTTATTTTTTTATTTTTATTTTTTTACGTGTAGAGTAAGATTTCTATGGGACTAAATAAATATTTTTAGGTATACATGGCTCCAAAAACAAAACTTGTTTATCCCAGGGTCATGTTTATGTTGGTTGCATCATCCCGTTGGATGATGGGCACCTGAATACGTGTATCTAGGCACCTGTACCCCTACAACATCTGTAAGAAAAACTCGGGGAAACCCTAATAAAGTGGCATCCAGCGCAGTCAGTGCCTGTCTTATGAGGAGCGCATATTGACTAGCACACCATCTAGGTCTGTTTTGGGTTCTAAAAGAGTGTATGGCTCGGAAGATGCATCAGGTTAATAGTTGGACCACTCTACAGGGTCGAATGAGGCCACTGACTATGAATTTGGATCATTTGGATCCACTCACCTAGATGTGCCTTCCCGCCATGTATGTCATATGAGGCCCATAGTTCGAAGTCAGCTCTGGTACCCCTAGATGATGTCCCTACACCTGTTCTTGATGAGCCCAAATGGTAGTGCGTCGATATTCAGTATTAGATCTATAGGGATGAAAATATATTGAATGATAAGATAGTGATGAATCGATTAGTGACAGTCGAGCGGAGATTTCTTCGAGAGAGTCTTCACACAATCCCGGATGTGTATAACTTATTTCCCCGCCACAGGCTTGAGTGGATGTCTAGGATCCTAGGGTCATATAACTGTAGGTTGTTAGACATTTTTATGCCTCATATGTGGCGACTCTCAGAGGTTCTTTAGACAGGCGGGCAAAACTTGCAAAACAGGACCTATTCACAGAGGTTTTAGTTCGAGGAGGACGGGTCGACATTTCTCCTACTTCCATCCGCCGCTACATGTAAGGTGTGCCCAATGGTATTGGGAGGGATCTCCTTATGCCGGCGTTTGATTATAAGTTGAAGTTGGTGAAGAGTGGCCTGCTTCATAGGAATAGATATCAGAGAGAGTCCATCGAGATGTGGATTACACAGCAGATGTCCATTGACGTTGAGGGAGCACACTGGGTATTGGACCTAGAGGTCTTATCAGAAAGCGGAAACTCACTTTCACAGCCATGTTTTTCTTTATATTAGTCCACCATCCTCTATCTCCCACAACAGAAGATAACATTCTTACATGGGATCGAATGGTAATGGTTGCAACTTTGGTGGACATGTTGGAGATCGACTTTGCAAAGTTATTAATCTCAATGATACATGAGAGGGATTTTAAGACCTCTATTACTTACCCATTAACTTGTTTGATCTTCCAATTATGCAGGGATACTATAGTGCCTATTAGGCATTGTGATGCCCTCCGTACTCCGACCGTGACTGTGGATATAGGTCTCATAAGGGATGAGGCCAATGTAGCGGTACCTTGGAGAAGTCCTAGAGTTGACTTGCAGACGCTGAGTGAGAATTTAGCAGATACGGTAGAGTTAGCCAAGTGGCTGATCCTTCAACTTTAGAGCCTACCGAGACCACCTCGACCGAGTCCACCCATGGTACTTGTAGAGGACCTAGTTCCTCTCGGTCTACTCCATCGTCTACAGCACTGGTCACGATATCTAAACCAGAAGTTAGAGGCTTAGATGGACACCTAGTTGCATGATATCCATCTTTGGATGTAGCAATCCATTACCGAGGTTGAGGACCAAATTGAGAAAAGGGTGGCCCAGTAGAAGGATCGAAATATTCATGAGGTTCACTAGTGCATTGATGCATTTGAGTTGAAGGTTCTTGCACGCCTAGACCACCTTTCAATTTACTACTCTTCATGAGGATGTAATGAGTTTGAGGACAGATGTTGATAATATCCTAGAGATGAGGGGCCCTGAGCCCGAGATTGCACCCATTGAGCTAATAGAGGACACAGTGCTTGTTTCACTATTCACTGTCCCCACTACACAACCTAAGCAACAAAAGCATGCAAAGAGGCATCATTCCAGCCGCACCACTGATTGAGATTATCCCCATACGAGGAAGAAGGTCCGGATTGATCTTGAGGCGGTGAGGAGAGCCTCATTGATTTATGAGGAGACCCGTTAGATGAGGGCTTGAGAGTTGGCTGTTGCGGTATCTACTTCCAGACTTAAGGCTGTTAAGAGGAGCACCACTAAGGTGTCCCTATTACAGAGGTTGCGGGTATTGGGAAAACGGACTGGCCTTCTTGTTGATCGTCTCTTCTATGAACCTCAGGTTTGATTCACCTACCACCTTGTCTTTGTACATTTTATGCATTGGGGATAATTGAATGTTTTTTTGTTTGGGGTGGGTAGATGGAAAGGGATTGTTAAGGTGAAGTCTGAGAAGCCCAACTCATAATCCTCTCTTATGGGTTTTCTTGCTTATGATCTTTTTCCCAAAGACATTGATACTTTATTGTGGAATCGACATCTGTCATAACTTGTACAAAGTATGAATGTTAAATATGAAGCGTGATGGCTAACCATTAATGATATCCCATTCTATGAAAATGCTTGCATCAATATGTATAAAGAAGCTAAATGTGTTGGCTCTAATCATGACATGGAGATGCACCCACTACATGACCCTCAATCTAACATAAGCTACGTGTCCGACAATCTGATAGGGTAACGAGGTGTCAAGAGAGTGTGAGGAAATTTCATTGTTCAACTGTTGGTATCTAGCTAGAACTTTTCCTAGTTAGTCTTGCAAAAAAATCGTTGTTACAACTACGAATGGATCATAGGCCCTTATTCAATATTAGTAAACATCTAGCCTAAAGTAAAATGAATCCAATGAAATTGTTATTCCTTTTTGTAGAAATATTTGGAGCCTATGATAGAACTTTCTTTTCTTCACCAACTCACCTTCCCTGGGTATAATGTGTTGGTCCTGGTCCCTCCTTGAACATGTACACCTCACCTTAGGCCAAAAGCTTATGTTGAGGGTGGCTAATGTAGAAACAGACCTCGTCTTGGCCAAGAACCAACCTTGGGTAATATGTACTTTGACTCATGGTAAAGCCATAAGTTAAGGGTGGATATTATGAGTGATGACCCAAAAGATGGATATGAAAAGAGTATGTGTAAAAGGAAAGAAAAAGTGATCAAGAGAAGTGACTCGGTCAAAATTTTCGATTGAATTAAAAAAAATTAAAACAAAAAGAGAGAAAACAAAAAAAAGAGTAACTTCCACAAAGAATAAAGGATGAAGCAAGGCAAAGATAACAAGTGTCACGACCGGAGTCTAGTCCCCAGACGAGATTGGCGTCGTTGACCTCTCTGAGGTCGCACAAAATCGTACATACGTCATCGTTACATAATCTAGATTAATTTTAGCATGAAATTTGAACTTTTTGTTTTCTAATTTCATGTGAAAGGTATTACGCTTAGCATCATAGGCGTTCACAAATGAACCAATTTAGAAATAAACAAATGAAAGAAGCAGTTCATAAATGCATAAAACGTATGATTGCCAAAATGACACCAGAAAAAGTCTGAAATTAAATGGGAAATGAAACAGTAGTGTAACATACTCGACTAACTCAAACCTATATCTAATCTAGAATATAATACATAATCGTCCTCGAAAGCATGAAGGCCTACCACATCCAGATGAAAGCTCCACGTCCGAGTAGCTGCAACGTCGTACTGTAAGCATTAATATCCACCTGGGCCATCACCTTAAAGTAGATATTGTATGGGAATAGTACAAAATTGTACTAAGTATGGGTATATAAAAGTACAGACCAAGGACATGCATGATTAAGAATAACTCTTTCGTAACAACATTATTTATGGAAAGTCAAGTCAGTGAACTTTCTATATTTGGATTAGGAAAGTCAGTGGACTTGCCAAATTGGAATAAGGAAAGTCATGCCATGAGAGTAACATGCATCACCATACGTATCATATTGCCCACAAAAAATAACATATTACATATAGCACATAACATATTGCATATAGAACATAACATATTTCATATCATTCGATCATATGCTATGAGACCTTGGAAGCATGGACTTGACATTAAGACTTCCTAAAATGAGGGCTCAACCATGTGTGACCTCAACTAGGGATCCTTCTTTACCAAACAAATAGTCTGCTTTATTCATTCATACGTACTTCATTTCATTCATTCATATACAATTGCAACCACTAGTCATACCTAAGATGTAGTTTAACACTCTTATCGGGTTTGTTGTGCAATGACCAAGAATAGCAGTCTAGCTCACCTCTTGATTATCCTATCCTAACACTTTTGGTATCGTTCATTTCATTATGTGCATTATTTGAGGCTGGCCTCATTCTTTCTTTTGGAAATTTAAACTTAACAAACATAGATCATGTGATCTTCATGAAATTCCGTGTCTGCCCACAACCGGAAAGAGGTGGAATCACCGGCCAATGTGACCCAAACATACTAGCGTATATAGGGAGTTTAACACTAGTAGATCCCTATATTGGCAGTATAGTTTCAAAGACTTGAAGATAAAAGAATACTCATACCCGGCATGCCGGATAGTCTAATCTCATGATAGTTATGTGAACCTACGGCCTTCTCGAAGGAAAGCATCACCGCTAATAGCTAGCCTATCGGTGCTTAGTATAAAGTTCCATTACATTTAACTCATACATCATGGAAGTTGGCTTCTAGAGTGAGGACATCATAAAGTTGGCTCATTAGAAGATTTTTCATCTCATCAATAGTATAATGTATGCATTAACTTAAATACTTTCATTAGAGTGTGCATAGAGACTGGTCTCTTCATTAGATTTACACTCTCATAGGTGAGTACATTTTGGTAAAATTTAGTTAAGATCATTTGAGATTTCTCTCATCTTTCACATTAACCTCGTATCATATTGTCACCTCATTCATTAACATTTACACATTTTCTTTTAATAATTACTCACCCCTTCATGTGAATGTTCATTTAATCAACCCCATAATATTTTCTTTTCTTTTTATCCTCTCCTTTTTTGTTTAAATCAAGTAGGTTTTGAGTTCAATCCCCCACGAACTCATTACTTAATTTAAATTTTTTCTTGGATCTTTCAAACAATTTTTTTTATGAAATTTTTATTTTTGAGGTCATGGGTTCAATCCTCAATGATGTCACACTTTAAAAAAAATTAAACGAAGTTCATTTTTTTAAAAGTTGGCCGAGACTACAATTTCCAGCAAGCTAGAAATTTAGTCTTCTCCAATCCAATTTTGTCTTAATCTTTTGTTGATTTTTTATGGCTTTAATGTAATGATGTCTTAGGTTCAATCCTTAGTGATTTCACTTATTTTACATTCATTTTTCATTGCATTTTATACAACTTTTATTGGCCGAACCCAACCTACAAAATGATGGAAATATGTTCATTATTTTCAGCTCCTTATTATAATCATTTCTTCATTAGATCTTAGGTCATTTCATGAATCATCTGGTTCATCATTAAGTATATTCTTTCATGGTTATATTCAGAAAAGAATTTCCATTAAATCAAAAAACATTAGACCACTTTTGCACATCATAATTTACACAAACATTTGCACAAACATCATTTTTCACATACTTTCGATTGGCATAAATGAACATTCTTACAATTTCAAACACATAGTCATGACACATTATCACGAAAATTAAACTTCATACTTAAAATACCAGCAAACAAACCAACAACATGATCTCTAACCTATTTCAGATGGAAATCAGACTGATACTAGGGACAATGAGTTTGACAGGAACGGGAACAACCCTAGTTTCAAAATTCGTTGAATTCATGGAAAGGAAAATCTCTTGGAGAAAGGAGTCCAGGAGAGAAAATGCTTGTAACTTCCCACGAAACAAAGCCTCACCACCGAAACTTTAAGCACAATCTCATTAAGAACTTTGTTTTGCTTTACGTTTTTAGACTACTTTGTCTTTGAGTTTTTATCGTTCAATGATAATAATGAACTTTATTATTTTAGTTTTGTTCTTTTGTTTTACAGAGAGCATAAGCGTGAAAGTGAGAGAGGAGTTGAGAAAAACATGAGAATGAATGGATTAGGATTACGAGAGTTAGGTGGAGACTTAGTCAAACTAAGACTCCTTATTATAATTATTATTATTATTTTTATTATTATTAATATTATTATTATTATTATTATCATTGTTATCATCATCATCATCATCATTATTATTATTATTATTATTATTATTATTATTATTAATATTAATATTAATATTAATATTAATATTAATATTATTATTATGGTTATTCAAAATCTAATTTTTCCTTTATTTTAATCATTAATTAAATATTAATTAATTAAATTAATTCACCAAATAAAACAACTAATATTAGATCATTGCTCCCACCTAGGGTAGAACCCGGGTGGAGCAATATTTCAGTCAAAGGGTAAATTTTATCCCTTTATACCCAAATTGCCCCTCCACCATATTAATTGATTAACTAAATATATAATTCGAATAAATAGAATGATACTTGTAGCCTGGAAAAGTCTATTTTACCCCCAGACCCTCCAAACTTAAGATTACCCCTTTTTAAGTCCAGTTAAGACTCATCCGGGTAAATCTTCATATTCAGGTGCCCTACATGGCTAGACAAAACCTTTGCTCTACTAACTCACCAAGTTAGTTGGCTTGGTTGTAGAAAGGGTTCAGAGGTCTTGTTTTACGCGTATCAATCCATGTGAACCCTATTTAATCGTAGGCATTCTAGATACATTAAGCTTTAATTAGCATAGCCATTTTATGGTTTTTACATTATCCCCCAATTAGGAACAGTTTTCCTTTAATGACACTACATATCATAGAAAAATAAAGAGGGTGATTTTCGAAATTATTTTAATATACTTGAGACATTGCTCTTTGTGAATTTCTGTTTCACACTTACTTTGGTCAATTTATATTATTCACGCTTATATTAAGCTTCATATTTGAGATTGAGGAACTTCCTTCTCAATCGCACTTAACTTGATGTTGCTCATAACTCATGCAACAAAAATATCAGTTTCACACTATACAAAAACAACAATATGACATGCAAACATGGATTCATTTTAACTCACATAATACAATTATTACACATACGATTTTGACTAACAACATCAAGACGACTATTGCACTAAAACATAGAGTTTCTTAAACAAAATTATCCTTAGGAGGAATACATCTAACCTTTTAGACAACATCGTATTTTCCCTAAGATTTGAAATTATATGGATTTGATGTATTGGTCCATGCCCTTCCCATTTATACCCTATCTTATTTGGCGAGTGAAACCTCACTACCCTGGTTTGATAGTCTATGGTAGCATAACACTTACGAATAAAATCCATGCATAAGCTATTAAATTCTTTTTATTGGCTAATATATGATTTACATATTACTAGGTTGGGGCACATCATTTAAACCTACTAGCAGCTTCACATTAATAGACTAAGGAACTCTTTCCTAAACTAGTCTCATCAAATCATAAAACATAAATAAACACATAAGTCAGCAACCAACATGAGGACTCCAACATATTAACTTCATACTAGTGCATAAAACCATATAGATTAAAAACAAATTTAGGGTACGCACCTGAGACATCACAAGAGATGTCTACCCTTACACCCCTAGTCTTGAGTGCGAAGAATTGTTCCCTCCTTGGAGCTTCTTTACTTGGACCATTCGGCTGATCTTTCTACTTCCATTTTTCTCGACCACTCATATACGGACAATTCTTCATCATGTGACCCGGTTTCTACAACTGTAACAAGCATTAGAGCCTCTCATACACTCACCTCCATGAAGTTTTCCATACTTACTACAAGGTGGAGTCTCCTGAGGTGTATGTAATTCACAGTTTCTTTTAACTTTAGGCTCGAAATCCCTATCATGCCGACCCTTGGATGAACTTGATAACTCTGGTGGGAGAGGTCCCTTCCTAAACCTGGTTTGTCCGTGATTTCTGTAGTGCTCTTCCTTCAAAATTCTTCTCAGCTTGCCTTGACCTGTTCCTTGCCCTAGTGTGCTTCCTCTTCTTGCGTTTTTCCCCACATGTTGGACATGTACCATAAGCCTAGAAGGACCATGCAATCATGCAACATAGCTTCCCTAAACTCCTCCTCGATATACTCAGCAATCTTAGATCGAGTGTAAACGAGAGGATTCTGCCTCGTGAAGTCCCTTAACCTACTAGCCAGGGTGCTTGCAGGTGGGTTCTGTTTGGGAACACCTTGTTGCTCTGCCTGGGCTGTCATAGCCTGAGCTTTTAAGGTGATGGCTTGGTCCATCTATACCAAGGCTTTCCTCACTTCTCCATCTATTAACTCAGTTGGGTTAGCAAGCATCTCCATTTCAGCAGCTGGGGCATGGGGAGGAACTTGGTTTACCCCAGTAGCTGCTCCTCCAATCTCTCCGCCTGCGTTTATTCCCTTATTCAGCTTTTTGAATCTAAAAAGTTTTTTTTATATACACTCTTAACAACAATAAATCAGACATTAGAGAAGGCACGATAAGATCAGAAGAAGGGAAATTTTCCTAAAAATCATGCAATCTCTACTTAAGGATAGTGGTGTACTTTATTACCATGACATAGAAACTACTCTATGTGGTTGATGTGAACTTATTATCCTCAAAATTTAACCATACACTCTAATACCAACATTGTCACGACCGGAGTCTAGACCCCAAATAGGACCGGTGTCGTTCACCTCTCAGAGGTCGGAGACAAGCCTACATACGTCATTGTTACATCATCTAGGTTAATTTTAGAAGAAAATTTGTACTTTTTATTTTCTTATTTGTTGAGAAACATATTATATTTAACATCATAGGTGTTCACAAATCAACTATCTAATATAAAAATAATCAAATTAAATAAGCAGTTCATAAATGCATTAAATATATCCTTGCCAAAACAACACAAATAAAAAGTGTGAAATTAAACGGGAAACGAAACACAAATGGAACGTACTACACTAACTCAAACCTATATCTAATCAAGAATTTAATATGCAAGTTTCCTTGAAAGCATGAGGGCCTACCAAATCAGAATCAAAGCTCAACGTCCGGATAGGTGCAACGTCGTACTGTAAGCTTTCACATCCACTTGTTCCTGCACCTAAAAGTAAATATTGTATGGGATTACTACACACTTGTACTAAGTATCGGTATATCCAAGAAAACACCAATTACAGGCATGAGTAAGAATAGCTATCTCCTAACAACATGATTTATGGAAAGTCCAGTTAGTGGACTTGCCAAATTTGGATTAGGAAAGTCGGTGGACTTGCATTATTTGAGTTAGAGAAGTCAATGGACTTCACAAATTGGATTTAGGAAAGTCATGTCATTAGAGTAACATGCATCATCATACGTATCATACTGCACATAACACTTAACATATTACATATAAAATAACATATTGCATATAGCACATAACATATTTCATATCATTCGATCATATGCCATGAGACCTTGGAATCATGGACTTGATATTAAGACTTCCCAAAATTAGGGCTTAACATATGGGACCTCAACTAGGGAACCTTCTATAGCAAACATAGAGTCTGATTCAATCATTCATATATATTTTATTTCATTAATTCATATACTAGTGCAACCACTAGTCATACCTACGATGTAGTTTAAGACTCTCATTGGGTTTGTTGTACAATAACAAAGAATAACCTAGTGTAATTACTTAAGTCTAACGCACCTTTTGATTATCCTATCCTAATACCTTTTGTATCATTCATTTCATTATGTGCACCATTTGATGTTGGCCTTATTCTTTTTTGGGGAACTTCAAGATTATATGACATAGATCATGTGAGCATCATAAAATCCAGTGTGTAATCTCCACAATGAAAAGAGGTGGAATCACCGGCCAAAAAAGTGACCCAAACATGCTAGCGTATAAAGGGAGTTAAAGCCTGATAGAACTATATATTGGCACTACAGATTCAAATACTAGGAGATATAAGGAAACCCATACCGGGCATGCCGGACAGTCTCATCTTATGAGAGTTACGTGAACCTCCACCCTTCATGAATGAAGGCTTCACCACTCATATCTATCCTATCGGTGCTCAGTATAATGTTCCATTACATTGAACTCATACATCATGGAAGTTGGATTCTAGCGTGAGAACATCATAGCTCATTAGATGATTTCTCATCTTATCATTAGCATTAAGCATGCATTAACTTCAATACTTTAATTAGAGTGTTCATAGAGAATGGTGTGTTCATTAGCTTTACACTCTCATAGGTGAGTACATTTTAGTAAAATTTACTTAGGCCCATTTGAGATTGCTCTAATCTTTCATACTATTCTCTTATCATATTGTCACCTCATTCAATAGTTTTAACATATTTGTTTTTCATAATTACTCACCCCTTCACGTGAATGTTCATTTCATCAAATATCAATGCACTTGGCAATTTAGTGTGTTTCACACTCTTCCTTGACCCTTCTAGGGTTACACGATTTTATCACATACATCTTAGGTTAACCTACTTTTAAGCGTATGCTAGACTTATGAGTCCACACAGACAATTCATAAGGCTTCATTCATAGTTTTTCTAAGTTTTTCATGTTTACCCAAGATTATGTGGTACAAGACTTATGCATCTTTTAGATATGTCAAGATATTGATTTCAATCTTTAGGAATTTATTTAATATTTACTTATGTATGACTTATGTGTAAATACGGAATCATGAAAAGGAACTGGATTTCGAATTCTTTGGACAACACTTATTCGAATTTGGGGGACCCTAGTTCGATCCCCATCAACCCCATAATATTTCCTTTCTTTTTCTCCTCTCCTTTTTCATCTATGTAAATGAGGTTGTGGGTTCAATCCCCCACAAACTCATTATTTTTCTTTTAATATATCTCTTAGCTTTCTCACCTATCAAAGAGGTTGTGGGTTCAATCCCCACTCTCCACATTAATTTTCTCCTTTATTTTTCTCCTAACTCTCTCATCCATTCAAGAGGTTGTGGGTTCAATCCCCACTCACCACATCTATTTTTCCTTGAATTTTTCTCACGAAATATATGAAATTTTCATTCAGTGTGGTCATGGGTTCAATCCCCAATGACCTCAAAAATTTTTTAAAAAATCTAAACGAAGTTCATTCTTTATAAAGTTGGCCGAGACTCCAATCCATTTTTTTTCTTAAACTTTTGTTCATTCTTTTATATCTTTCATTTAATGATGTCTTGGGTTAAATTATTAGTCATTTCACTCATTTTATATTAAATTTTCATTGCTTTTTATACCTCTTTTATGGGTCAAACCCAACCTACAAAATGATGGAAATTTATTCACTATTTTCATCTCCTTGTTATCATCATTTGTTCATTAGATCTTAGGAAGTTTCATGAATCATTTGGTGCATCTTTAGGTATATTTTTTTCATGGTTATATTCATCCAAGAATTTACATTAAATCCAGCAATATTACACCACTTTTGAACTTCATAATTTACACAAACATTTGTACAAACATCACTTTTCACATACTTTCGGTTGGAAGAAATTAACATTCCTACAATTCCCAAAACATAGTCATGAACACATTGTCAAGCAAATAAAACTACATACTAAAACTACCAGCAAACATACCAACAACATGCTCTCTTACCTATTTTAGATTGAATTAGAAGGATACTAGGGACAAGGAGTTCGACAAGAACGGGAACAACCCTAGTTTAAAAATTCGTTGAATTCGTGGAAAGGAAATCCTCTTGGAGAAAAGAGTCCAGGAGAAAAACCCATACCTTAATGTCGTTCCAAACTTGTTTTAATGCTGGTAATTTCACACGAAACCAAGTCTGACCACCGAAACTTCAAGCACAATCCCATCAAAAGCATTGTTTTGCTTTACGTTTTTAGACTAACTTTTCTTTTGAGTTTTTAGTATTAAAGTTCTTGATGAAATTTATATTTTTGGTATGTTCTTTTGTTTTACATAATGTATAAGCGTGAAAGTTAGAGAGGACTAGAGAGAAACATGAGAATGAGTGAATTAGGATTAGGAGAGTTAGGTGGAGACTTAGTCAAACTAGGACTCCTGATTATTTATTTATTATTATTATTATTACTATTATTGTTATTATTATTATTATTATTATTATTATTATTATTATTATTACTAGTAATAATCAATATCTAATTTTTCCGTTAATTGAATAAGTAAATAAATATTAAATAATTAAATTAATTCACCAAATAAAACAAATCCAATTATATCATTGCTCCAACCTAGTTTCGAACTCGGGTGGAGCAAGAATTCCCTCAAAGGGAAAATTTCAGCCCATTCTACCCAAATTGCCCCTCCACCATATTAGTTAATTAATTAAATATTTAGGGTAAAAATTACAATACTATCCTTAGCTTGGAAATGACAATTTTACACCTAAACCCTCCAAACATAAGATTACCCCTTTTTTACGTCAGGTTAAGACTCATTCGGGTAAATATTCATATTCGGGTGTCCTACATGGCTGGACGCAACCTTTCCTAGATCAACTAACTCAACAACCTTTGATAATCGTAGGCATTCTAGATACATTAAGCATTACTTAGAATAGCCATATTAGGGTTGTTACAACAAGAAAAGAAAAGTAAGGCATAATTGATAATAAGAGAGGTAGGACGCTTAGACATAATGTCAAGGGGGGGTGGGGAAGTAACTAAAATGTATCCATATGTACCATACCTGAACCTGAGCCTACATTACAATCCATGAAAATTCTACCGTGATCTTAAGAGTCTAATATGGTGAACTTAAGCATTGAAAATCCGGTAAAGCCCATAGTGAAAAGTACTAACTAAAAGTGAAATCGTTTTGAGAGTGAGTGTTGATTAATGATCCATATACTCAAAGAGAAAATTAGTGTGCGAAAAATTAAAGGTGTCGGTGCATGGTGAGTTTATGTGATAGTCCGATCTGCATGAATGAGCTTATAAAGCCTAAGAGTAAAAGCATGCACTAAAGCAACGAACTAGTTGGGATCAATAGCCATGTGATTGAGAAAGCTCAAAGGAGGATACTTTTGTGCTAAGTGTTATGTTGAGTTATAGTGTGTCGCTTGAGGACAGACAATGAATTTAAGTTGAGGGTGTTGATGTATTGTGGTTTCACGGTACTTTCAATGCTTTTTCCTTAAGATTGGTATGTGTAGACTCGTTTTGTAATAGTTTTAACACGTTTTTATCTTTGTTCTGCAGGAAAGGTGTCCAAAACCAAAACGCAAAAGGAAGCTAAAATTTAGTGCAGAACTGACCCATGAAGGCCATCAACGTGCCGTCGTATCATCGACGGACCGTAGATTGGAAGTTCAGGTATCTTCCGAAACTCAGGGAAATCAGACCAAGTGTGGGGATACAAAAGGATCAACTGTTAAATCGTCGATCTGATCACAGATTTTCCAGTACCCGAAGTTCATGAAAATCTAAGTATGGAACGATGGAAGGCATAGACTGACCGTAGGTGCATGGACAGACCATTCTGTTGGTCCGTCAATTAGATTAGAGATGATTCTAGTTGAAGTCTAAAAAAAGATGCTAAGTCTAGACTTATGGAGGCAGTTCATCGACAAACCGTCTGTGGAGGTCATCGATTGAAGCCGCATTTTTGGAAAACTTTTCTTATTTGAATTCCTTTTAATTTAGGACAATATTTGTTACAAATAGGGTGTAAAACATCATTTTGGGTTTGGATTCTATTACTACTATTCTTAGTTTGTTTTGGAGATTGGGTTTTTGCAACTTTAGCATTAATTCAAATTTTTGGATTTGGTTTTGAAGTGAATTCTTATTGTTTGAATTTCTTGATTTTCTTCGAATTTTTCAAAGTAAGTTCATGATTTATATTTTATCCAATATGAATTGTGTTCTTCAATTCACGGGTAACTAAATCCACAACTAGGGTTGTGGGAACCATGGGTGATTAACAAAGTAGACATAGCTTAATAACAATTCTCAAATTGTTTATTGCATGCATTAATAATTCATTCGCTGATAATTATTTTTAACGAGTGCACGTGTTAGAACTCGCTTTATTACTATTTACCAGACCAAGGAGATAGTTAATTGGAAAAAAATTATCAACATAGATTTAGTGGGATACTATATAATAAGCTAGCTCCGACTAGTGCAAAGTAATAACTAAGTCATACATCGAATATGACGCTTAATATGAAATAAAGGTAAAGGTTAGTAACTTAAGCACACGTAGTCGGACCAAGGTACGGGGTGAAATTATATAAATGTCAAACCAAGAATTTATTGATACCTAAATTATAACTTTGCATGCAAAATACTAGGGATACGACTTTATGAACCAATGGGGAACACTTATACCTAGTTTCTCTCACAACTTGATAAACACCAGAGATTTATTCCTGTTACTTGTTTTAGTTATCAATATTACAAGATTTTGTTGCTTAAAAGACCCCCTAAATTTCCTATTTTCGGAAGGGACTTGACTAAATAGAATTATTTGTGCATTGAAAATAAGTCTAATCCATTTTCCACTTAGGATCGACCCCGACCTAATAGTTGGGTTCTTTACTTGATACCATACTTTTTTAGGGAGGTATAATTTGAGCATACAAGTACTCTTCATGAGTTCAGATGTAGTACTTAGACACAATCTTCTTATCACTCAACTATGCGCCCGTGTAGGACTAGCTTGTGGTGTTCCAGGTAATGGCTAAAACAATGACCCTATCATAGGCATGTGGGGATCCCTCATCCGGTAAGGGTTAATTCCGGGATTCAATGTCAAGATCTCATGGTCTGTATAGGTTAAATCTAGCCCCCACAAATGAATGTAATAAACTGGGTCTTCCTAAGGGTGTACTACTTATGGTTGGTGGTGGAATGGGAAGCCATCTACGTGTTGCTCAACTAGACATTTAGCATGAGTATTGATCTGTCCATGAAATGTTAATGAATGAATGAGTGATTATATGATATTAATGAAGTAACTTAAATAATGTTTAACGTTAAAGAAGCATATTGGTATTCTACGTAATGTTAATGAAGGATATATAAATTGTTGAATGTCATGTGCCTAGTCTAGGGTGGTTCCTATGGATCACTAAGTGAGAGTAGTAGAATTGGATGCTATTTCACATTGCACTAATCTAACTTATTGTTATCTTATGGGATGGTCTTCATATCAAGTTATTAAATGCATGAATGTTTCCTCTAGTAATGAATGTTTCTTTGTAAAGTTGAGATGAAGTATCTTTATCCTTGGTAGTCACAATGATCATTTAGATGTGGATTGAAGAGGTTGTATCTGTTGTCTCTTTCATGTTTTACCTAGGTAGGTCTAAGGATAAATTTGTATAGTGTCTAAATGATTAAGGGCTTACTCAATGAATGTAGCTATCTGTTAAGAATTATGGAAATATTATACTTGATTCACGAGGTTTTATCAAAATAGCATGAAACGAATATTTCACACAAAAAAGCATGTTTTTTGCATATTGCCATAATTAGTGCATTAATTGTACTACCACAATATTCTTCTCTATTTCTACATGTATAGGTTTAAGGAAGTTAGGATGTTAGAGTTGAATCTTGGGAAGTAGAATGTACTCTCAAGTATCTTGGTACGTCCTTATATTTTAAAGGTCGTGGCAGTTATTTCTACTTTTTCTTTTCTATGTAAGGGTTGTGACCCCATAATAATAACATGTGTCTGAGATGCCTTGTGATGATGAGACTTCGTTTTCTTACGTTATATAAAAGAGTTTTTTATTAACTTTATTGTGAAAAGTTTAATTTCGCACCACTTTTTGTACCTATGTGATGAATGAAAGTTTTGAGGCTTGTACAAGACCTCCAAGAGATCAAGTACGCCGTGTTACTTCTAGGGGGGTACTTGCTGATCATCACAAACAACCTTCAATATGTGTTTACCTAGAAAGAGTTGAATCTTTTCCACAGGAGATGACTTGAGTTCCTTAAAGATTATGAAATGAGTGTGCATTACCATCTTCATATGGATGTTGTTGTAGAAGACGCTAAGTCTATGCGTAGTACCTATTATGAGGAAGAAAGGAAAGAACCAGTGAAATATGTTCACAGACTTTATCTATTAGAATATAAAATGATGGTGTCATAGTTTAAAATGGTTCAAAATCTTCTTTTGTAGTACATGTTATGGAAAACGAAGATAGTGATCAAATTTTTCCTTAACTTAAAGGTGCAGTGCACAATCAGAGAGTGAGACTTTACCTCAAGAGGGAGATGATGTACTTTGCAATCAGGGTAGATTGTGTGTTCTTAATAAAGGTGAACTGAGACAACATATTCTTGCAGAAGGCCATAACTCCATATATTTTATTCATCCAGGTGCCACTAAGATGTACCGCGATGTGTGAGAAGTCTTTTGGTGTAATTACATGAAAAGGTATAAAACATATTTTATGAGTAAGTTCCCCAAATGCCATGAAGTGAATGTAAAACATCACTAACCAAAGGGTATGAATCAATACATCAACATTCCTACATGGAAATGGGTAGTGATCAATATATATTTCATTACAAGGTTACCTCATTCTCGTAGACAACATGCCTCTATTTAGTGTTAGTTAATAGAATGACTAAATCTTCTCACTTTTTTGCAGTGAAGACTACAGACTCAACAGAGGACTCCATCAAGCATAACATTAATGATATAGTTAAGTTGAATGGGGTTTATTTTACTATCATCTTAGACATAGGTCTTTGGTTTACCTCTCATTTTTTGTAAGTCATTTAAGAAAGGTTATGGTAATTAGGTTAATTTTTAAACAACAATTCATCCGCATATGGATGGACATGCATAGTGTACCATTAAGGCCCTAGAGGATATGTTGAAAGCTTGTGTGATTGATTTAAAGGGTAGTTGGGATGATCACATTCCTCTTATTCAGACTCTACAATAATAGCTACAATTCAAACATTTAGATATCCCCTTATAAGGAATTATATGGGCGTAGATGTAGATCTCCTATTAGTTGATTTAAAGTAGGCGAAGCAGATTTGATAGGTACCTATTCAGTCCATTATGCTATGGATAATGTGCAACTCATTAGAGATTAATTAGGACATTCTAAAATTGTTAGAAGCATTAAACATATGTAAGGAGAGGGAAACTAGAGTTCCAAGTTAATGATTGGGTTTTCTTAAACTTGTCACTTATGAAGGGGGTGATGATATTTGTCATGAAAGGAAAGATCATTCCTATATATGTAGGTTCTTACAAGATCATGTAAAGGTTTGGCAAAGTGAACATATGTGTTAGAGTTGCAAGCAGAATTAAACGTAGTATTTGGTTTACACATCTCACTTTTGAAGAAGTGTATGGGTGATTCGGCCTCTATAGTGACATTAGGAAATATTTCTATGAAAGATACTCTCTCCAGTGAGGATGTAAAAATTTATATTGTTGATCGTCAGGTTAGAAGATTGAGTAACAAAGAAGTCTCTTCGGTAAAGGTTTTGTGGAGTATTCAGTCCCTATGGGTTGCTACTTGGAAAGTAGAATTAGCATGAAGGCCAAGTATCCTCACCTATTTCCTTACAATTCCACTACACCTTGAGGTAATACTTTCTCTTTAGTTTTTCAGCCATTATTGTGTAATATAAGTCTTAGTAGCATGTATTCTTAGTTTATACTTGCATTTTCTACGTAGTTGCATGTTCTTGGAACTCACTTCAATTATAAATTCAGTTTCTAGTGTTTATGGTACGGATCGCTGCTCCTTCCCTCCATATTCAACTAGGATAGGCTTTATTATTCGAGGACAAATTATCCTAAGAGGGAGATATTGTAAATGCTTGTATCCAAAAACATACCAATTTTAAGCTTCTCATAAAATTGCAGGTGCAATGTACGATCACCACCCATAGACTATAGTGTGATCTACAACCCGTGTTGTAGGTTTGTGGTTAACCATTGCAACTCCCCTCAAGCCCATCTCACAAATCGTCTATGTTTAGACCCACAGAAAAAACACACATTTTGTAGACCAATCTACGGTCCACGGTCTATGACAGTAGATCAAGGTCTCTTTTACCGGGTCTGTCACATGAACTATAATCGACTACTACGGTCCTAGATGGACATATGGATAGTAGGTCTGACTACTGGTGACGGTCAACAGTCAGTTATGGGGAAATTTCTAATTGGGTCAACTTCAAATTTGCATAAAGATTAGCAAAAAAGGAATTATATGTTCCATTACCTTAGATATGATTTTTAATGAATCATCTTTCCAATGCCACCGAGTTTGTTGATCTAATCTACGAGTAAAATATATGATCATTTTAGTGAAGCCTTGTTGTGAGAACTTGACCTAGGAACCCAATCTACGGACCTTAGATTGACCTATGACTAATTGAACATGTTCGTCAGTCACAGTGACTATAATTAAGTTAGGGTGTTTTGGTGATTTCCTTTTTCGTCGTACTCCTAAGATACATCATTAGACCCTAAATTTTTAGTTTCTAGCGTAGAAATAGAACTAGAACTTACCTAACTGCAATATTTATTCAAAACATAGAAATTTAGAAGCAACAGAAGAGAAAAAGGTCAATAACCATAGTTTAGGAATGCAACAATGTTTGATCAGTTGTAGCCCTGAAATCTAATGATTTCTCCCTTGAATGTGTCACCATGTATGTCGGATTTCACTAGTGGGTTCCTTTAACCCATTAGGTCCTTTGTTTTTAATATGCTTTTTTATTCTCTTATTATGACTAGACCTAGTGTTTCTTGAGTATTAGAATTGTTGTGTTTTTAGCTATTAGAATGATCCAAATCATATTATTTGTTAACATTCAGTATATTGCATATATTCAAGAACTCAAGATATTTATTTCATTAGCTCTTAAATTACATATTCTAGGTTAGATATACAAATCATTAAGTTTTGCATGCCTCAGTACATTATCCGATTAACTGTTGCATTCAACGTGTGCATGTTAAGTTTTATGTTTTCTAGTAATACAAAACTCAGTCATAATTTGCTAACCACATAATTCATTAGGAGTAGCATAATACCGAATTGGACTAGGGTTCAGCGAACCCATGTAGTCCCAAAACCACTAGCCACGTAGCATGTAAGTCCCCTTTGTGGACATCATTTTAGTGATCACGCCAGCATGTCTCTATTCCTTTTGTAGAGTATATTGGGTCCTCTCGATGGGGCATATACATCGGACTCCACAATAAGATCTTGTGGTATTATTATCGGTTTTTAGTAGCTTCCGCAGTTCAATCAAATTCTATTGTATCAATAATTTAGTACTATATCCAGTATACAGTTTCAGAATGTTATAAAATTGTCACTACATTCAGGTATCTCAGCATTCAGTATCTATATCATGTTAAGATTATTATCATTACTTATTTTGTTGTTCACTTATATGTTATTTTGAGTTATTTTCATGCATGCTCATTACCTTTAATGTATGAGTCATACGTGTGTTATATCTTCTCGTGATGTAGGTTAAGATTCTCAGCATCTAGATCACTCTTATATCGGTTACCGATTTCTCGTTCAGCATAATATGTGGTGTGTCCTCATTACCCGAGGACAAAAATCATGAGTTTATTTAGTATTTTTAGTTCTTCAATTTTAGTTTTTCTAGACTTATCTTGTGCTTTTCCCAACATTTATAGTCAATTAAAGGCTATTTTCAGACATCAATATATTCAACATAGTTTTGATTTAATGTTTTCCTTGTATTAAACTCATTAGTTTTCACATATTTCAGTTATCGTATATGTGTATTCCGCATCTTATCATTTTACCTATGATTATGGCTTCTGCATCAATATATTATTCGATTTATCTTTAGTATGCTTATTCTCATGCATACAAATTTATCTTGGGATAATTTTTGTCCTAGTTCCCGTGTCGGTGTCTCGAGGGTAGCTCGGGGTGTTTTAACAAAAGTTCTTAAACTTGAAATTATTGAATATTAGGTTGTCTAACCACGACGCTAACAAATGGTCCTTGTGTTAGTCAATAGGTCTTAGGTCGCTCCGTCGGAAATCGCATAAGTTCCCGAAAAGTGTTTTTGCTCTACCTATTTTGAATCAGAGGTGTTACATTACATCTCTAGAAACCCACCCATTAACCCCTTTCAGACCAGTCTTCTCCACTTTGACCTTTTTATTTTTTATCTTTTATCTTCTTTTTTAAAAAATTATACCCACTAAATTCGAACCCCAATTTCGAACACGTAAATAGTATCAGTCGGCTCATATCAATTTTCTTCTCATTCGAATGGAATAAATATTCACACTCACATGTTTTTTAATTATTGAGGAGATCCTAAATATTTAATTTAAGATGAACAGAAAAAAAAATCTCAAAGAAGATGAAATGTATGTGTACTGATTGAATGGATAGATTTTTAAAATATGTTATGGAGTGTCATTTATTTCTAAGCTTGACACGTGTTTTCATTAAAATTAATGACAAATTTCTACCAAATCATAATAATTATGATATATTTTGATCGAATGTATAAAAAGGATATATTTGATCGAAAGTATAACAAAGCACTATATGTAAACGATTTTTGATAGTACGAGGATATAAATGACCATTTTTCATTTATTTAAAAATATTGAAAAATTGATGGGATAATGCACAACTACCCCCCCCCCCCCAAGAAATGACCAAAATTCCATCAATACACTTAAACTTAACTAGGATACAATTATCCCTCTAGGTTAAATTAAAATTAAATAAACACTCCACAAAAGTGACATGTCAAAGATTGTGTGAATTTTCTTCCAGTCAAGTGAAGACCTATAAAGATGAACAAGTTTCTTTTTTAATTGATATATTTACAATTAGTTGGAGCACGTAACTATTTACATTAAAAGTTATATATATATTTTTTCATTTCTTTCTTCGTAAAAATTAATTTTCATTTCTTCCCCACACTAAACTTTTTACTCTTTTCTTTCATTAATTTCTTTTTTTAACTTTTAGTTATTTTTAAAATTATGTTTATGTTTTTTAAAGTAATTATCTTTACATTTTATCATTTTATTTTTCTTATGTTCTACTTTATTTATTCAACTATTTTGATATCCGTTCCAAATTAGTTTATTTTATATATAATTTACAAATTACTGTGTAAATTATATAAAAAGAAAATATAAAGAAAATAAAATTATAAATAAAAATAAATTGAAAAATATAAATAATAATGAATAATGGTAAAAAAAATGATCAAAACAAATTATGTGTTTTAACTTAATTCAAATGCAAGATAATGAAAATTACATGATTTTTAAAATAACTAAAATAAAAACTCAGAAATTTAAAATTTTTAATAAATAAATGAAATAAATACACTATAGAGTCATCTGATGTACAAATAGAGACACTTACTATGTTGAGGTGTCACATAATCACTAAAGGTACACAAAAATACAAAAAAATGACTTTGGGGATAATCGGATACTAGATAAGTTAATATGCTTCGCTGGATCTCATTTTTAGTGGAGGGAAGAGTGTGGTATTTTTGCATTATCTCAGCATGAATTGACAGTAACATTTAAATTTTACGGTCTATCACAACATATTTAATTTACTAGATTCAAAATTTATAATTTATACTATAGGTACATACATAAATATTACTACTTTAGGAGCTATTGGTTTGATACATTTATGTTTGAAATAGTACGAATTGACTATATTTTAGTACATCTAAGTACGTCTCGATATGTCTATATGAATGTATCTCAGGATACATCAGGTGAAATTTAGATGTAATTTTTACTACATATACTATATCCAAGTAAATTTTCATGACTTTGGAATGCATATAAAATATCGCTCTCGTCTCTCTCATCTCGCTAACCACTCATCTATGTATCTTGGATAGAAAATACATGTGAATCACACCATATACGTACATGTAAATGTATATAGTGTGATTCATATATATATTTGATACATGATTATTTCACTTGTACAAGAATGTTTTTGAAATCACAAATAACATTTAAATTATGAATAATGACATATTAAACATAAGAAACTTTTATAAAATTGAATACTTAATATATTATAGGACTTGCATAATTGAAGTTATTGGTTTGAGATTGTATATTCCTCTTTATTTTTACGCACTTCAAAGTTCTTGTACTATTTAAGAATAGGATGCATGGGAAAAATACATCTCCAAGTGTGTGTGTATACTTGTTTTGCCCCCTCTACCCACAGGCCACACTTTTGTGGTAACTAGTAGCCTGATGCCAATGCTCACTGCCAGAGTTTTGTTTTCAGGGCTACCTTCTGAGGATCCACATACCCATATTGCTAAGGTAAGGGTAGTGTGTAAAAGTTGTGTGGGGAGGCCTGATTTGGATCTAGATGTAATAGGTCTCAGAGTGTTTCCTCTCTCACTGACAGGAGAGGCTGCTATATGGTTCACTGAGCTCCCATACAACTCAATCTTTACTTGGAACCAACTAAGAGATGTCTTCTTAGCACGCTACTATTCGTTCTCCAAGAAACTAAACCACAAAGACAGAGTGAACAACTTTGTGGCACTACCAGGAGAGTCAGTTAGTAGTTCTTGGGATAGATTCACCTCATTCTTGATAAATGTGCCAAATCACCATATAGATGATGAGTCACTGAAGGAATACTTCTATCAGGGACAGGATGATAACAACAAAGCGGTGTTGGACACTATAACAGGTGGATCTTATGGAGAATGCCCTTATGCTGAGATCGCTGAAAAATTGGAGATAATCACTCGAAATAACAAAGCTTGGAGTACTAGGAAGTCCGATATAGGAAGAAACACCTTCGCAGTGCATTCCACTCACATCCTAGCCACATATGAGATTCTTGAAGAAATGGCTCAGATGAGTACTAAGCTTGGGGTGGTACTAAAACATGTCATAGGGGGTGTAGAAAAGATAAATGCAGTCAACTACTTGGCTAAAAAACCACCTCCAAACGATGAGTGTTATTATGAGGAGGATTCTTATGCAGTAAATAAACAGATGGGGGGTTTCCTACCAAGTGCCCAAGGCTCTAATCAGGAGAATTGGCACCAAGGTCAAGGGAACCAATGTCTGAACTATTGTAACTTCAATCGTGAGGGTCAGTATGTCCGAGATTGAAACTACAATCGCGATAACAACTTCAACAGGGGTAACTATGCTAGCAAAAACGACAGGAATGGGCCCTATGTCCCTCCTCAAAATCGTGAAGTTACTCCTAGGGATGGTGGATATAGTATGGCGCGAGTTGGGGATATGTTGCACAAAATGATGAGGAGGTTCGACACTAGTGATGAACACATTAAAGAGTTGAGGTGTGACTTAGCTAGTATTGGGAGAAAAGTTGATACACATGCAATTTCGATTAAGCAGATCGAGTTGCAAGTGGCCCAATTATCTGCGACAGTGAACACACGGCAACCGGGAACTCTTCCAAGCAACACTGTCCAAAATCCAAAGAATGATGTGCACTGTATGGCAATCACTACTCGGGGTGGTAGGCAAACCATTGACCCACCTATGCCATCTACTGAGGAAAATGTGAGAAAGGATAATGATAATGTTGTAAAGGGTAGTGGTGAAACAGAGGAAAGTAATGGAAAAGATGCAGAAGTACCTATCAAGGTAATTCCCATGCCTAGGCCACCACCACCCCCCCTCAGAGATTAGTGAAAAAGACCGAGGATGGTAAATACCGGCGTTTTATAACAATGTTGAAGAAGCTTTCTATCAATGTCCCTTTGGTAGAAGCTCTAGAACAAATGCCTGGTTATGCTACATTTATGAAAGATCTGGTCACCAATAAAAGATCGGTAACTTTCGAGGATGATGATAGAATGCAACATTGTAGTGCAATTTCTACAAGATCCCTTGTACAGAAGATAGAAGATCCTGGTGCATTCACTAGTCCTTCTACAGTTGGGTCATTATATTTTGCGAAAGCATTATGTGATCTAGGGGCAAGCATAAATCTCATGCCCCTCTCAATCTACAAGAAGTTGGGTTGGGGGGATCCCAAACCTACTGTGATGCGGCTACTGATGGCCGATCGGACAGTGAAACGGCCTATAGGGATACTCCATGATGTGCTAGTAACAGTGGAGTCATTCATCTTTCCAGCTGATTTTGTTATTCTGGATTGTGAGGTCGATTTTGAAGTGCCTATTATTCTTTGGAGGCCATTCCTTGCTACAGGTAGAGCATTAGTTGTTATGGAGAAGGGACAGATGACATTTCGGCTTAATAATGAAGAAGTGACCTTCAACATTTGTAGGACCATGAGGTAGAGTGTTGAGCTCCAATCGGTATCTGCCGTATCCCACAAAGAAAAGATGAAGAAGGAGACTGAACAGAAAAATGCAAAACAAGAGTTTGTGGTTGGGGATTTGGTGATTTTAGACAGTTCTGGGTTGCCTTGCCTTTCGGGCAAGCTCAAGTCTAAAAGGACTGGCCCCTACTTGATTACCCAAGTATTCCCTCATGGAGCAGTTAAGTTAAAAGCCAAGGAGGGAGTGCGGTTTAAGAGGAATGGAGATAGAATAAAACTCTATTTTGGGCATAAAGCATCGGGGAATAAAGTTATAGAGGCATACCATCTTGATGAAGTCTGAGTAATCAAGGGTCCCCAGTCGTGCCGCGACATTAAATCAGGCGCTTGTTGGGAGACAACCCAATACTTATAGTCTTTTTAGTAATGGTAGAATTTTTCTGCTAATGGGTTTTAAAATTGCAGGCACATAACCAGGAAATTCTGCAGAAAATTACTCTGCAGCAGTTAGTGACGGACACATCGACGGACCGTCGCGCCTGTGATGGACCTTCGTATGCATCCGTCGTAGTAGGTATGTTTTTCTGTTATTTTGAAACTAGGGCACACGTGATGGAACAAACGACGGGTCATCACAACTGTGACGGACCGTCGTCGACGAACCTTTGCGTGATTAATGAAGTATACCCGACCGGACCCGGCTGAACCCTTTTTCAAAATCAGAACGTTTAAACCCCCAACCCCTCATTTCACCCCCATTACTTCATTATTCCTCTCATCTCCCCTCTCTTTTCAACTTCCACACTCTCTCAAACACCGATCATTGCCCTCTCACAATTCTCCCAAGCCCTAATGTGTTAATCTACTAGTGAAAACTGCTTCTATGGGTGTCTACCTTGCAACCGAGTACTTGTGCATTTGTTTTTCTCCATTTCTAAGGTATGTGTCTCTAATTTATACTCATTTATCTTGCATTTGTGCTTACTAGTTAGTATTAAGCTTAGTTCCTCATTGTATTTTGTTTACATTAGATGACTCTGCCTAACCTTGGTTACAAATGTTCGAAATTGCCATGTTTACAACCCTAGACATAAGTGCTTTTGCATTACTAGTTTCCTAGGTTGTAGGGTTAGACACATATAGGTCCAAAACACTTCAAGGTCGATATGGGTTCATCGGGGTTGCTTAGGGTACCCTTAGTTCTGTCACTGTCATTCAGAATGAGACCCCGATGACGGACCGTCGTAGGGTCCATTGCACTAGCCCTAGCACCCCTGCCCTAACGGACACAGGTGACGGATCATCGTCCTGGCGATGGTCCGTGCTGCACAACCGTCATGCTAGACAAAGACCCTGTTTCTAAGGGTCTCTCATTTTTTCCCAAGTGTTCCCCAACGGACACATGTGACGGACCACTGTCTTCCGTCCTGCACAATGGTTCTGGTTGTTAGAGACCCTGCTACTAAGGGTCTCTCATTTTTTCATAAGTGTCCTTCAACGGACACATGCAACGGACCGTCGTATATCTGACGGGCCGTCCGGCATGACTGTCATGACGGACTGAGACCCCTCTCCTTAGGGTCTCCATATTTTTTCCCAAGTGTCCTACGACGAACATCTACAACGGACCGTCGTAACTGAGACAGTTCGTCTTGCACACACCGTCATGCTAGTCAGAGACTCTCCTTCAGGGTTCTCTATTTATACAGAGTCCAAATAAAACACGACGGACCTCACGATGGTCCGTCATAGTACTGACGAGCCGTCACTAGGCCCGTCGTGTGTCACTGTTTCTACAGCAATTACATAATATTTTCACTGTTTTATTTCTTATGGTTTCGCTTGTCTTATTTGCCACTACTCGTACTAATAGTGCTCCTTTGCAGGTACTATCTACTATGGCACCCAAGCAAGACCGAACCTACGCACGCGGGCGATCAAAGTCTGTTGCCCCATCTACACGCTTGATCATCGGCTCTGATGATGAGCGGGACCCAGAGTATGTGCCCCCAGGAACTTCCACACCTTCCCGTGCTGCACGTGCTCCCAGAGCCACACCCAAAAATGAGGCATCCGGTGTAGTCACTGCCTCCCAGTATGATAAGGAGCGCACACTGACCGGTACACCCTCTGGGTCAGCCACAAATGAGGAAGGAGCTTTTGGCTCCCTAGGAGTATCATGGTCCGAGGGAGCTTCTGGCTCTACTAAGGTTCCCGCACCCGCCACTGCTGCAGCGTCAGCCTCGTCTGATGAGGCTGACAGTTCAGACTCTACATCCGGCGCACCAGCTCAGGTCCCCACCCCAGCCTCTGACCAGCCAAACCGGTGGTGTGTCGACGGCCAGTTTCAAGTTTACTCCGACACCAAGTTCTTGACTGATAAAGGAGTGATGACTCGAACCCTCACTTTGGAGCGGCGGGTACTTACAGGGAGTCTCCCGACGATGCATGAGATACAGAACCTCTTCACTAGGCATCGCTTGGAGTGGACAGCACAACGGTTGGGATGATACACCGAGGAAATGGTCCGAGAGTTCTACGCATCCTACGTAGCAACTCTTTTATCACAGATTGATAGGCGGGCTTCCCCCGCTAAACAGGCCCCACTGGAGCAGGTCCGAGTCAGGGGCGTGCAGGTTGACATTTCCCTGCCAGCCATCCGCAGGTTTTTATACGGCGAGTGTGTTGATGCTACTCGGACCTCCATCACTGCCGAGTTTGACTACCGCTGGCAGAAAGTGAAGGATAGCCAGTTCTTGCGCGAGCCATCACTGAGAGAGACCACCAAGAGGTGGATGGCCCTGCACCTATCAGTAGATGGAGAGGGTGCTATTGGGAGACTGAGCCGAAAGGGGCCATCAAGAAGGCCAACCTCACGTTCAAAGCAAAGCTCTTGTGGCTGCTTGTCTGTCACTGCCTTTCCCCCACAGCTGCTGATAACATCATTACTTGGGATCGAGCAGTGTTGATGGCGGCAATGACATCCGGATTCGAGGTGGACTTTGCATGGCTCCTCCAGGCAGTCATGCACGAGAGGTCATTCAAGGTCACTACTACCTACCTTTCCCGTGCATGATCTTTGCCCTTTGAAGGTCCGCAGGTGTTCCTATATAGCACGTAGATCAGCTGAACACCATGTAGGGCACTATTGACGTCGGCCTCATAAGAGACGAGGCCAATTAGTTGGCTCAACACAGAGGGCCCCGTCCAGAGCTGCCCCCACTTGTTGATGATCTTGCGGATACAGTAGCCCAGGCCCGCACCGCAACACAGGCGTCCACTGAAACTACCCCGGTCGAGTCTATCCCGGGTAGTAGCACAGCCCCAATCTCCTCTCGCACAGCCCCTCATATCTAGCCGTGGATGCAGAAGTTTTACAGAGCAGAAGATCGTGAGGTTAACCAGGGCCTGGACGCCTTTGAGTTGAGAGTGTTAGCCCGACCAGCCCCTCCGGTTGATGTGTCAACTCTTCAGGCTGCAGTCAACAGTCTTCGTGCAGACATCGACATTATCATAGAGGCGAGGGTGTCGGAGTCTGTCGAGCCTGCCGAGGAAACTGTATTGGCGGCCTTGTTTGCTACTTCAGAAATTCCACCACCTCCCCCTCAAGAGAGTGACAAGAGGCATAAGGGTCGAGCAGAGGATGAGGCGCGAGCAAGGAAGAAGAAGCGCCGCGAGATGGAGGCTGCGAGGAGAGCCTCACTTGCTGATGAAGAGGCACACCAGATCAGAGCATCACAGTTAGCGGCTGGGGCGTCTAGCTCCCGCACTGTAGAGATAGCATGAGGCACTACTGATGGTGCAGTTGTCGCTGAGGACACCACTGAGGGTGTCCAAATTGCAGAAGACGTGGGTTCAAGGGAACCGGACCCACCAGTTTGCTGATCGACGGCGCTTTGCGCCAAAGGTTTTCTTCACCTACCACTCTAATATCTAGATTTTTTATGCATTGGGGACAATTGCATGCTTTTTTATTCGGGGTGGGGTGAATGGAAAGTGAGTGTTAGGGTAAAGTATGAGTAGCCCAACTCATTATCCTCTTTTTGTGTTTTCTTGCCTGTGTTCTTTTTCCCTAAAAGACTAATCACTTTTTCTGTTGAACCGGCATGGATATATCTTTTGTACATAGTTTAACTCTGAAGCTTGATGGCTAAAATGATATCCTGATAAAACTAGAAAATGTTGCATGACTAGGCATAGTAACTGATAATTGTGTGGCTCTAAGCATGAAATAGAGTTACACCATTACATTACCCTAAGTCTTCAATTCAAACTAGGTGTCTGATTATCTGGTATAGTGATGAGATGTCAAGTGAGTGTGAGGAAATCTGAATAGTCCACTATTGGCAGTGATCTAGAACTTGCCTGGTTAGTCCTGCTAAAAGTAAGCTGTAACAGACAATTAGGAAAGGATCATAGACCCTTATTCAAGATAGCCCATTTCTAGCCTAAATAAAAGAAACCAAATGAAAGTTATCCTTCTTTGATCCATATAATCAGAGCTTAAAATTAGACCTTTCTTTTTCAGCCCAACTGATCTTTTCTAGGAACAATATGTTGGCCTTGGTCCCTCCTTGGACATGTGCATCTCAGCTTATGCCAAAAGCATAAGTTGAGGGTGGCTAATGCATAAACAACCTTCGTTATGGCTCTGACTCAACTTCAGGTATTGTGTACCTTGACTCATGGCAAAGCTATGAGTTGAGGCTGGCTACTATGAGAAATGCTCTAGAAAGTGGGGTTGAAAGAACAAAGAGAGAGATAGAACAAAAGTAAAGTTACTCAAGAATTAGATGAAAAGAAAAGTAAAGAAAAAGAAAAATACACAAGAAATACAAGCAAGAAAAGAAAAGAGTCACTTACACAAATGAAGAAAGAAGAGAAAATAGCAAGGTGAAAGAATATGAGAAACTGGGCGAGACAAAATGAGAGACTGTGGAAGGTTAAGCCGATATGTCAAGGAGGGCAAAAAGTCACTATGTATACCAAAATATAACTTACCTGACCCCGAGCCTATGTTACTAGCTAAAATAGTCCAATCGTGATCTTAAGGGTTTTATAGCGAACTTAAGGCAATGAAAATAAGGGCAAGCTTATGGCAAAAAGGTATGAACGAGTGTGACTTTGTTCTGAGAGTGAGTGTTGAAAAGTAATCCTTATACTCAAACTGAAATCATTGTGTGAAAACGGAGGATTTTGTTTTAATGTGAGGACACTAGTTGCAATACCAGAATTGTTAGCACCCCGGTGAGAAAATGAAGAGGATAGGTGTTAGTGCATGGTGAGTTTGTGTCATGTTCTGATCCCACAAAATTCAAACCTAATAGTTATAGCATGCATAGATTTGATGAGATTAATCGGGATTGATAGCCAAATGATTTCAAAGGATAAAACATGGATACTATTGTACAAAAATTGTGTGGTGAGTCATATTGCGTCGCTTGAGGACAAACAACAAATTTAAGTTGAGGGTGTTGATATACCGTGGTTTCACGGTATTATTAATACTTTTTCCTTAAGTATAGTGTGTCCAAAAGCCTTTTTGTGATAATTTTTATATAAGTTTCTCTCTGTTTTGCAGGAAATCTGTCCAAAGCTGAATGCGGAGATTTTCAGCGAAGAAATGCAGAAGAGACCACCTACAGAGCTTATGACGGTCCTTCGTGCCTGTGACGGTCCGTAGGTGGAAGCGTAGTGCAGCTATTGAAGGAAGATGGGGAACTCTGACGCAGTGTGGTATTACGAAGCTTCTGACGGTCCATCGTGGCTATGAAGGTCCGTCCTGCAGGTTCGTCGTGAAGTTTAGAGGAGTGATCCCAGTACCCAGATTCCAAGAGTTGAAGTGTTTTAGAACGAAGACCCTAGACGGACCGTTGTGCATATGACGGTCCGTCATAATTGCCGTCGAGGGGAATGAAGAGAGCAGCAGAAGAAATTTCACAAGTATGGGACGACGGAGTCCATGACAGTCCGTCGTGACCACGATGGTCTGTTGCGAGGTCCGTCGACCCAGCCGCGTTTTGGCAGATTTCCAGCAATTAAAATCCTTGTTTAATTAGGTTTTTATTTTCTTATAAATAGTTTGAAAAGCCTCGTTTTGGAGGTTAGACTCCGTATTGCTAGGCTCCATATTACTAGACTTTTGGATTGTTTGATTGTTGTAATTTTTTATTGTTGATTAGTGTTAGATTTTGAGATTCTTACAAGTGATTTTTGGTGATTAATCAAGCAAATTTTCGGACTTTATTCTTTCTCATTGAAGTAAGTACATGAATTCTTATTTAGTATATTTGAATATTGTGTTTATGGCTATGAGTAACTAAACTCCATAACTAGGGTTGTGGGATTCATAGGCAAATAATGAGATAAACCCTAACTAAAATAACAATTCTAGAATAGTGTCTTGCATGTATTAATAATTCTCTCATTTAGAAGTCTTTTTAACGGTTGGCCAACGTAAGAACTCGCCTTAATGCTAGTTGCCGGACCAAGGAGGTAGATAATAGGAAAAGAATTATTAACATAGATTTAGTGTATACTATCTAATAGGCTATTATTGATTGGTACGAGGTAATAACTTAGTCAAATATCGAATACGATGCTTAATATGAGGTAAGGATAAGGGTTAGGATAGCAACACACCTAGCCGGACCAAGGTGCGGAGTGAGATTTTCTAGATGCCGGACAAAGGATTTAGAAATACATAACTTATCACTTTGCATGCAAGATACTAGGAAAGAATCGTTATAGTTAGAGTTATCAAGTTATGAATCTGTGGGGAACACGTAAACCCTAGTTACTTTGATTAATTGATTAAAACCCAACATTAAAAGATGTCAAGTGTCTCTTTCAAGTTCGTTATTTATTTTCACTTATTTAGAGATACAAACCCACCTTTTTATGTTTTTACTTTCCAAGGAAGTCATTGACCAAAGAATATTAATAATAGGTTGAAGTTAAGTCTAGACTATTTTCCTCGTGGGAACGATCCCAACCTCACTAGTTGGGTTATTTATTTGACACGACCGCTTTACTTCTTATTTGAGGAGTAAGTTTGAGCGTATAATCAGACCATACATTTTTCTAAGATATGTAGGAAAGAGTGTGTTAAGTACAAAAATTCATGATATGATATGACCAAGCTAAAACATGAGTAAAAGATTTAGAAATTATAAGTCATAAAACATGGTCAATACCTCTTATATCCTTCAAACCTCTATGAGGTACTTCTAGAAGTAACATTAGTTACTTAATGTGATAAATCTACCTTCAAACATCATATAAGACCACGTGAGATGTCAACACGAATTTGGGTTCTTCTTTACAACAAAAAAGGGTTTCCTATTTGCCAAAGTAAGACCATGAACTCTTATCTATTTTGGGTTCACTAGCTAATATCTAAATAAGACAATCTTCCATAGGGGAACATATGTATGTGAACGTAGATTGCTACTAGAAACCCAATCTCTACTAATGGGAGAGATTCCATCTTAATATCCTCTCGGTTGTAAGTGTAAAAACCACTTATTGTCATTTTCTTAACTTGCCTTTATCAACCATGGAGGGGCACGTCATACTGTCGATCAAAGATAAATCATATATAATACATGTAAAGGTACAATTAATACAACGAACCGAAACAAGGTTTCTCTGGGATAACACCTTAACTTTGATTCATTTTAGGTTAGAAGATCTTTGAACCTTAGAATCCTTATAAGAGAAAACATTTCGCCTTCATGATTATTCCTGCATATGAGAAATCCTTTCACAACACAACAACAAAAACGTCATATATACTAAAGTAACTTACATCATAATTCATAGATCCAAAAACCATAAGTAAATAACTACCGACACCTATAAATAGCCTTAGGTATGGTCCGTCAGTCGAACCACAAACTGTACGGGTTGACCATCGTTTAAGGTCAAAGACCATGATCCTTGGACCTTGACTAGTGGGACTCACTTAAAAAATATGGTTACCTTGACATTCTATTGAACCCAACCATAGGTCTCAACTTTTAATCTAAACGTCTAATGAAATCTAGGATTGGCGTACTAAACCTACCTATGAATCCTACATTAGACAAAGTATAAATCATGCACATACCTGAGGAAGAAACTTTTGACTCATATATAAATCATACTCTCATCATCATATAACAGAGTATATAGGCGACTCATACTCAAATGCACATATCTAAGGAGGGAACTTTAAATAAAAGCTAAAAAATTTCAACATACAATCTCATGAAGTCTACAATGAACTAATGCTCAACGCACATCAACATAAGGAAAAATCAATCAAACTCATTTTCTTTCAAAACTTAATTTTTTATTGAACATGTGTAAATTCGGAAATCATGGAAACATTTAAGATATACTACATAAGGAGGACTAAGCTTCCCTTTCGTAGAAAATCTATTTAAAGCCTTCACAGATGAATTTTCAAATAAACCCAATCAAGAACATTAAACTCGATATCACTTCTTCTAACATATACATATGACTTTTGTCAACCTTGAATCAGTTTCTACATTTTTCTTGTAAGTCAAACCTTCTCCATTGCATCACATACAATTTTAGGACCTATTAGGAAAACTTCGCCCACCTATACGAACAATATGAGATTTGCATACCTTACCATACAATGTCTAATATTGAGTTATATCAATATTCGAGTGATAGCTAATGTTATTGATATACCGTGGTTTCACGGTATTATTAATACTTTTTCCTTAAGTTTAGTGTGTCCAAAAGCCTTTTTGTGCTAATTTTTATATAACTTTCTCTTTATTTGCTGGAAATCTGTCTAAAAGAGCAATGCTGAGGTTTTTAAGCAAGAAATATAGAAAAGTACCACCTATGGAGCTTGTGACGGTCCTTCATGCTCGTGAAGGTTCTTAGGTGGCATCGTAGTGCAGCTGCTGAAGAAAGATGTGGAAGTCTCACCAAGTGTGGGGTTACGGAAGGAGTGACGGACCGTCGTAGCCGTGATGGTCTGTCCTGCTGGTTCATGATCACGACGATCCGTCGCGAGGTCCGTTGATCCAGTCGCGTTTTGACAGATTTCCAGCAAATAGAGTCCTTATATAATTAGGTTTTCATTTTATTATAAATAGTTTGAAAAAACTTGTTTTTGAGGTTAGACTCTTGAATATTTTTAGACTCTTTGTTAGACTTTTGGTGATTACTATTACACTTCTAAAGAAATTTTAGCAATTGATTGTTGGTGATTTTAGTTGATTAATCAAGTGAACTTCTGGATTTTACTCTTTATCATTGAATTAAGTGCATTAATTCTTATTCATATATTTGAATATTGTGATTATGAATATGGGTAACTAAACTCCATAACTAGGCTGCGGGAACCATAGGCGAATAATGAGATAAAACCTAACTAGAATAACAATTCTTCAATAGTGTCTTACATGTATTGATAATTCTTTCGCTTAGAAGTCTTTTGAACGGATGGCCAACATTAGAACTCTCCTTAATGCTACTTACCGGACCAAGGAGGTAGATAATAGGAAAAGAATTATCAACATAGATTTAGTGTATACTTTCTAATAGGCTAGTATTGATTGGTATGAGGTAATAACTTAGTCAGATATCGAATATGATGCTTAATATGAGGTAAAGGTAAGGGTTAGTATAGAAATACTCGTAGCCGAACCATGGTGCGGAGTGAAATTTTCTAGATGCCGGACCAAGGATTTAAAAATACATAACTTATCACTTTGCATGCAAGATACTAGGAAACAATTGTTATAGTTAGAGTTATAAAGTTATGAACCTGTGGGGAACACGTAAACCGTAGTTACCTTTATTAATTGGTTAAACTCCAACATTAGAAGCCATTAGTTGTCTCTTTCATTTTCGCTAGTTATTTTCATATATTTAGAAATAAACAAAAAAAAACTTTGATCATTTTTGCTTTCCAAGAAAGTAATTGACTAAACAATAGTAATAATAGATTGAAGTTAGTCTAAACTATTTTCCTCTTGGGAACGATCCCAGCCTCACTAGTTGGGTTATTTACTTGACACGGCTGCTTTGCTTCTTATTTGAGAAGTAAGTTTGAGCGTATCAACTTTTGGTGCCGCTGCTGGGAAAAGTAGCTTTTAGATTAACTTAAACATATTATTATCGTTTAGTTGATATTTTCTTGATTCTACTTTGTTTTATTGTGTTTTATTATTGAAGAACTATTCTCCTTGTATGCCAAATACACAGAGAGGAAGAGAACCCTTGTTTCCCTACGATCACGAATTATAGCGTACACTACGCAACATGAATCAAAACTTGGGAATTAATGATAATGATCCAAACCAGAATATCCCAGTTTCGGTTGATCTTCATGGTCAGATGTTACCCGATGCTCCGGGTGAACACCAACAGAGGGGGGAAAATCCCGCACAACGGCCCCAAGAATACTACAGAGGCTATGACAATATAGAAGAATCAGATGGGCCACTTGTCTTGCCTCCTCTACCACCAGGCCACACCTTTGTGGTAACTAGTAGCCTGACGTAAATAGAGGTTTGTTTTCAAGGAAACCTTCTGAGTATCCACATGCCCATATAGCTAAGGTTAGGGAAGTGTGTAAAAGCTTTGTAGGTAGGCCTTACTTGGACTTTGATGTAGTCGGGCCAAGAGTGTTTCCTCTCTCACTGACGGGAGAGGCTGCTATATGGTTCAGTAAGCTCCCTTACAACTTAATTTTCACTTGGAACCTACTGAGAGACGTTTTCTTAGCACTGTACTACCCGATCTCCAAGAAACTAAACCACAAAGACAGAGTGAACCACTTTGTGGCACTACCAGGAGAGTCAATTAGTAGTTCTTGGGATAGATTCACCTCGTTCTTGAGAAGCATCCCAAATCACCGTATAGATGATGAGTAACTGAAGGAATACTTCTATCGGGGACATGATGATAATAATAAAGTCGTGTTGGACACTATAGTAGGTGGATCTTATGGGGAGTGTCCTTATGCTGAGATTGTTGAAAAATTAGAGAAAATCTCCTAAAACAATAAAGCTTGGAGTACTAGGAAGTCAGATACTAGGAGAAGTACCTTCGCAGTGTAGTCCACTCACAACCCAGCCACATATGAGATTCATGAAGAATTGGCTCAGATGAGAACTGAGCTTGGGTTGGAACTAAAATATATCAATGGTGGTGCAGAAAAGATAAATGTAGTTAACTACTTGTCAAAACCACTGCCACCTAATGATAAATGCTATTATGCGGGTGATTCTATGCAGTAAATGAGAAGACGGGGGGTTTCCGACCAAGTGACCAAGGCTCTAATCAAGACAATTGATGCAAAGGTCAAGGGAACCAAGGTTAGAACTATGTTAACTATATCCTTGATGGTCATTATGTACGAGATGGAAACTACAATCGCGACAACAACTTCAACAGGGGTAACTACGGTAACAGAAATGATAGGAATGGGCCCTATGTCCCTCCTCAAAATCGTGATGTTACTCCTTGGGATGGTTGAGATAGCATGACGCGAGTTGAGGATATGTTGAACAAAATGATGTGGAGGTTTGATGCTAGTGATAAGCACATTAAAGAGTTAAGGAGTGATTTAGCGGGTATTGGGAAAAAATTCGATACATATGCAATATCGATTGAGTAGATCGAGCTGCAAATGGCCCAATTATCAGCGACTGTGAACACACGGCAATTGGGAACTCTTCCTAGCAACACTTTCCAAAATTCAAAAAATTATGCACACTGTATGGACATCAGGACTCGGGGTGGTAAGCAAACCATTGACCTACCTATGCCGTCTAATGAGGAAAAGGTGAGAAAGGATAATGATAAAGTTGTAGAGGGTAGTGGTGAAGTAGAACATAGAATTGGAAAAGATGCAGAAGTCCCTATAAAGGTAATTCCCATGCCTAGACCCCCCCCCTTTTCCTCAGAGATTAGTGAAAAAGACTGAGGATGGTAAATATTGGCGTTTTATAACAATGTTGAAGCAGCTTTCTATCAATGTCCCTTTGGTAGAAGTTCTATATGAAATGCCTGGTTATGCCAAGTTTATGAAAGATCTGGTTACAAAGAAAAGATTGGTCACATTCGAGCATGATGATAAAATGCAGCATTGCAGAGCTATTTCTACAAGATTTCTCGCACAAAAGAAAGAAGATCAGGGTGCGTTAACTATTCCTTGTACAGTTGGGTCATTACAATTTTGCAAAAGCATTATGTGATCTGGGGGAAAGCATAAATCTCATGCCCCTCTCGATTTACAAGAAGTTGGGTTCGGGTGAACCAAAGCCCACTGCAATGCGGCTACTGATGGCTGATCGAACAGTGAAAAGGCCTATAGGGATACTTCACGATGTTATAGTAAAAGTTGAGTCGTTCATATTTCTGGCAGATTTTGTTATTCTTGATTATGAAGTCGATTTTGAAGTTCCTATTATTCTTGGGAGGCCATTCCTTGCTACGTGTAGAGCCTTAGTTGATATGGAAAGGGGGCAGATGAAATTCTGGTTGAACAATGAAGAAGCGACCTTAAACATTTGAAGGTCCATGAGACAGAGTTGTGAGCTCTAATAGGTATCTGCTATATACCACAAAGAAAAGATGAATAAGGATAATGACATAAAAATTGAAAAACCAGAGTTTATGGTTGGGGATTTTGTGTTGTTAGATAGTTCAAGGTTGCATTGGCTTCCGGGCAAGCTCAATTCCAAACGAATTGGCCCTTACTTGACTACCCAAGTATTCCCTCATGGAGCAGTTGAGTTAAAAACCAAGGATGGAGTGAGGTTTAAGCTGAATGGAGAACGTATTAAACTCTATTTTGGGCATAGTGCATCGTTGAATGAAGTGATAGAGGCATACAATCTTGATGAAGGCTGTGTAATCAAGTGTCCTCAGTCGTGCCTCCACATTAAATAATGCGCTTGTTAGGAGGAAACCCAATACTTATAGTTTTTATTTCTAGTAATGGTAGCACTTTCTACTAACTGGTTTTAAATTTGCAGGCACATCACCAGGAAATTCTGTAGAAAATTACTCTGCAGCAGTCACTGACAGATACATCGACGGACCATTGTGCCTGTGACGGACCGTCGCATGAATTCGTCGTGCCAGGTAAGTCTTTTTGTTATTTTCAAACTAGGGCACACGCAACGGAACCAACAACGTACTGTCACAACCGCGATGAACTGTCGTCGGGGAATCGTCGCGTCATTAATGAAGCGTACCCGACCCGACCCGTCTGTTTTTTTTTATAAAAAATTCTACATTTAAATAAATAGCAAATGGTCATCTCAATTGCCCTAAAAAAGCAATCACACAAGTTCTCTGCATGTCCTATATAGTTTGGATAATATGCTTTACATGCCCATTTGTTTGCGAATGAAAGGTCTTTATTCATAACACGAGTACAGAGACCTTTTTTGGAAAGATTTTCAAAATCATGTACCACAATAGGAAATAATCTAAAATGGCACTCCATGCAACTTTACCATTTCTCTCAAGTTATACTTTACATAATCCTACATTGAATAGTAAACTGTGACATGAATAAAATGATTCAAATTAATAATCAGATCTAGTGTCAAGACCGAAGAGTACACCCTAGGAGATTTTGTATTCTCGGATAGCAACATGACATACTAGACCTCTCGGAGGTCTTGTACAAGCACTTTGACATCATTCATTGCATAATGTATGAAAAGTAGTACGGACTTAAAACTTTTAACATGAAATAGTAATACTTCAAAATATATCTTTTATAGAAAAACAAAATGAAAGGCTAAGTCTCAAAGTTTCCATCATAGATAAATGAATATCTTTGGACACAACCCATACCTCAACATATAAAAAAAACCTAAGTCTATTGCAATACTTTTATTAAGAAAAACTACACATTCATGATGTCCTCGAATCTAGTGAGGACATACCAATACTTAATTGAATGATCACTAATACAAGCTTCCACTTCAAGATTCCTCTCAAATGCCAACTAGACCTTTAGAGATAGAAAAAATATATAGATTTATAAATTAGAATGCACTATGTATGGTGACATGCAATTAAAACCATGGAAAAAAGACTTATATATAAATCATGCTCTTTATAGTATAACCTCATATGACAAGTATAAGAGATCACATAAAATCAACATAAGCACATATAGTCATATTTAAACAATGTAGCATCAATATCACTTAATTCACATAACTATGAGACTGTCTGACCAAAGGTGATTCAAAGTCTCAATTGAGTGAATTATAAAGCGAACTCCCATAAAACCCTTTAACACACACAAAAGAGATCCTTTATAATACCTAAGATAAGATTATTCCCATTTCATATCTTTAACTCCCTAGCAAGAATTACTCCAAGACTCACCTAAGTAGGACATGAAGAGAACGCCCATACATCATCTTAAAGCCTACCTAGAACATTCTTAAAGCTACTCAAGATAAGTACCTTTTCGTTAACATACATTTCACTTAAGTCATTAGGTTCATTAAACAATTAAGTGACATTCAACAATTAAGGACTTTCAAATAATGGTCTTAGAGACGACCTAGGGAACCTACATACTAACATCTTCAAATCCTACTCGTGCAATGTCTAGATAGCATCCCATTCCAACACCTAAACATCATAGAACTTATCTAACACTAGCATGTATCCTACATGATGAAAATAGGCAATAATCGGCATAGAAGATACAAGCTAAGCACGGAAAATGTAGTCTACCCTACTCCGATAGAAGGTGTTCTACTTGTCAATGGTACAACTAGGACGCAACCCATGCACATCGTTAAGGAATATCAAGGGTGTATTTGTTCTCTAGCCTCATCTTACAACTAGATCTACTCCCCAAACATACTCACTTGGTGCTAACCTTTATTCTCATAGAGTAATTCAATAACGGAGAATATGAAGAGGTACCATATCTTTTTCATACTCAAATAATAATACACCTTACAAAGGAGGTTCCTACTAATATAGCTCAATGACTTTCCTAACGATGATTTTATGTCGTTCTAGCCAACCAACCCTAAGTTCATCATTCACATAAAAAGGATACCATTACGGCTTTCAACTTCAAGGATATCATAATCTTCTTTCTAAGAGGTTCCACATAAATTACCTCCTTTACCTTATTCAAGATCATATTCAATTAATAAATATTCATGAAAAAGGTGATTTAGCCTACTATGTCTAGGTTTCATATTCACATTCTTCATGTATCAAGTAAGGGACATAGGTCTACCTAAACATGACACACTTCATTATCATTTTATCACATGTAAAATATCATTCATATAGCACATAGGGTCCACTAAGTATACTTGCAAGTCACCCTACGCACTCCTATAGAATCAACAACATAACTAACTTAGAAAGAACACATACTAATACTTCACATATACACATAAGTCAGCAAGACCTTCATGATACTCACATATTCAAGTTATAACATGATAATACTATTATTCTTTCACGATACTCCCATATTAAAGTTATAACATGATAATACTAATTCATAAATTAATCCCGATGAGGCCACATTATTTCACAATTCATAAAATAATACAAACGAGGACGCATTATTCACAAGTATAATGCATAAGCATGAACACCATAAGTGGACCATACAAAAAATCATCATAATTCAAGACCTATACTACACAATATATAGAAGGTTAGGTAAACATACCACCAATCCAATCTCACTATTCCAATCCATAGCCAATTGAACCAACTCAATACACAAGGCTCTTACAAATAACCTTGATCACCAATTCAATCCAATTATCAAAATATTCAATGAATCCAAGATAAGAAAATATGAATTCATAAAATTAGTACAGCCTACATATGATTTTAATATAATTCATACATATATCAGTAGCCCAATACAATATACATAAGAAATCAATACAATTGACACAAAATCAAATCACTCATAATATAGTCAAAATAAGGAAATCTTGATTTGCATGGGTTCATGGAGTTTTTGATCAAAAATAATTAAATTAACATCAATTCGATCTTAATTTATTGATTTAAAATATTTTATGCAAGAACCTTTGGCTCTAATGTAAAATAGAAGAATACATCTTTTTGATCATTTTTGAAAACCATTGAAATTGACTCCTTGAAGAAAGGGGATTCAAGGATGAAGAACCATACCTAAATTGTGACGAAAAGACCACTAAATTGATGGAGAAAACATGGAAATATGTCTTCTTCCTTTAAGCTTCAAGGCTTTATCAATGGAGGTTTTTGGAGAGAAAGAATGGAGAGGTTTTGTTTTTGACTTAAGGGTTTTGATTTGAAGGATTAATTGGGGTTTAAAAAGTCTCAATAACCGCAAATAACTAATCCCTAAAATACCCAAAAGACCCCTTCACTTATAGGACCTTTTAACCAAGTCAAACTTAACTTAAATTTTTGGAGTCATCGTCGGGAAACAAGTCTGTGACGCGTAGCTTCTTCTGCAAGACTTTTGAAAATAAATTTTGGGACTATACATTCAGCGACAAGTCCGCGACGCAATGGCAGAATTTAGACTTGGGAAGAACAAGTCCGTGACGCTGACATATTCCTTTCATATACAAATTATGTTGCCTTGGCAGCTTTGATCCTCAAGTTGGGTCCTCTTCAAGGACCCTTAGGGTGGTCCTTGGGGCATCATTCTCCAACGTTTTGACCTTTTACATGTCAGGCTATGTTTAGGAACCATCAATGCTCAATTTCACCCTCAAACCATACCACAAAATTCCATCACAAAACATAACGATACACTAGTTCAACTTCGACTAGTTTTCGAACGTCTTGGACATTCTTGGACGTTGACCTCCAAACAGTTCCAAACATTAAACTCTACCTCAAAACACTATAATATACAATTTTAAGACTTCATAGCCTAATGAAACACGTGATAGGCTCTAGATTCATATAGATCATTTTAGAGGTATAACATCTACTATAACCCAAATCTTGACATGTTGTCAACTATAATGAAGTCCATATTCAAATCTTCTCGCTTCAACGTAGGAATACTAATGTTTTGGGAGAACCTTTAAATTTTTTATGTTTAAGTTTCACTTGTTCGAAATTAGAATACTTTTCCAAAAATTTGGCAACATCTTTATTTTTCCCATTTAACCAATAGACCTCCCATAAATCACGATACGTCTTTGTGGATCCTGGGTAAATGGAATAGCAAAAAGTATGGTCTTCTTACAAGATATGTTCCTTAAAGTCATCAAAATAAGGAAAACACAAACAAAATTTGTATCTGAGTACATCATCTCCCACTTTAATGAAAGCCTCAACGGATTTCATAAGCCCGTCTTAGTGAAGTCCATTAACTCCTCCTTAACCTCCTCAATATGGGCAACCCTAACATATATAACCTGATAAAAGTATCCACCATAACATTTGCTTTGCATGGGTGATAGAGAACACTAATATAATAATCTTTCAATAAATTAAGCCACCTTTATTTAGATCCTTTTGGTTAAAAACATAGTAAAAACTCTTGTGCTCGTTACAAACACCTACATGAGCACCATAAAAATAATTCCTCCAAATTATTAAGGCAAAGCTAACCACAACCAATTCAAGATCATTGCTAGAATAATTCCTCTCATGGAATTAAAGTTCCCCTAAAGACTAGGCAATAACTTTCTTTTTTTAAACACACATCCTAGCCCAATTCTCAAGACAACACACTATACCACAACAACATCAACCCATTCTACTAAAATCATCTTTGGAGGTGAAGTAAGTCTATCCATCAATTTCTCTTCTCACAATTTCAAGACTATATGAACTTAGATTTATTTTGAGTCCATGACGTCAAAGGAGAGTTAAGCGTATAAAAAACCTACACAAACCTTCTATTATAACTAGATAAATCAAATAAACATATTATGTCCAGAGCAGATAGTGGTCTAGGTAACTCCTTAGCGCATACGTCTTCGTAGAATATACTTCAACAAACTTACTCAAAAAATATGACCAAGAAATGCTATGTAACTTAGTCAAAACTCTCATTTACTAAACATAGCAAAGAGTTGTTGGTCCTTGAGAATTTTTAACACAATCCTCAAATTATTGATATGATCATCCTAATGTCCCTAATAAATGAAAATATCATTGATGAACACAATTACCAACATATCTAGCTATTGTCTAAACACCAAATTTATCAAATCAATAAATGACAGTTGAGCATTATTTAATCCAAACGACATTACCACAAACTCATACAGAGTTTTGAAATCAATCTTTCTAATGCTATCTTTGTTCACCCTCAGTTGGTGATAACCCAACTGAATGTTAATCATAGAAAAGTAGATTGCTCGTTGAAGTTGGTACAACAAATCATATAGTTATTCTTGAAGGTGTCAACTGGTGATAGTGAATACATATAGAAAGAGAAACATCTTTCTTCTTAACAAACAAAACTCGAGCACCCCGTGGGGATTTCATGGCTAGATGAAACCCTTAGACCTTCTCAAATCCACCTCTATTTTTCTCCATTATCTATATTCGGAGAGTATTATAGAGATAGGATAGTCCAACCCACTTCCATATAACTCTCTATTCGTCAAATTTAGAGAGTTGGATAGTAATTCTCAAAATTTGGACAACTACTATTCACACTCCCTCTTTCACTTTTCAATATTTTAGTTTTATTTCAATTACTTTTGTCATAACATATTATTTTACATATAATATCAATAAATAAATCTCTATTATTCATAATTATTTTTAAATGTAATGTAATATTTTTAATAATATATTTCATAGTACTACATTCGTTCTGTATTAATAGTATTTTAGATATTGTTCTAATTTTTCAAATAATATAATTTGATATAGTTATTAATTTTCACTATAAAGAATAAAAAAATTAAAATGATATGATAAAAAATGTTAATTCAAAAGTACAATACAGAATATTATAATTTATATACAAGATAACAAATTCAATAACATAGTAATTTAAAGAAAAGATAAACTACAATCATATTAATTAACGCTCTAATAAACAAGAATCATGCTGAAAATATGTTGAACATGCCTTCAGAGTTTTGCGATTTCGTTTTGTAATTACCTCATGAATTTACGTTTTTGGAGAAAGAACAAAATAATAAAATTATTGCATATATTATATTGCAAAACATGATTATTGTGGATGAACATGATTATAATATACCAATTCAAGGTGTCGTAGATGCTCTAATTCCAATGATTGAAATGTTGGCAAATGAAAATCTCATATTTGAACAATTTTAAGCTAGACATAAAAAAATAAGGACGAAAATATTGATTCAGAACTCAGTAATGCATTAATAGAGAATTTATGAAAATAAAGTAATAATTTCAAAACAAATAAAAAATTCTATCTTTGGATGGTAAATAGAGTATGGGGTTATAGAGGCACACCTTTTCTTTAATTTTCTCCAAGCTACTATAGCAATGGAACAAGGTAACTAGTATTGCCTATACTTTCTTTATAATGTTGCATAATAATTCTGCGAAGCATTTTAATTATACACTAATTAACAACAATATGTAGTTGTGAATCAATTCGAATACGACAATAGGTGATAATAATGAATATACAAATGGAGAAATTTTATCTAATCAATATTTTTTTCCCTACTAGTTGATGTGATAAAGAAAGAAGATTGGATCTCTAGCTTAAAACAGGAAAGCTAATGACTTATACAGAAGAAGAAATATTTTTTTATGTCACACAACAAGATTAACAATTAGACATGAGTATTTACCAAAATAAAAGTAGCTTATAGTAAAAGATATTATCCTTTTCATGTACTATCAAATGCTAATAGTATAAATTCATCATCTACATATGTTGTAATCTTGTCTACCCTGAACGGAATCCTATAAAGATGTGCTCTGTTGTTTGTTTAAAACGTTCCAAGACAATCCTCTACTACAAATTCACAATATTATCAAAATTAAGGATACTAAAATATCTCACGTATTAAGAATTTGACCTATATAGAATTTATTTGTAACAAATAAGTCACTCATCCAGTACTCAATAAGAACTTTCAAGCACAACAAATTACAATAAATATGTTTGTCTTAAATAGTTTCTTAGTTAAGCATGAGTAGCACATGGTAATATTTCACGATAACCTATTTGACTGAGATACTCTACTGTGTAAGAATAAAATACATAAGATACAAAAAAAATATAATACTAGCTTACATGAGTACAATGTCAGAATCCTCCACAAAAGTAATTTATACCATTGCATATATGTGCATTTTCTAAGATGGTTTGCTCCCTTCATAATTTTGAGTGAATGAGTGTTAAACAATCTATGTGTAGGGATTTTTTTAGGGTATTGTCATGTCTAAATAAGACAAAACACACATTATGAATGATAAATCATTAGAAAACGCATCTCTCTAGAGCTTACGTATACACTGTTTTAAGGTGTTGCATGTCTAACTTAGGCAAAACATGTTTTCTGAGTGCCGTTATGTAATCTTTCATGTACGCGGTGGTGATTCTTTAGCTCCTTGGCTTGAACGAGCCTGCCTCACCATTTGATAGTAATGAAACATAGGATCTTCTTTTGTTGCAATCCATTTTTAGTTAACAAACTCCTTTCATGTGGAGTGGGTTTTATCTTAGCGGGAAGGTCGCTCTATGCTTTAAAAATAAGGTCTTCTCCTTAGGCTACTATGTTTTTGTCAAGAATTTTTTGTTAACTGTTCCATAGAAAAATTAAGTATTTATGATTAAAATTATATTTTTTTTAAAAATAATTATTTTTTCCATTTTAACATCTTTTGTACTTTGTTAAAAATAAGAATTAACAGTAAAAAGTATTGAAAAAAGTGTATTACAAATTATTATTTTTCTTTTTAAATAATAGTTTCAATCATTACTCTAAGCATATTAAAATGAGGTTTACCAAGTCATCAACTTTTTGAGTCAGACTCTATGGTTCTATCTCTTATCTCTATTTTAATATTTATCAGCTTATTACTTATATCATAACGTTAACAATACATATAATAACTATCTAAATTAAATGATGTTTTTCAATGTTAAGTTAAAAAAATCTTACTGAGACCTAGTAACTGAAAAAAAAATATTAAGTACTATTAATTTTCAAAAAGTTGTTTTTTTTAATTATATTTGAATAAATACGTATGTGAAGTGCATTTATATTTTAAGCCGCTAATTGAAATTTCCCTTTAGGTCTCCAATAACGTTGAGCCGCCTCTGCTTAGTGATTTCCATTTCTTGTTGCAGTTTATGTGAATAGAATTTATGTAGTTTGAATTATTCAAGATCTTATTAACTTTTCAATGTGTGGTTGCTTTTATTATGCCTTCTCGGGGATCTTATCAGACAATTGAGAGGTATGCTTTCTCATGTCTTGTTTGTTTATCCAACTGTGTGAGGATATCCGGTTGAATTAACAAACCATACACGATCGACTATAACTCTTAATTGGCTAACAAGTTTCTCTGGAATACATCATAAAAGAAAAGGTTATTAAGCTATCCATTAATGCAAAATAAAAAAACTCGTTCACAAAACCTATAGTAAGAAATGACATTTAACTAAATCAAAAGCCACTCCACTTGGCCATATAGTTTTTTTAAACTAAAAATAGTTCAAAACAAAGGTAAATTCAAGTTTATTTGAACTATTACATCGCAATACATGATTATTTACTGCAAGGAGCTGAAGCAACACCAGCGTGTGCATGGAAATTTTCATAACCGCATTCAGAAAAAAAAGTTTTTCTCGTAGTTCGATTATAAGAGAACTCCCCAAAAGTTGCCAATAACATAAGAACCAGAGAGAAGTATTTTCTAATTTTTTTCTTTGACCTACCCAAAGAGAAATATATTCTCATTAACCTACCCAAAGATAAATATGAGTATAAGATATGACATTTTAAAATAGATATCAATTAAATAATACTACTTTCTTCTTGAACCATTCAAGAAATTTTTCAAAATTGTAAGTGGTTAAGTTGTTGGGCAAGGTGGAGTTTGCAATGCAATAGTATTATTTCACTTACATGCTCATTGAACCTGTAATTTAGAGTCAATTGAAAATTGTAAAAAATATCTTTAAGAAAAATCACATTGTGCATTCAAATACTATATATAAAGAATATCCTATAATGTGAGTGATTAAATCATTCCCTTGAAGGCAATAGGCCATGATTCATGTGCGGCAATTTTGAGATCATCAAGACTTCATTCTTGAACACTACAATTTGTTGTCTGGAGAAACTACATAGTGTTTGAATAATGTATTATTACAAAAAAGACAAAAAACACATTCAGAATAAAATTTGCAATGTATTTTATGAAAAACTAAAGAGAAATACAATTGAAACATAAAAATCATCATATTGAGAATGTGGCAATTAATATTTGAAACTGGTCACATGGCAGATGTTTTCATTTATTGATCTTCCCTCCCATGCATGGACCTAAAAGAGTGTGCATTCACACTCTTTGCCACATCAGCATTGAGGGTAGAGGCAATCCCACATGGGGTCCGCCGGGTGCTCGAGCACCCATTAACTTCGTTACGGATTATATATATCTATGTACAAATTAATAGGAATTTGTATAAAATTAACATAGAGCACCATATGAATAAATGATTTAGTTGGCCCAATGGCTCCTGAATGGGTACTTATGACTTTTTTAGTGTTGTTGTACCAAGGTTCGAATCTCATTGCTAACACATTTTTTTTATTTTCCTTTAGAGTACCCACAACCTTCAATTCCTATATCCGCCACTTATCGAGGGAGGTCGAGACTATCAAATTACCAAGTAATGGTGCTAATTAGGCCAACAAAAAAATTAGGTGGTCACTAAATAAAACATGATAAGTTTATGGAGTCTCCAATGTAATTAGACATATTTTTAGGAATTCTCTTAGATTTAAATGAAGAAATTGGAATAAAAAAGGTGGATGTCTTATTGATTTTTCATATCTGAAATTTCAACTAAACCAACATCAGAATTGAGAATCTTTTTATCTCTTCTATGAATTTACAGAAATAAAATAAATTTATCTAGAGTATTTTCAAGTGGTAATACCAATCTTGGATGTGTATTGAGGTGTTAATGAATACCTTTCTTAGAGCAGTGGTGATCTGTTGGTTGCAATTGTGAAGAACTTTGTAGGTTGGTGTCGTGTTGGCACTTACGAAACAATTACTGAAGGAGATCAACAATAATACTCACATGGTGACGCTATAAAAAGTTTTCACAGTGTCAAACGAGGAAAAGGTGATAGATCAACGAATATTTATTTTCGGGGGAGGGTGGAGTAACAAGGTAAAGGATGGATAAGAAGGAAGATCGGCGCAGAGAATTATTTACTAGCAAGTAGGGTTAAGGGATTGTTTATATAGTGATATAATTTTTACATATCATTTATAAAATGGGCATGTTTTGGTAGCTCTTAAAATGTCTATTAATTTTATTAACATTGTTGTTTCAAGTGTATTTATAGATGATTAATTAAAAACATTATTTTGATAAAGTAGAATAACAAACACTCTCGACATATGACAAAACTACCGCATGCTACGCTAACCACAACTCTGACCCCTCCCCTGAGTCATCGGAACCACCAAATTAGAGTACTCCCATGGGATAAAATAATCAAATATTCCAGACCATCAAAGAAGAGTTGGATGACAAGGGACTAAATAAGATCTATGGAAAATCCAAAGAATAAATAACCATGGAAGGAACTATTGAAAGCAAAAAACTTATGCAATAATCCTAATTGAAGAAGATAAAAGAAGATTGTACTAACCACGGTGCATATCCATCATTTTTAAATTCTTTGGGGAACGGATAACACATTCCTACCTAAATTGAAAATTAACAGATATTTGGAAGTTGATAGAGCAACTAACTATAATAAATCTAGGATAGGATAAACACATTAGTAAAATAAGTCAGGTGCAATACATGCAAAAAAATTCTTCATGAAGGACCTTAGTTTGTCACGGAAAACTTCCTATTTGTAAAAAAATAGGAACCAAACTTCGTCCCCCAAGAGTCCTCTCTAACAAATCAAACCATATGGTCTAGATTACCCCACATACTAATAGAGTTATATGGCAAAAACATAATAGAAAAGGTGGGGCAAAAACTAGGGACGTTGCTCAAGATAAACACTTCGACTCCACCATACTCAGAGGGGGGTATGCAAAAATTTGCATCAAAGTCCCAATTGAGGTTCTAGTCAAAACTAATATGGCGATTGGGAACCATAAGCAAATTGTGATTTATGAAGGGGCGGGAATAATGTGTTTTTGTTGTGGTAGAATAGTCAATACTCTAGGGAAATGCTTTGAAAAAACCAATCATTTAGAAAATCCTCAATAACCTCTTCTACTACCTAAAAAGACAAATTAGTCAGACACCTAGGAAATTGTATCATTTCCTAATACGAGGAACACTATAACACAAAAACAAGTCACATGAGTACCAAGGACTCCACACAAAAACAACAAAGATAGAAAAGGGCTTATGACCCTTACTCAAGGAAGCTATTAAACGGTGGTGCCCCTATCCGATCACCCGAGGACGGTGGAAATAGCATTTAATAAATAAAAAAAATAAAAAAATACAATTATTTTTGGAGGTGGTCGCAAATCTTACTCTAAAGCCAATGTCACAGCTGTAAAAAGCATGAAAACTGCTAACCAAAAGCATTCCACAACCATTAATAAAGTGAGAAAAAATCAAAAAAAGAAAATCCTAACATGGCCAGTAATTGGGCGACCTTAAATCCCAAGTGAAACGAAGTTCCCCATGACTTAATGACTAACTATCCCATTCCCTCCAACAATTTTACAATAATAAAAATCGTCGTTGCAGGACAAGCTTAGGGTAATCAGCACCCTTCTTCCATTGAAAAAACTATGAATGTTTCATCAAACATCCATCACATTAATACCAACATGATAGATATTTATATACCTCCAAATACCACTATGTAAAAGCACTTAGACACAAAAAATACTAAATATGAGATCCCCTAAATACCACCACGAACTATACAAGAAAACCCACTGATCTTATGACAATGCTAATACCACACACCACACTCCAACCTCCTTGCTGGATCTAGCACTACAAGCTAATATCTAAACTTCCAAGTCATGACAACACAACACCAAGTGACATTAATCCTCCAAGATCTTGTATACCTTGCCTAAATCATCAATGAGAGAATCAACCAAGAGATAACAGAAATGGGTCAACATATATTGATGTAGACATAGAGATAAACCCACATGTGGGTAAATATGAACACAAACACAACGAAGGGACTAAGTAAATTGATGAACAACACATTCCCCCATCTCCCCTTCTTTTGAACTATCTCATACTGAAATAGTGCTTAGAATCTTTCCTTCGTACCCAAAATATGTCAAGATATCCCGAACACACTATACTCAAAAATACCACAAATAGAAGGAGAGAACAACCATAGAAAAGGAAAGGAAACCTCAATCTTAGAGCAAATAAGAAAAAACAATATGGAACGGGAGGAAATTTTGACATAATTTGGAGAACAAAGTACAAAGACGTGGATCTTGCAGACAATATTCTTCAATGAGTTCTGGGAACCCTTACAATGTAGCAATACTTTATTTCCCACAAGAGATTCAGAGATGCACCTTAAACCTAAGGAACGAGAAGAGCTATCCCTACAATGGTGGTACTTTACTACATTTGAATAGCCAAGCAAGGATATCAATCTTAGAATGAAAAGAGGAAGGGATTGCAGGAATAAGAAACACAACATATTTTTATGAACTTTATCATATGGAATACAAGAAGAACGAATAATTCAAGCTTTAGCTGCCGGTGTAGAGCAATAGTGAACATCACAAGCACGTGATTCTTGGAAAGAAATATTACTCAGCACCAAAGCCTTACTGCTAAGATCAGGTTTGACTCGCAAATCAAGTAGGCTATGAATGGTCTCTCTGGATGGATAGTTATGAAGTGGAATGTATACATGTTAAAGCTGGAAAACTTGTCAATAACCCCTATGGAATCCATGTCGTTGTCAAGGTACTCCCGAACTCCTGTTTTCAGTTTTTTATACTCTTTTATGCTAGTCTTGATTTTAACAATGGAACTCACCTTTGGAAAGAACGGGTAGACTCTCAAAGACCATTTCTGGAAGTGTCTCATTGGTGGAAATTTCAATGAAGTTCTTCGTTCCAACCAAAAAATATAAGGGAATAATATTAATATAATTAGGGTTAGTCTATTCTGGAATTGCTTAAATGAATGAAAATTTACAGACTTTCATTATAATGGTTGTAATATACTTGGAATAACAACATATATAGGAATATAAAAAGTCTTATCTTTGAAAGGTTGTATAAGTGTTGTAGAAATGACGCATGGAGAAATGTTTTCCCTCGCTCTATAAGAACCCACCTTCCGATAACCAAGTCTTACCACTATCCTATGCTCAGTGTTCTTGATTACAACAATAAAATGAATGGTCAAAAACTATTCAGAATTGAGGCCGTGTGGTGTGGGCACCCATCATTCAAACTCCAGGTCCAACATTAGTTTGATAACCAAGATACCCTCAATGAATCCATAAATCTCTTCCAAAAAGAGGCCACCACTTCGAAATACCTTATATTCAGAAACATCTGAATGATTTTTATAAGCCTTGAAGGGATTAAGAGATCCCTAAAATACAACAATATAGCCTTCCTTCGGGAGATAGAGTCTAGTCTCTTTCATAACTACGAAAACCTCCTTGTTGGTGAGAAAGGATTTTTGAATACCAAGTCAACGGTAAATTGTCTTACTAAGGGTGATGCAAACACCGAAATCTTCCACATGTCCACTATTAATATAAAAAGAAATCAAATCACCTCAATTAAGGTGATACTATAAAGATAATTGAGGACAAACATCAATTCATTACCACATAACAAACTTCATTCAGAACCCTCTAGACAACTAAGCACCAAACATAACAATACAAAAAACATTAATTCTAGGGAACAAGACCTTTGAGGAAACGTCCAACTCCATTGACTCCCCTAGGAGATAAGGAAATCACCAATTTCCTCAAGTCCTTCCACCCACTCAAAGCTCATAGGCATGATGGATTGCACCACATGTTCTACCAAAAATATTCGAACATTGTTGGTAGCAAGACCAGAGACTTCCCTAAAATTTCGTTTGCTAAATCCCACATGCCTGCCCTAAACAACACAACCCTCTTATGCATCATACCGAAATGGCCTAACCCCTTAACCCCCAAAAGATGCAAGCCCATTGGTCGGAGCAATAAAACTTAGAAGATTGTAACAAAGATCTTTGAAAATTGAGTAAAACCCATCCGTCCTTCCTTCATTGGATAAAATAAAGCTAGTTTCCTTTACAACAAAGGATCTTCAGACAATGCTATCATAGTACAAGAATACATCTCCCCTTTTTGGGAAGATTAAAAGCCTAAATCCCAACATGACCATCAATATTAACTTCAAAAAATCCATTGACAGATTAGGATACTTCTATATAAGGGAAACCCTATTGTACCTCAACTTCCCTAGTAAAATCTACAAAATCATCCTTTATTGCATTGTACTAGCTTTATAGGCATACTTGTCAATGGAAAGAGAACTAGCTTCTTTAGACCGTCAAGGGGATTTAGACAAATAGACCCCTGTCTCCTTATGTCTTCATCATGTGTATGGGCTCTACAGAGCCATTGAAAGACCTTTAGTACAAAAACAAAAGACCCCATGATAATCATTGCATGAGGTCTAAAAATATCCCATATTTTCTTTTCTTCGACCCTTGTATGTTAGTTAGAGCTGACAATACAAATTGTAGCGCCACTTCTAAGATACTCAATGTTTTCTCCACAAACTCTGGGAAACTTTCCAAATCCAAAGTAATCTTAAGAACACCACCACCCATACTAAAACCATGCGTTCCATTCTCTTGAGGATAGAATCCTTAAAAAGCTTTAAGAAATACTTAAGGTTTCAAAATCTTCCACTAGAAGAATGTGAATGTTGACTTTAAATACATCATAGACAATATGATGAAAAAAATGGCTGGTTGAAAGATAAAATTCCTCAAATGACTTGTAGGGTAGTTTCTTACTAAGTCCTTCCTTAGAAGCATGCCCTCATATGTGATTCAATATATAATGGGAATTTGACGAACTTTCCTTTGAATTGCATGAGTTTACCAATAGAATAGTTAACCGCCACCTCTTCCCACAAGAAGGAACAAAAGAAGAAAAATTGGATTGGGTACTGGCAAGGAATGTCTTCTTCATGAAAATCATAACATACAATTATATTGAGGATAAAACATTTAATCACCCTGGGGTGCCCAATTAGAAAATTAAATGGATTTAGGCTGCAAATGCACCCGGTGATATCAAATCATTCTTCTTGTTTTTGCACAATCAAAAACTGCCCAAAATGTATTCCCTCTAACAAAAATGAATGAACGTCAATCTAAAATGCCACTATTGTGATTACCCAAGAGAGGACACTAGTCACATCTTCTTCGAATGCAAAAATTTACTCAACTTCTGGAATGTTGTCAGAGAAAATAGCGGCAACCGTGCAGGAGATATGAGAGCAATTGGACAATTGAATGGTATAAACTTAGGGAAAAACATTTCAACCAATGGATAGACCAGAATACTTTCATTCCTTTCTATCTCAAGAACAACTGATTCAAATGGAATAACAACACTTTCAATGGCCAAAGGTGTCCCATTAGTGACCATCAAGCCATCTCTTAGGCCAATGAGTACAGTTTACTCAGTGCAAAATAAAAGCACTACAAAGGAAAATCACCTATACCATTAAATCATTTAAGCTTTAAAGCATACTCCCCACACAAAAACTATAAGATTTGAACTATTAGCAATGTGAAGAGGGCTCAAAATAGTTCTAGACCACAGACTCTCTCAATAGAATAAACTTTGATTTTGTTTGAGACTATTCAAATGCCTTAAATAATAACACTAATACACTATATAAAGACATTTTTGATGAGTGTAGGTACTTAATTCAAAAACTCAAAATACCAAGATGATCAACATGTTTCAGGACCAAAATATAGTAGTAGACATCTTGGCCAAGAATGGGGACGAAGTTGGCAGTTTTTGATGAACAAGACATTTTGCTAGGTAGTTCCTCCAGTGCATGCCCAATAACAAGTGGAAGCAGACATTCTCAGCGATCTATGTACAATAGATTAATAAACAATATTTTAAACAATTTCCAGGGTCGGTATGTGACCCAGTTTAACGGAAATGGGGCATACCATCGTAGTAGATGAACTTATAGATTGCCCCTTTTAATTATTATCATATTAAATGTTTTACTGACCAAAAACAAAAATTTTAAAAATTAGTAAGTGTTTTCTGAAATTACTAAATTAACAAAAAATTTATATCGAAGAATAAATAAATGTGAATACATGTGAGATATAAAATCTTATTTAAGAACATCAAATAGAAATTCTATAGGGATAGTTAAATTTTCATTGAATCATTTGTACCTTTAAGCAATCAAAACAATTGCAATGAATGTGGCATGGTACTTCTTCCATAACAACAACACCCAAGTAATCACCAAGTTGCTCAAAGGCAACATGAACAATAATATTACCACATGGTACAATAGATGACATATCCAAACATTCTTGTCTAACAATAAGATTACTTGTTTCCCCCTACAACGATATTTTTAACCTTGGCATTGTTTAAAACAACTTCGCCATCAATATCAAAGCAACATCTTTTAATATATACCAAACTACCAACTCATAAATTGTGGTAACTTAATTTTCGTTCATGTTTATTTCTCGTTGGCCTCGGCGAACGAAAATACAAGCTTAATCAAAAATGCCTTGTACCTTGTTTTTAATTATTATCCTCAACTATCTACAACATCACACCCAAAAAATCAACTATTTTCCTTCTACAAGATCTCATATCGATCCTTCTCAGGAGGGGACCTACTTTTTTGTACGTGATTTTATATCAACCCACTTTGTCAAATGGATACATTGTATATACATGTATATTCAATAAATTTTTGAAATAATGTGCCTGTATATAGTTAATTTGTCGCCACTTAACCAATAGTAATTCATAGCCCAATGGCAAGGTGGTATGATCAATGATACATTGTGTGATTGATTCCCACTTACATCAATTAATTATTTCCTTTTTGAGACTTCAAACAGACACAATAAATCATTATTTTGTTGTTATTTTATTCTCTTCACCTAATACTTCTTCTTTTTTTTCTTATATGTTGAACCCACTTGGTAAAATTTCTAGATCCTCCACTGGTCCATCTAATCTATTAACAATATCAATGCTTCTTGATTTATAACCTTTTAACACTATTAAACTTTTTTGTTAACATCCTCTTCATTAATGACAACAAGTAAACGTATTCTCAATCATTTTGGCTCGATAAAAATTCTATAAAGTTCACAACTACACATAGTGTTGATATTATACCATCTGCGTAGGGGGATTACTCAGCATTTTCATGAACACAAAATGTAATATGTCAAGAAACAAATATCATCATTCCACTTTAGTACTATGCTAATTGCAAGAATATCTAAAAGCCAATGACTGTACCTTTTTATTCAAGCCAACCATGATAATAGATTTTCATTCTTCACGGTCGATATAAGAAAAAAGATTTCACCTTTGATGGATGGACAATTATGGCATTTGGTGCAGATTTAAAGAAAGGCATAATATATAAACATGCCCTTTTAACTTAGTCTTAACTGACATGTACATTTTCCAACTCTAGGTATGCACAAGTCGACACTTAAACTTGCATGAAATTGAATAATTAGTCACATCATCAACACGTCATGCTACAAGACAATTTTATGTACTACAACTGTAGAATCACATTAGAGATCTGCGTTTACTTGTTTAATTTATACAAGTTTAAGTGTAGACTTATGTATAGCCAAAGTTGGAGGGAATGAATACAAATTGAAGTTAAGTTAAAGGACATATTTATGCATTATGAGGGTTTAAAATTTGTAAATAAGTATAGGTATATTACATAAATATGTCATTTCATTTGGTTTCAATTAGTATCGATGCCATCCAACATTGAGTGTGTTCAAGTAGAACTTTAACTTGTATAAAATTAACCAGCCATGTATGTGTCCTATGTGGTGTCTTAAATGATAATTTGTGTCCTACATGGAGCTTGTCAAATTAAGAGATACATTTATACCAATATATTCAAGTCTTACCCGTGTTCCATCCTCCCTCAATGCCTTTTGAGTCGAGCATGTCGAAAAGGGCTTGTCTTCTGTTGTTAACAAAAGATATGTTGTTAGCAGGGTATTACACAGTGGGGGGTTCACCTAGTGTGCACAAATTACTCTCCATATAGTGCTCACCCAAATGGCAGAGGATGTGACAAAGGTGGTAGGTGTTGCGGGTCCTGGATTCCAAAATAAAGTCCATTTTCTAATTAAATAATATTTTTTGATAATATACTTAAAATTGAGCAGCGCAATAGTGTGGAAAATTTAACAAGTTAATCAAAAATTCGGACCTCCATCCCTATCACTAGACAATCATTATTGCTAATGTTAAATTATCATCACCATTTACAAATTTTATATTTTGTGTTTTTATTTACTCATAGATAAGACATTTAAAAAAGTCATATGCCTTTTAGATAAGGTAAACTAGAAAAAAAATATAACTGTTAGTTGTACGATGAATAAATTGGATATCTATCCATAGAAGGAAGTAAAAATTTTTAAATGAAAAAACGATGACATCAGATCTGATCCTAATTTTATTCTAGATTCCTCACTTTAATCTGAAATTAAAATTAGAACCCCAACAGAGGCAATACTAATCCCAACGAGGAATTTGTCCTCAACTTGAGATTAGGGATCCAACCTTGACATAACACCGAACTTCAACTCTGGATCTAATCCGAACTCTTGAACTAACCCCACCCCCAATTTTTTCTCAGGTCCAATTCTCAACTTTAATAGCTTATGGGCCTGAGTCAATGAAATTTATAACCTTTCAAGCTTCTCCTTATTTCCTTGGTCGGACAACAGTGTTTTCACTTATAGAAAGATCCACATAGGAGAGGATGATTGTAGAAGGCAGACTTCAATTAAAGCGTGATAGAAGAATGGGCTAGTGCTATGTTCATCTAGGTCATGGTGTTGATCGCTATTAGGGTTGGGAGACAGGATGCACGTCTAGATCAGGAGTCATTACTTTTGTCATTGTCAGATGTTCGAAAAAGAGTTATGATTTTTTTTACTTTAAGATGGGAAGCTAAATTTCTTAAATTTGAGAAAATAAATATAATAAAAAGATATCTTAAAAATGCTTTAGTCAACAACTGATGGATAAAATGAAACATATTTTACTTCATACCAAAACTCATGTGGATTATGCTCTGAGATTTAAATTTTTTTAATTAATTTTTTTTAAAAAAGTGCGACAAGGAAAAAGGGAAATGAGGAGGGGATTAAAACAGGGGTGGAGGCACATGCAAGTCTGGGTGTCTGATTGGACACCTGCAGATACAAGTAAATGATGCAAAAAGTGATTAAAAATATATATTTTGGACACTGTTAACGGAAAAGTTGTCGTAGCCAAGTAATTGCAAATGTCTTTAATGGATTGAGGGGTGGGGAGGTAGGGGGTATAGGGAAGGAATGAAGATAGGGTGTTTTTTACCCATAGAAGTTTCCACATATTTTTTACCTACGGACTCGGATCCACAAACTGAATTAGGTGTCTTGATTTGCTGGGAGAATCACCATTAATGTGGAACGAGACTTGTTTGAAACTTATTTTTTCCACATTTACTATAAAAGACAATCTTTAAATTTTTAAAATTCCTTTCTTTTATGATTAAAAAAAAAGTAAAATTTACTTTCTTTAACACTAAACACACCCATAGCCGTAATGATGTGCAAGATTTAACGGGAGGGATATTTATATGTATTATACTATTTCAAATCCACAATTTTACTCTCTATTCTGTATATTTGGAGTGTAAAATTTTTTTTTCTCTCCAACCCTTCTTCGTATTACTCTCTATACTCCATTTATTAAGAAATGAATAGTAGTTCTCCACACTTGGAGACTACTATCCACCTCTCTATTTCACTTTTTGATTATTTTAATATTATTTTGATGATATAATTAATTAATTTTTTATTATTTATAGTTATTTTCTAATGAAATATAAACTCTACAAATTCTATTATTTAAAAATTATATTTCTATCCAAATTAATAATTTTTTTGTTTTATTTATTATAAAGAATTATAACCTTTAAATGTATAATATGAAATTATTTTAATATTATGTATATTATAAAATACTATTAATAAATTGTCTAATATTTGTAAATATTTTCAAGTCATATAATATCTAAGAAGATATTATTGATAAGTATAGTTTTTCCATCCCGAATTAACAATTTTTCTAATTTTTTTTTAAAAGTAATTTTCACTTTAAACATGTAATTAAAAATTATAATTATATTTTATTATGAAGAAGGCATAAAATTTAAACGACAATTCAAACAACCCACTTTTATGCTATAGTGATACAAGATTAAACTACACTTTTTAATGAGAATGAAAATACTTCATGCAATAGTTAAAAATTGAATAGGGGAGTAAATAAGTATAAAAAATAATTGGATACAAGACTAAATCGGTAATTTAAACGATATTTAGCTAGAAATAAAAAAATAAGGATAAAAAATTGCTTATTTTGAGCTTCATAATCATTGATGAAGCATTAATGGGAGATAGTAATTAGCTTGAAAGTGAAATATTTATGTGAATTTAAGATTATTTTTACGATGATGAAAAAGTAATGATTTATTAATAGTTCATCAATAGTTTAACTTTGATTTGAATTGTTCGCTAATAATATTTGTCACATTTTTGTTATTTAGAATTAAATAATTTATTATTAAATGAATAATTTTAAAGATTAAAATTATATTTTACATAAAGATTATATAGACTATAGAGTGATATTTAAGAAAACAAATTATTTATATGATGAAATAAGGAAATAAAAATTAAAATGGAAATAATAATGTAATATTAAGGAGAGAGAAGACGAGTCTTTTTTATGAGTAAAAAAATAATTGGGTTGAATTTGGTTGTCAGAGAAAATAAAGGACTCTATATTGGGAGAGTACAATAGAGGGAAGGATCGGAGATGCCCTTTTCCAGTAAGTCTTTCAATTGTTCTTTCAAATTTTTATGTTCTTCCGGAGTCATTCGATAAGAAGAAATAGAAAAAAGTCGTGTCCATGGGAGACGTTCAATACCGATGTCTATTTCTCTATTGGGAGGAATACCGGGTAAATTATCTGGGAATACTTCTGGAAACTCGTTAACAACAGGGAGCGACTTTAGAGGAAGGGTTTCGAAATCTAAATCCCTCACACTAGCTAGATGGAAGATGCAACCCTTAGAAATAATCTTTTTACCTTTAAGACAAGAAAAAAAAATACCCTTAGGCATATAATTTCCCCCTTTAAACTATAGGATAGGCTCATTTGGGAACATAAACATGACTACACAATCAATACATCACCAAGATAACATCAAAATCACGCATTTAAATCTCTACCAAGTAAACAAGACTTACTCTATAGGACAAAGAAACGAGACACTTTCCCTCCTAGGCACACTAGAATAACAAACAAGAGTAGAGACAAACAAAAGGAACTAACAACTCATCTGGAAGAACATCCAACCTCAAAGCCACATATGGTACCATAAAAGACAAGGTTGCATATTGATCAAGTAAAGCATAGACAGGATGTTTGAAAAATTGCAAACATACCGACAACCACATCAGGAGTAATTTATCATTCACCATGAGTTTGAAGTGCATAGAACAAATTTTGTTAGGAGAATTTGAACTCGAACTAATAGAAGAATCTTGCATGCTCTCAATTCCTTTTGTCGTAAGCATTGGGAAATTCCTCATCTTAAGACAAATTTTAATTAAACTAAAGCAACCATCCATGCTTGCTAGGCACTTACACTCGTGCTTCTTTCAACACCTAACACAAGTACAAATAGAAAATGATAATCTACGACCATTTCCTCGTTGAGGCCTAGGGTTTGACACCCTATCTTTTTTGAAGAAAAGAGGAGCACAGGAAGAACCTTGAAAAGAAAACGTTTGTTAAAATCTAGGATTACCATGTCCATCACACCTCGCATGAGAAAAATTTCCGTCACTAGTTTTATCCCTGATTGTCTCCCTAGACTTTTCGTTAAGTTTCATTCTTTGATAAGGTGTACATGAACCATTAGACGAGAGATATACATGATATAAAGCAACATAGAGGTACCAAAAGCTTGAACAACTATTTTGGACACACCTGAAACGAGCTCACCCATCCTTACCCTAAAAGTAGAAACCATCGGTGCAACATAATTACATAGATCTGATTTCCAAAGCATATTTCCTGACACTCATACTTCCTTGAAGAAGATTGAGGAACTCAAGTTCCTTTACGTCCCCTATTTCAAGGGGAAAGAACCTACAAAAAAAGACAACCTTAGACATTTTCCAAGCAAGAGTATTCTATCTTTCATTCTCCATTGTTTCTATTGGTTGACACATTTTGAGTAGCACCTATTAGTTGATAAGCTGCCAACTCCGCTGTTTCCACCAGCATCACTACCATAATCATCACACCTTGTAAACATCATTAATGAACTCTTGAGGAACTTTCTCAACCATTGAACCATGAAACTCTTAATGATTCATCCTAGTAAAGTCCCCACTCTAGATATTGTTGTACCCGCATTTCGGTTAAAGAGAACGTCAAACTCCCTATTGGATTTGGATTCCATTGCTTGAGACTATACTGAAAAGCATCCCTAATCTCCGCATATGTCACTTGCACGACAAAAAGATAGACCAGATATTGAGAAGCTTCTTGTTCTGCACTCCCTCATATTCCTTTTGACGTAAGCTCTTCAAGCAGCCATATCTTGTAGAGCATCAGATAAGGGTTAGGAGAGAGACCTTATAGAGATAAACTCTATTGCATAAATTAGAGTAAGGAAAGAAGTGAAGTTTCCAAAAAATCTTGTAGTCTCTCATTCATAAATGTAGCTCGCTTCACACTCATGAAAAACAATCTACTCGATGAGGGTGATGAGACATTCTAAATCTTGTGCTTTGATTACCAGATTTATCAAAACCCAGGGGTACACCCTTGATGTAGCATGGCGTATAGGACCCGGAGAGATAAATACAAGCCACTAAGCATTTATAATACCAGAAATAGAAACATAATAGGTTAAAGCAACATTTGAAGTAAATGCAAAGCATAGGTCTAAAACATTTTTCTCATTAGCCATCTATTACAATCAAGTGATATTGGTCCTAGCCCATACATCATGAAAAAAATATATTATGATAAAGAAACTAAAATAATTAAAATTTTCATCCTCAAAGCATAAGGATTCACCAAGTTCAAAAATTTTACAATCAACAACTAGACACGAAACAGAGGACCCTACATTATAGGAAATGAAGGCAAGAGTATACATTATTTTCAAAACAATTTATAAGTATGATAACTATAATAAAACATTTAAATCATGCTAAAATGGGAAATTTCATGAAAAAAAAATTGTCCAAGATAACACATAATATAGGAAAGTTAGAAAACATGATTCTTAACACATGCTCAACGCAAGCTAACATCATTAGAACCTTTAAAACATGTGAGATACTTACTGTAGTAACCTTAGTTCATTATTAGTGTGGTAAAGTAGATTTCTTGACAGAGAAACCATGTGAGATATAATATGATCTTCTGGTGTCTCCCACACCAAAACCATTTTCGGCCTACAGCAACACCACGTAAGTGTAGCCTAAACTAGCAAAAAGTGTGGCCTTTGAGAAAAGGCTACACTTTTTGACATTCAGCAACACTTTTTAGGGGCTGCCCAAAAGAAGCGTAACCTTTGACATTAGGCAACACTTTTTAAATGTTGCCATCTTTGGCAACACTTATAAAGCGTAGCCAAATAGGTATAAGGGCACTCTTTGAAGACGTGCATTAGCAACACCTATTTTTTGTTAGACTACACTTAAAAGCATTGCCTTTTCAGATTTATTGGTCACACTTAAAAAGTGTTGCCTTTTATTGGTCATTTATTGCAACATTTATAAAGTGTAACTTTATATCTCATCTATTGCAACACATATAAGGTGTTACTTTATATGTCAGCTATAGCAACACTTATAAATTGTTACTTTTATATCTCATCAATAGCAACACTTATAAAGTGTAGATTTTATATCTCATCTAGAGCAACACTTACAAAGGGAAACTTTATATCTACCTAAAGCAACACATACAAAGTGTAACTTCAACATTTATAAGCCTAGATGTAGCACAAATATATATAATATATTTACATAAATACAAGTGACCTAAAACACAAAATGAAGTAATTAATCATTAAATTGAAGCTAAATATTTCAAATAAACTTTGAGAAATATTTCATGTACTACCAAAACATAAAAAGTGATTACTTAAAGATCTCTAATATCAACAAGTTCCAAAACCCAAAAGTGTCATTTAAACGTATATGACAACAATACAAAAATTCTTCATCTTTTGCCACAGTGGATCGAGTTTACTTTTGGCCAAATTCAAATTCAATTACCTGCATTTTCTTGCACATTTAAAATAAAATTATAAGTTTGTGAATTAATTGTGGAAGTACATTACCAGAGAGAATTCACTGTAAGACAACCAATCCAAATCTAAATACAATTTCAATGTAAAAATTACACATTATAAGGACTACAACATTTGTGCAATCCTCTGTTGTTGGCTCTCAAAAGTTAAACTTCAAAAGTTTAATTTGTGCAGTCTTCTGTTGTAAACTTCAATGCAAAAATTACACAGAAGTAGTTCAAACAAACCAGTGATGACCACTGGAAACAAGGTTCATAACATAGTTTAGAAGTGTCCACAAAAATCAATACATAACAACATGACATGATATTTTCAACGAACTGCAGCATAGTGCAGCTGCTGAAGGAAGATGGGGAAGTCTGACTAAGTGTGGGGTTACGGAGACCATGACGATCCGTCGTGACTGTGACGGTCCATCCTGCAGGTTCGTCATGAAGTTCAGAGAAGTAATCCTAGTACCTATATTACAAGAGTTTAACTAAGTGTGGGGTTACGTAGTCCACGACGGTCTGTCGTGACTGTGACTGTCCGTCCTGCAGGTTCGTCATGAAGTTCAGAGAAGTAATCTCAGTACCCATATTCCAAGAGTTTAAGTGTTTTGGAACGGAGACCCTCGACGGACCGTCATGTCTGTGACGGTCCGTAGGTGGCAGCGTAGTGCAGCTGCTGAAGGAAAATAAGGAAGTCTAAGTGTGGGGTTACGGAGTTCACGATGGTCCGTCGAGTCTATGACGGTCCGTCCTCCGGGTTCGTCATGAAGTTCAGACAAGTAATCCCAGTAATCCCAGACAAGAGAAATGTTTAGTAAGAAGAGAAGGAATGCTATAAAAAGATACAAAAAAAATCTTGAACAAGGTAAAGATTTAACAGACAGTGAACAAAAAGTAGAGGACCAGGCTTCAAGAAAATCCCCTGCAAATTTTCCTCTCCAATTTTCTCCGCCTTGTCTGTAGATTAAACAACTAACCATTAAGGATCTATCAAACATAATAAATCTACCCACAAGATCTTCTATTAATGGTCAAGCTCTAGATGGTTTCTCTACCCTACAAAGGTAAAGGTTTGCAAACCATTAAACTCTATACTAATAAAAATAGTATTATAATTGCCTAGCATGTAGACATTTTAATCACAGGCTGCAGCACATTAATGTGTTATCCACAGACTCCTCAATTGCACAATACTAAAAGAATAGTTATTCAACTAACGATTCGAATGCTTAAACCAAAAACAAAAACATTCTTTACAGTTATAAATTGGTGGACTAAACTTAGACAAGTAAAAACAAGTTTTGAATTTCATTACCAAGAACACAAACTAAACTAGAAGAAAAACAATATTGACACTATTAATAGAGAATTTGAAATAGAAAATACCATTTGAAGAACCGAATCTTGAGCTGACCCCGAAGAAAATGGAAGATTTGTGCCTCTTACAGCTTGTGCACTACTTGCATCAATAGGTGAAGCAACGTTAGATCCAACACACCCTGGTATATCTTGAAAATTCTATCCAGGGTTGTTTTGAAACAATTGAGTGAATAAATGTCGCATTTCTTCTCTCAATTCTTCCTTTAGAGAAGTGATTCCATCGGCATGCTTTTGTTTTAGATTGTTAATTTCCTCATATTTCTTCAAAGAACTTGTTGTCACTGATCTACCATAGCACCTAACTCGACCAGGCTGCTCCTTTCAAAACACTTTCCTAAATGCATCATCAGCTGTTTCCCCACAATTTTGGCGATTTTGAAGTTCAACCTATTGAATAAAATTGGCATCCATAGTGAATTGTAAGTACTTTTTCATTTCCAATCCTATGATAGCGATCAAGCATTAAAACATTATGAAAACATTTCGTAAAAAATAATTAAACAATGTCGACAAATAATTTATATCTCCTCGAACTTGCACAAGAAGAAGAAGGCATACGTGATTAAAATTTAATGTAGTCAAACTCCCCACAATATAAATGTTATGTCTGAACAAAGTTCACTAATAATCCTCTTTGAAAAACATACTATTGCAATTTGGGTATCAGCCTGGATTTCCTTTCCCTTCTTGGTACAAGTTGCGATAAATATTTCAGGCTTTGATGGTTCTTCGTTCTTGTCTTTGGCTGCACGCTACAGATTATATCAAAAGAAATTTTAAAAAATTAGTAAGATCTTATAAAGTACAAAAAAATGACAATCAAATTTTGTATGAAATGTCAGCTAAGTATTACCAATGCCACGCGTACTCTAGCAAAATTAATAGGTCCCATTCGATGCCTCCACTTTTGTTTTTTCCTGTTTTGAGAATTCATCTCGCATATAGCCTATTGTTAAAAACAAAGAGATTATTGAATTGATATGTATAAAAAGAATAGATATGACACAGAATTAGTCGATGAGTGGAAACGCACCATTTAAACCTTACTTGAACAGTTGGGTGTTTCCAATACTCGATCAACTGGCGGAATTGATTATGTGGAATGCCATCAGGACATTTTGCTAGCATATCCTCAAGGGTACTGTTTTTATCAAAAAAATACTTTTTAATTTTTTGCTTTTGTCGCCTCCAAGCATCACGAAGGCCAGTCATCACCCACTTCTTTCCTTCTACTAGAAGTAGAAATTTGGACTATGCAAAATAAAATATATTTAGTTTCAGTAAGTAAAAAAAAATGAATTCTAAAGAGTGGTTGTTTTTACATTGACATATTTCCACATGCGCTTTTTAGTATCTTTCGGCACCACATGCCAACTAGTGTATATCAAGCTGATGAATCTAGGATCCCTTGCAATTGTTCCTATAAAGTTACTTAATTGTGACACTATCTTATTAGTTGGTCCCACCACTTGTCCTTTATCAAATGTCACCTCCTTTCTTTCTTCCAAATTTCTTGCATGAATATTCTTACATGTTGTATGTCCTCGAAATTTTTTTTGCTTCGACATTTCTAGAATTATGTAACAGACATGAAATAAGATATTTCTTTTATAATGAGTTCTAAATCTTACAAGGTTTAAAACATAACTTTTGTACTACAATCGATGTCAATTTCCTCTTCTTGTTCCACACGATCATCCAATCCTTTGTTATGTTCATTAATAATAGGAATATGCATAAATCCGACATCACTTGTTGTGTTGTTGTCAAGTTTTGTTTCATCATCTTTGTGTATCCCTTGATCTTTTAGAGACTAATCTATAGTAGTAGCTGGTATGACCGGCTTCCTCTTTACCTGTTTGCAATTCGGTAGATCAAGAATATCATGTCGTGCCTCTCCATTACCTAGTGTTGTTCCAGTCGCATGTGCTGAAGCAGTAACATCTTTATTGAATGACGTATGGAACTTAGAATTATTCATAGGAAGTTTAGTTCCATTATCTTGAATGGACTCTTCAAATTGAAATAACCTCTGTTAGTTTGACCTTTCCCTGCAATCATACGTGAAATGAAATCCTCAAAATACTTTCTTTTATGTGATATTGGTGCCTGCTCTTTCTTAGCTTTATCATTGTGTTACTTTGCAAGTTGTTCTCTCTTAATCTTGAATTTGTTGGCCAATTCAGCACTTGATCGGTATTGCATATCAACATCCAGATTCTTCAATTGACTTTGAGCTTTGTTTGGATTCAAACCCTTTTTCTTTGGCATTGTTGATCGATTCATTGTTTTTTCTTTGTTTAAATCTCTTCAATTTGTGTCCCAATAGTAAGTAAACCTACAAAATAATAAGATTGTTTAAGTGCAAGAAGTAGCAGGATGGATTCAAATTGGAAGAACTACATGAATAAACAGAAAAAATTGAAAACATATGAAACAAGATATTTCAAACAACTGCAGACGCGACTGTATGCCATTATTATTGTTCCCTTGTTGAACAAGTTTGTTAGCTATTCGCGTCACATGCCCAATGTTTCCAATCCTGGGTGGGGTTCTTCCCTGAACAGAGGTCGTCGGCTTCATCCACATTTAAAAACTGGAGAGCTTTTTATTTCTTAAATTAATAAAAGGTAAAGAGTTGTACCTCTCTCGGAGCGAAAAACTCTGGACAACGACGAAAAAAGAAACAACTTCAAACTACAGAGTTGAATGCCTCTAATGCCAACTGCCTGATAATAAAATGAAATTAGAAAGTATATAAATAACAAACAACCAAATCAAGCAAAAATAAGCTAGAAGTATAGGTTCCTCGATAATATAATAATCAGATAAGAAGGCAACATATTACATTCCACAGATTAGATATATTAATGTATTTTACAAAAAAAACTATTATATTACAAAAACAGTGAGTGAGCACTATATGATCATCACAACAATAATAAAACTCATGGTGTGTCTTATTCAGACTCTTCTTCAGACTCAACTTCATCATCAGACTCATCTTCATACTCATTTTCAGACTCGTCTTCAAGCGCATCTGAAAACTCATCTTCATACTCATTTTCAGACTCATATTCGATCTCATCTTCAAACTCCTCTTCAAACTCGACTTCAAGTTGTTGATTGAAAAATTCCTCCACAGGCCCATCAATGATTGTTTTTTTGTAAATCAGTCCTTGTTAAGAGTACTTCATCATTATCTTTTGGTATAGATGGACCCTTCGAATGTTTAGATGGCTCATTTTCATAATTTTGTGGGAGATTAGATTCAACTTCATCACCCATGTTAAACAAGTCTCTTGGAACTGTCTTCATAACATTGTGTTTATCTTGATCATATGGATCTTGCACATAGAAGCATTGGTGTACTTGAGATGCAAGCACAAAAGGCTCTTCCTGAGAGCATCTTCTGTTAAAGTAGACATAAGTAAGGCCATAAACATCTTTTTCAACCTCATACAAATCACACATAAATAAAACAACCTTAAAATGGCTGTTAATAGTTTAATTCAACAATATCAACTATTCTACCATAATAAGTCAAATCTGCAGCAATCGGATTTTTATCCTTTGAGCTTGCATAGCTTGTAGTTGAGGCAACTAGTGTAACACCACTATTTTTTGTTTTACGCCTTGCATCACGCTGCCTAAAATGGAATCTATATCCATTTATGAGATACCCAGAATATCTTTTTCCAATAAAATTTGGTCCTCTAGACAATTGTTTTATCAAATCAGGCACATCCTCTTGCAATGCACGAGTTTCAAACCATTGAGAGAAGTTTTAACAATAATTCTTTGCTTTGCTCCATTTAGATCATCGTAACTGATTATTAACCTCTTTCTCATTCTCTATACAAAACATTTACTATATTTGTTAATATAATAAATTAAATAAGATAAAAATTAATTATACAAAAGGAATGCTATATTCAAATTAAGGTACCTAATATATTCTTGAACATCGTCACAATTTCCCAATAAGTATACATGTGCCTTACTTAGTGACTTGTCATCTAAAACTATTGGATCAGTTTTCTTTGCTTCTAAAGGAACTCCTTTGTTAGAAAACAAACTCACAGGTTCTGCGTCACTTGGGTCACATTTATCATTGTTTTGCGCTCTCCTATTAAATCTGGTATGCACACCCCGATGCAGATATTTTGAGAATAAATTCATACAATCTATTCCCACTCGTGTCTCTGGTATGCAACCTTCTAGAAAACGCCTATTGCGAATGTATGATTTGAATGTACCCATTTCTCTTTCAGTGGAATACATCCAACGATTTTGCACTGGGCCGCCTAATCTCACTTCATTCACCAAATAAATAGGCAAATGAATCATGATATCAAAAAATGAAGGAGGAAAAATTCGCTCCAACTGATTTACTGTTTCTATGATCTCTACTTCTAAGCAATCCAGTTCCCAATGTGATTACTTTTTGGTACAAATGATGGAAGAAGGAACTTAGACGAATCAAAGGAACATCCACATGATCAGGAAGAATGCTTTTAATTGGTATTGGAAGCAAGTAATGTAACATGAAATGAGCATCATGGGTTTTATAATTAGACACCTTTCTTTCATCCAAGTGCACACACCTAGATATATTGGAGGCACTACCATCAGGTAGCTTGGCTATCTTTAAAACCCCACAAAAGATGGATTTCTCTCCATTTGTCATTCAGAAGCACGCCATTGTAAACTTCGTTCTCTAACTATCTTCTGCATCTTGTGGATGAAGGTTCTTCCTTATTCCCATATCTTTCAAATCATACCGTGCTTTTGCATTATCTTTTGTTTTTCCTGAAATATCCAAAATAGTTCCAAGTATGCTATCAACTATGTTCTTCTCTATGTGCATTACTTCAACGTTGTGATGTAACAAGTTGTGCTGCCAGTAAGGTAATTCAAAAAAAATTGACCTTTTTTTCCATGGGCCATTATTTGATCTCTTTTTCTTCTTCCCAAACACATTTTCAAAATCACGTAAGCTATTAAGAACATCAATTCCCTTTAAAGGAGCTGGAGGAGGCCTCAGTTTTGTTTTTCTATTGAATGATCTTTTGTTTGATTTCCATGGATGATCCATCGGCAGAAAAACACGATGATCCATATAGCACATTTTCTGACTATGTTTAAGATAGCGAGAATTAGTGCCATAGTTACAACAAGGGCAAGCAAACTTTCCTTTTGTACTCGAACCAGATAACATAGCATATGCAGGAAAATCACTGATTGTCCACATAAGAGCTGCCCGCATTTGAAAAGTTTCATTTCTGGAAGCATCATATGTTTCAACCCCAGAATCCAATAATAATTTTAACTCGTCTATCAATGGTTACAAGTAAATATCAATGTCATTTCCAGGTGATCGCGGTCTAGGTATAAGTAAAGAAAGTATGGAATATTCATATTTCATGCACATCCAAGGCGGCATATTATAAATCAACAACATAACTGGCCATGTTCTATGTGATATACTCATGGTTCGAAATGTATTGAATCCATCACATGACAAGCCAAGTCTCACATTGCGACAATCTTGTGCGAAATCTGGATGCACCCTATAAAAGTCTTTCCTTGCTAGACCATCAGTGGGTGCCTTAACATTCCATCTTTAGAACGTTCATCTTCATGAAACCTCAAAGAATCTGCCATCTTTGAGCACATAAATAGCCTTTTGAATCAAGGAATTAATGGAAAGTGTCTCAAAGTCTTTGCGAAAACTCGATGTTGTTTTTTTGAAGACTCAAGCTCACAATCAACTCTAGGAGCTTGAATATATCGTGAAGCTCCACAAGTATGATAAAATTCATCATCCTTATGATCATTCCTGAACAACATGCAATCATTTGGACATGCATCAATTTTATCATAAACCAAACCAAGATTCGTAACCATAGACTTGGTTTTATTGTAAGACTGAGGAATGTTCAACTCAGGCATCGCCTCTTTTAATAACTCTAGAACAGAAGTGAATGATTCATTGCTCCATCCATGTAAACACTTCAAAAAATATAAGCGAAGTGTGAATGATAATTTAGAGAAACCTATACAACCAGAATATAATTCCTGGTTTTCCTCTTCAAGTAAGCTATAGAATTTCTTGGCATCCTCATTTGGACCATCATAAACTCCTCCAGCCTTTGCAACATCTCTAAATTGATCATTCAACAACCCATCAATACCATCACACGAGTAATCCATATCATCATCAACATTCAACTTGATATTCCATTCCCCGTGATTGATCCATCTAGTATAAACTTTAACGAATCCATGGCATATTAGATGATCATGCAGTACATTCCTTCGTTTCCAAAGAATATTAAAACATTTCGCACATGGACACTAAATTTTCTCTCCATAAGGATCTCCATAAGATTAAGCAAAATCTAGAAATGATTCAATGCCATCAATATACTCTTTGCTATACCTAGCTAAATTCATCCAATCCTTTGATGGGATATGTGAACTCCAAGAAGAATATATCAATATTTAGTCTTTAAGCAATAATCATTAACCAGTTAACAAATAAGTTTTAAAATTCACGAGAAATCTATCAGAATCATGTGTTATGAGATGATAAGAGTTTCTTACCTAGTCATGAGTCTTTCGCTATGTCAAATCAAACCTTTAATCCTCTACAAATGTTTTTCAATGTTGATAATACTATAAATGAAAAAATAAGTACAATTAAGAGGATATACATAAATCTGTCCATCGATAAATGTGGATATTTTGAGCGAAGAAATGCGGAAGAGACCACCTACGTAGCTTGTGACGGTCCGTCGTGCTTGTGACGGTCCATAGGTGGCAGAGTAGTGCAGCTGCTAAAGGAAGATGGGGAAGTCTGACAAAGAGTGAGGTTACGGAGACCAGGACGGTCCATCGAGTGTGTGACGGTCCGTCCTGCAGGTTCGTCATGAAGTTTAGAGAAGTAATCCTAGTACCCATATTCCAAGAGTTTAAGTGTTTTTGAATGAAGACCCTCGACGGACCGTCATGCTTGTGACGGTCCGTAGGTGGCAGCGTAGTGCAGCTGCTGAAGGAAGATGGGGAAGTCTAAGTGTGGGGTTACAGAGTCCACGATGGTCCATCGAGTCTGTGACGGTCCGTCCTGCAGGTTCGTCATGAAGTTCATAGAAGTAATCCTAGTACCCATATTCCAAGAGTTTAAGTGTTTTGGAATGAAGACCCTCGACGGACCGTCGTCTCTGTGACGATCCTTCACACTTGCCGTTGAGGGTAATAAATAGAGTAGAAATGTGGGACGACGAAGTCGACGACGGTCTGTCGTGGCCACGACGATCTGTCGAAAAACCTCGTTTTTGAGGTTAGACTCCGCATTGTTAGACGCTGGATTATTAGTTAGACTCTGTAATATTATTAGGTTATCTTGAGACTTTTATCTTGATTGTTGGTGATTTCTGTTGACTAACACCTCTAGCGATCTCAACAAGAAATTGCATCTCCTTCTTGACAAGAGAAGCAAGCTTACTTCATTCTTCCACTCCTACCACCCTTTCTATGAGTGCAATCAACTGGAATTGTTGAAAAGTGAATCAAGATCATAGATCCCCTAATACCACCCCAAGGCAACCTAAGAGAGAACGAATGGCTCTAGCAAAGTCAACCCAGGAGAGAACTCTTACGGATTTTGTATAATAGAGAATCCAAGGAAATATAGTATATGCACAAACACAAAGCATAGGCAACTCAACAAATATTGAAGCTGAAATCACAGCAATTTGGAAATCACTAAGTTATTGCAAGCGGTGTGGGATCACAAATGCCATTTTAGAGACCGACTCTCTAAGTCTCAAGAACATTATTCAATGAGAGTGGAGGTTAACTTGGAGTTTAATTGATAAGATAGAGGAGATGCATATGATTATGGGAACAATTCAAATAAAGATAGTACATATATTTAGAGAGGTTAATCAATTAGCTAATTGTATCACAAACATATCTATTAACCAAGAAAACAGGCAGCAGTATCACAGATTTCAAGATCTACCTAGTAGTGCAAGAAAGATCTTAAACATGGATAAGCAACAGTACCAACAATAAGAATAAGAACAAAGAAAATCTTAAGCATCTGCAGAAATTAACATGAAAAGAAAAGGAAGAACCACAGAGTCACCTATTTACAAAATCATTTTTGGCCAAGCAGGGGAAAAATATTTGTTTACAAACCAACAACCTCCACCTGAAGATAGACAGATATTTGATATCTGACAAAAGAAAAGAGATCATCTCAATGTGCAGATTGTGATATATTACTCATGACGTAGCACAACAAATCAAAACCTAATGGTTCTCTTCAATGTGCAGATTGTGAAATTCAACTATGTGCACTACTATTATTACAACAACAACAAAAAAGTGTAGCCCCACGAGTGGGTCAGGGAATACAACAACATACACAACATAATTAAACAAGTGGAGAAAGTGGAGGGTAGAGTTAATACGCACCAAAAACTATGAGGTAAACAACATTACCTTTCTTCAGGCAGTGAACTGGAAAGGGACGAGTAGCTTTCTTCAGGCAGTAAACTGGAAAACAATTAAACCTGTTTGAAATCGTGTTCTTAAGAGAGAAACTTGAGAGAAAAGTGTAGCTTCAATTCAACATCTTTCCAGCAACCCTAAAGCATTCATTCATTCTAAACACAAAACAAAAAATCAAACACTTCAGCTAACGTATTGAAAATGAGAATCGTACTTACTATTGAAGAAATCGTTATTGGAGAAAACGACTTGAGCTCTTCAGCTCTTCACCTGTTCATCTCTGTTCTGGGTCGACTTCTACTCTTCACATCATTCTTAATCTTTCTTCACGTTGGTTCTTCAGCTCCTTCAGTTGGTTCTTCAGTTTCATCACAAAATCAGAAAAGTGAAAGAGAAAATCTGAAGGAGGGAGCAAAGAGTAAAGAGTCAAAAGTTAAATGTTTTATGATTTATTATTGTTTTTTTGGCCAATAAAAATTGGAGGGAGAGAGAAGAAATTAAATGTTTTAGTGAAAATTTTTAAGGCAACACTTATAAAGAGTTGTTTTTTCAATTACAAAAATAGGACATTTTAGAAGTGTGGTCATATATGTAAATAGGTGTTGCCAATTATATCATATTTTAACAACATTTATAAAGTGTAGTTTATCCCATTAAAGAGTACACTTTAGAATTGTTGCTAAAATTAATGTAACGAAAAGTCAAAATCATTGCCTACACTTTAAAACTGTTCCCAAAAGTATTTTAGGCAACAATTTATGAGCGTTGTCAAGATTTAGTGTAGCCGTAGACCTAAAATGGTGTAGTGAGTTATCCTATTTATCAAGATAAGGACCCTGAACTTCTAGCTTAGGTGGATCCACTAGCTGAGAATGATATAGAAAATTATCCTATGAGGGAAAAGAGGTAAGGGATAAGGCGATTAATATTAAAAACCGACCTCTACTAACGGGAATGCCTCTATCTCAATATCTGTTTGGTAAGCATAAATCTCACCGAATTGTAATTTCTTGCTTGTTTAATTTATCTCTGGAAGGGCACGTCATCTTTCAATTCAAGTTATGTCATAACTCAACTTAGGTAAAAATATCATTCAATAATTAATCTAAGCTAGTTTCATTCGGATAGCTCTTTATCTTTGATTCAACTAGGTGAGTAGACTTTTGAACCTTAGAATCCTTATTATGTTGGAAAACATTTAACAATCATGCTTAAATCTGTCTACTAGAAAAATCTTTTAAATAACACAACAACAACAACATCATTGATACTTCACTCGTAAAATATCCTTGAAACATTTATATAGATTTCATAAAAACATGCATAATTCTACGATTAACCTATCGGGGTTCACAGATCATTTTCAAATATCAACATTTATAAAACATGGCTTAGATATGGAATTAATCTGAAATTCATTTAATTCTAACAATACATTCTTGGTTTCGTAAGTCTCTTCTTTCATAATCAAAATGCCATATCTTATGGTCATAACTTCAAAAACATGGAGATTACATGGGTTCATAAGGAAATCATCATAAATCATAGTATTTCATCAATTCATGCTTAAGAGATTACAATTCATTCATTTAAATCAATAATCAAGAGAACCCATGGTAATTGAAAACACCCTAACTTAAATGGGAATTTCTAACTTTGAAACTTGGAGAATTTAGGAACTTCATCAATGGAAAGAATCCATGGATGAAAACTATCATACCTCAATGCCAATTGCTTCCCTTCAATCGAGGATTAGGAGACTTGAAATGTAAACCCTATCTTGAACCCTTATTCTTAAAGATTTCTAGAGAGAAATATTTTAGGAGGAACACTTGTTCTTCTTTTAGAAATTTGATAGAATAATTTTTTAATTGGGGAAGTTCGCGGTTTAAAACGTGTATATATGGGTCTTAGTGCATCGAAAATTACTAGTATATGGATGAAATAATTAGGAAAAGGCTCAACTACCCTTGAAATAACTGTTGACTTACCGACCGCGATCCTCAGTCAATGGACCGTGGGCTGACCTAAGGTTATTCCTATACGGTTGTCAACTGTGGTTTGAAATTTGAACTAGCGTGTATGGACAACAACCCTCAACCATAAACCACGATCTCATCAATTGTCACTTGGTCTTACCATGGTTTTGGACCTCTAACATAAGCTTGGGGGTGACCAACCACGTAACACAGCTACGATCGGTTGTCTCATGCATGTGTTGTGGGTTGCTTTTGTAGGTTATCACCTACAATTTTAAAAATAGTTATCTTGCCGCATCTTAAATCTGGGCTTTTGCACAAATGAGGCCGTATCAATGTTTGAATGATAGTTATTATTATAGAAAAACTCATCCAATGTCAAATAATCATCCAGTTACTTTTAAAGTCAACTTCACATGCCCTTGACATATCTTTCTAAGTCTGAATTGTACACTCCGGTTGACAAACTGTGTGTGGATGAAATATAGTACTAAATGTAACATAAGTACCAAGACACTTTTGGAAAGATTTCCATAACAATGAAGTAAACTAATTACCACGATCAGAGAAAATAGAAAATGGTACCCCATGCAACCTCACCATCTCGCTCTAATTTAACTTAGCATAGTCCTCCCCTGAATAAGAAACTATGATAGGGATTACATGGGCATATTTCGTCATTCAATCCATGATAACCCAAATCAAGTCATGTTTTTGCCTTGTGCAGGAAAAACCAACAATGAAGTCCACATTGAAATCTTTCCAGTTCCAAGTAGGAATCCTAATATCTTAAGATAAAGCTCCCGACTTCTAGTATTCAATTTTCACTTGTTGTAATTGGGACGCTTATCCACTAATGCTGCAATATCCTTCTTCATCTCATTCAACCAATACAACTTTCGAAAGTCCTAATACATCTCGGTGGCTCCAGGGTGATAAATATTGAGAAGTATAGGATTCTAATAATGTATGTTATCTAAAGAAATCAAAATTAGGATCACACAAATGACCTTGATATCAAAACACACTATTTCCCCCATGATACAAAGCCTTGACATACTTCTTAAGCATCTCTTCTTTCAAATCAACTAAATTCATATATAGACCTTACTTGACTTTCACATCCACCACAATGGATGATTCTGAGCCATTTTGATTCATATTTCAACACTTCGTCTAGTACACTAGTCGAAGACCCAAGTGGGCATATTTGTGAACGTCTCTAACCAACTCCTCTAAATGATCCTCTACGTGAGCATAACTTCTCCCTATTAATTAACTAAGAGAATATGATGCCACATTTGCCTTACCGGGTTATGGAGAACACTCACATCATAATTTTTAAATAAGTCAAGCTACGTCCATTTTAAAAGATTCAAAGTTTTCTACTTAAACACATGTTTCAAACTCTTGTGGTCGGTAATAATATTTACATGAAAATCATATAACTAATGCTTCCAAATCTTTAAGGAAAAAACTATCTCCGAAGGTTCAAAATCATGGGTAGGATCATTCCTATCATTAATTTTATGTTGACTTGAGGCAAGTGATTTCACGTATCAAGATGCTTCATCCAATTATTAGTGCCAATGATCATTAGTCTGTAATATAACCCAACTAAGTGAGTTGTGTTCGAATCCTATAGAGAGTGCTACATATTTTAGATTAAATAGTAAATCATTAATATGTTCAAATAAATCGTAGGTAATAACATTTACGAATAATAACATGATTCATGTTTGGGGGGACACAAGTGTCAAATACCATGGTTTTTTTTTACCTTTCACCTACAACAACAAATAACACGACATAACAAATATAGAGAAGGTTTATGGGACGTGATTGAATTATGGGCTAAGGTAAACAAATGGGTGATTGCATTTAATAGAAAAGAGTTGTAGGTCACTGAATACGCTAAACTTTAATGGGGAAAACTCTCTCAAAATAATTTACCCTGGATAAAATTTGTTTCTGTTGAAGACCAAGAAGCAGTAATTAAAAACAATCTATGTTATAGCACATTTACTCACTCGGGCTAAATGTGTGGAACAAGGGTTTGGAATTCACTCTCTTGAGCTGAATGCATGAAAACCTAATACCCATAGACCATCAATTTAGTAACCATTGTTCTAAATCCTCTCTCTCTCTTAACAAGAAAAACACGGAGGTAGAGTTGCAATTATGACTACAACCCTTTAGATTAAGAAGAAAATAGTGAATCAAAATCTCTTTTAAACAACATATAAACGATCAATTAGCAATAAACATTAGTCAATTCAACCGATAATCATCGAATCACACCCCACAAATTGGGTTTTTAGCTAGACATCATAAAAATGTAGATATTGTTACCAAATTGTGTTTTCTTCAACTAGGTAAGATTAATATTCTCTTAAAAAAGGTCTAAGACGAAGAATCTTCAACACCCACTTCCAATTTCTCAAAAATGGATTCAAATTTTCAAAGCTAAGGATAAAATATCTCTATTCTAAGTTTTCCAGTCCAAAAACAGGAAAACAAATAATAATGTCTACTTTCATAAAAATATCTCTTCTTCACAAAATTCTTTTTAAACTAAAGATTCCAACATGAATTTATAGTCTCCATATAATGTATTGCGAAGGTCCATTCGGCACAATAAGTTTGTATCACCAAATCACTGGATCCTCCGTTTGGTCAATTCTATCACCTTTTTTTATTTGGCCTTAAACATTTTCAAGTTGTGCAGCTTTGGGAGGTCTAGAACTGCATTGCGAAATAGTTCGTCAATATGCCAACTGCTCATTTTGTCACCGAGTTGATTTTCTCCTTCAAAGCTTCGCACACTGGAACTTTAGGCGAGATCAAGCTCATTCGGTGATTCGCCTAATCAGTTAGGAGATCATCATGCCTTTGTTTTTTCGTTCTTTCAGCCTCCTTGTTCCTTTTTGCTCATCATTGTCCATTCTTTGTTTCTCAATCCAAATATCTTGAATTCAAGGAATTACATAAGTTATTCCCACAAAGTACGCATTTGAGGATACTAAATCTATTAAAATAAAATCCTCAATGAGTCTGAATCGTGAACTCATCAACATCCCCAAACAGAATCTTTTGCTCGCTCAAGGTAAGCAGTTCAAAAAGGATGCCTTAAGCATTGATACACAAGACTCGATCATGAATGCAAACAAAAAGAGTCAACTTACTCATGCAAATATCAATTGTGCACTCGAAGAAAGTGGTGACTCACATTGCCAAAGAACGATTCCCTTACATAAAGAAAGATTCCATATTTACACACAATGGTTCCACAATTTAAAGCTCCGGAATCATGATTAACGCTCACACTCACAAAGGTGAACACAATGCATTATTTCACTTATAGGTTTCCCGTATTTTCCAATCAACACTTGTTTCAGCTCACTCAAGATATAGAAAAAGGTAATTATAAGACTTGCAATGGAACTGGGTGCAAAGATATGGTCACTTAGACTTAGTGACTTGTATACTCATGATATGTGGTGTGAACAAAACTTCATTTTCCTTTCTTAATCATTCTCATTTCTACTCGAAAGTCACCTCATTATTCATCTTCCATGGACAGTTCGAAACCACAATTTTCGTTGCATTTTTAAAGCTTTATTTGTCAACTTTTGCATTATTTGTTTCATTTTTTTATTCTTTTTCATTTTTTATATAGAAGGGTTCCATTTTTTTCTTAAGACTTTAAGTCAACAGAGACTTACATATACTTCTTGATTTACAATTTCTTTTCACCATACCCCTAACTTAAATATTTGTCATATGTTTGCTATTTAAGAAAACCATAAATCATGAGGATTCTAGGTAATAGATATAGAAAGGTGTCATTTTCATCATGTTTCTTCAAAGAAAAGGTTAAGGCACAAAGGGTGGTCATGTGCGGTCCACACATTGATAAGGTAGGTAATAAAAAGAGGTATATTGTCAAATTGATTTACACTCTTAAAATTTGCTGATGGTCATAACATGATGTAGAATAACTTAGTAAACAGGACCAACGTCTCAATTAATAGGCGACCTGAGACATGGTTCATGGTAAGATCATCAAACAAGACATTGATACCAATGTCAAACAAGACTCCGCACTTTTGCTATTGTGCAATGGTCATCACAAGAGACTTCATTCAATACTTTGCTAGTCACAATGAGATGAAAAAAGTTCACATAATATAATGCAACTTTATTTGGGCTTATATTAGCTGCACATTAATTTTTGTTGGATTATGAGCACTATTCAAGTAATTGGTGTTGATCAAGATTGAGACTCAAATTTCTAAAGAAAAGACACATTCAATACAAATAAGAGGTGGCACAATTTTTTTGGAATTGTATGAAATCATTTTCAATAAAAATAAGGAGTCAAAGCTCAATCATTCACACAAACTGTGCAAGACACAATTATCGCTGAAAAACCTAATATATAAAATAAACCAAAGTCACAAAATGTCATAAATGTGGGTCTCACCACCCAGAATAAATATCATTTGTTTTAAAATACAAAAAAATATAATATCCAAAAGACAAAATAAAGAACGACACATAGGGAGGTAAAAAGAGATCGTGTCTAAACACTCGCTCCATCTATCTTGGCATGAGTGTCAGGTGCATCACTTGGATCATGGGCCTTAGTACCCACAATAACCTTAGAAAGACTTTCTCTACAAGAGGATACAGTACATATCTCTGGACGCGATGTTTAGATCACCGAGTATATAATTGTATTTTCATGATCAGGAAAGTCTTCGTATATGCTCTTCACTTATATCACTATCTGTACCTCATTGGTATCTACATTCGACTCATCAGCTTCTGCCTTATTCTTGTACTTCTCCTTTGATAGCCGGATGAATCTCTAAAACCTCAAGAGCATCCATATCATCTCCAGCCTGTGAAATAAAATTAATTCGGTAAACATTCGATAGTCTTCGTCCATCATAAGATCAACTACTTTATCTTTCAAAGTCATAATGTCAGAGCTCTCTCCATGTCTACTCTCGCGAATCTTGACTCTCGCGGTGTGAGTATTAGTGGATGTCTTGAAAGGGGTACGTGAAGCCCAAATCTTGCTCTTTATCATCCATGTGATGGATCTCTCAAGTCGGGTCGCCGTCATGTAAGCTGAATGGGCTAGATGCCACATTTCCGGAATCATTGCGTGAGTAATACTGGTTGGCTGGGATGAAGTAGAGTTGTTTGGAGTCGTTGAAGTAGAGGATATAGAAGCAGAGATACCTAAATGCTGGAGGCTGGAGTAGGCAAAGATACCAATACAGGTGTAGAATCAACATTAGCCTCTAAAGATGTATCCATTGAAACTTTTCTCCTTCGATCAATCTCTTCTTACGGGTAAAGCTCAATCCAACAGATGTTTGTGAAGGAAGACAGAGTGACCATAGTATCGCTAGTCGGATCCCTAGGGACACTAGCACGCCTATAATACTATGTTATCACTCACAGAAATAGTACAGAAGTTGGTGTCTTCTTGGACCTCTTGTCCGTGTCATGCTCAATGATGAACCCCAAGTTGAGTCGCCTACTTTATGAAATCAATCTTAGGAAACCTTCTTTCACATATCCGAGGATGGATTCATTAAGGGAAGGCATAATGGAGTTGCTGATGAACTTGAACAAGTATGGGCAACAACATTCAATTCATTCTTCACGATTTGAAGACAACCTGTATCCATCTCGGGGTGACATCGAAAAGAGGGATCTAATGTTACCCTTTAATTCATCCATGGACAGAGATTTCACCAAGAGCTCTCAAACCCCGTGGATCTCTTGAAAACAACATTCATGAAAACGCCGCACCACCTAACTTCCATGGATCGGACCATGACTTAATTAACCTTTTTGAACTCAGTTGACTTCTTCTTACTCTTTTGCACCAACTAACCATATGTAGCATATTATTCCCGAACCAATGAAGGAACATAGAGGCATCGGGGTCTGGTGAAAATCTGAAACTTGTCCTAATGTAGTATCACCTCACAATTGAGTACTTCATTTTAGGGCCTTCTTTCGAGAGGATCATCACCTTAAGGATTGTTTGCAAGCCATCACCTTTCAACGTTTTGAGAAGCCTAGGGGGAGGGAATAATAGTTGCATTGGATCCGTATGAGGTGCCTTAGCTAACACTAAGTGTGCTTGTGTGGGAGTAGGAGGGACCCTAGTGGAGTGACGACAAGATCTAGCTCAGATCTTAGTCCTTCAGTACTATAAAGGTTGGTCATCCTCGGGCTCAGGTAGAGCATCCTTGGAGCAAGTAGTAACTCGTTCAGATATGGATCTCTAGCTATTGCCATTTTTCCCTATGGAAGCTCTTGCCTTTCCATCATTCTAGGATTTCACCCTCTTTATTCATCATGATACCTCGTGTTTTTTATGGGGTGGCATGTAAATTTTTTTCCTTACAATATAAGCAAATCATAGGGAAACAATTCAAGGGAATGGGAATGTTTTTTGGTGGTGAATCGCCAAATCACTATACCAAACTAGGTCAGGCTCGCCAAACGAATCGGCTCTAAAATTTCAAAAATATTTGGCAACTAGGAAATGGGAAGGTTTTTTGGCGAATCGCCTATAACATTCAGCGAGCAAGGATTATTTCACCGAAAGTTAAAGTGTAATTTATGTTACACGAGTGGAGACAAAGGGCGATCAAGGAGAATTTCGGTGAGGAGTTTAGTGCCATTGGTAAGTTAATAATTTCCTTCGGCGACCTCAAGCTTCTCGGTGAATGTTTCACGCTCCGAGCCTAAACCCTAGACGTGTCTGGTACCCAATGACCATTGTTGGTATTGAGCGAACCCTTGGTCAAGCTTAGTTAACTTACCAGATTACTTACGCAATAATAAAACAAGAACAATATTATAATTGACTAAAATTATTGTCTTGGCAAAAATGACACTTTAGTATCAAAATGAAATATCTGAAATAAAAGAGACTAACCTAAACTAATTGAATATCTATCTATAAAGGTTCCATAATAACTAAGATGAATTTTTGAACCGACCCCACAACACTCTAAATAAGAAACAAGTCTGAAAAGCATAAAAAGGATCCTGTGGAGTGTAAGGAGGCTCATCAATGAATCTGAGTGCTTAAACTGGATAAATAGGCGCATGATGTTGATCCTAGTTTCTTCCATCTACACATAACACGATTTATGCCAAAAGGCATTAGTACATTGAATGTACGAGTATGTGAGTTGTAATTCTAAACAACAACTTAGGGTTTATGAGAATATGATGAACTTACATTAGCTCTACTCTACTCAAGAATTTTTCAACTCAATGTATGTACGTTGAGCAATTTATAACACATCCGATATATATAAAGCTGGTAAAACCGTAAAGCAACTCAATTCATTAAAGAAAATTCATTAGAAAACTCAATTTTATGTATATATTAAAGTAATATAGTTATGTTGAAGTTTGTCTAACCCAAAACCACCATTATGAGCTTAAGTCGTGATACAACGTCTCACCCACGCTTCGAGAAATGTCCTATACTTTTCCATAGCATAAAACATCCTCAAGCTAGTGGATCCACTGGCTAAACTCATGTGATCATCTAAAAAGTATGACCGATTAATAAACATGATTGCTACGTTGTTTACATGCAGACTTAAGTTAATATGAACTCTCATCCCCTCGTCGATGATCAACACTGCTCCAAAAATATACTCTAGCTCATGTTTTTAAATAAACCTCTTTCCTATAGGTTGAGGTAATTTTCTTAACCCTTTTTAGCTTTCAAAAGTCCTCTTAGAATCTATGTTCCTTTTTCTTGTTCAAAACTTTGTAAGGAAATCTTAATTTCCTCTTAGCTAAAATGTAAGAACACTTATAAACATTGTAGGGAATACTTAGTTCCCTTGTATATTTTGAGAAATAAACTCAACTCTTTACTCTTTACTTGACTTGAAACTTTTGATCTTACTCAACTATTTAACTATAAACTTGAACCTTAAAACAAAGTTAAAAACGTTTAAATAATACTCTTGGAAGCTTTGAGAAACATTACTTTAACGTACTTCATAGCTTTAGACTTGACTTCTTAAGTTCCTTTACTTTGATCCCAACTTTCCTTGAATTTAATTATGGATTCAAGGTTCAGGATTCATGTTCATTGATGATTTAATGATGTTAAGATGTACCTTAGAGTATTGAAATCGTGTAGGAATCGTATGTACATCACTTAGGAACTATTACAAAAAAGATCATTGGCGCTCTAAGAGGCCTGGAGCTCTAAAGCTTGATGGATGAACTCTGCTCGGAGGCGCTCTGGCTTGGGCGACACTGCATAACCTATCAGAATAAGGTTGTCTAAAACGGCTTTTGTAGGTGTGGCGCCCCAGGGACTTTAAGACGGGACCTCTGACTTTTCTTATTCGTTTTTAATCTATAAACCTTCTAACCTTCCATACATCTCACCCCAATCACTTAGGATCACAAATAACCTTACGAACCAATAGATAATACTCGAAAAAACAACCCAAAAAAACGAACCAAATCAACTAGAACATGCTACAACTCAACCAATAAGAATTGAATAATTTTTTATCAAGAACATAATATTCATAAACAAATCTATTAAAAATCAAATAATGAAACATGTTTGTCTTTAGGTGAATGAACCCAACAGAGAAATATCTCACATACCTTCATAGGGATCACTCCCAACGATTTTCAATCAACGATCTTGGCGTTCTTGATGAATTCTTAGCCTTTTCTCCTCTATCCTTCTTCTTTTGTCTTTTCTCCCTATCGTTAAATGTATTTCAATTTTCTAAAACTTAATTTAGGCTTAATGTTACCCGTAATGAACCCTTAAAACAAATTAGGAAATAGTAGGGTGAAAAGACAATTTTACCCTTACTAAAATCGGAATTGGATTTTTCTCTATCCAATAGCCCTTGATATAGATATCTCTCTTATACAGTATCGAGAAGAAGTAAACTTGGTAGCGTTGGAAAGATCTCTTCAAGGGATTTCAAAAAAAGTAATGAAATGACTCTAACTCATCCTAAGCTAGAAATTACGGACATTTGAAAATGATAAAAAAAAAACTCACTTTTACACTTATTTGAGTATTTCTCCAATTCTTTCCAAAAATAACAATCTCAGTTTATCTGTTTAATCCTAGCTATTTTGGGTTAACAGATATTACAATATCTCCCCCTTGGGAACATTCATAATGGAATGAGAACTCTTTCACTAACTTAAGGAGAGTAACATCATTTCGACACTAAACAACCAAAAGTGACTACTAGCATTCTTACACACAGTCTTGTAAAGTTCTAAGAAGAGAATATAGTAACTTCATTTGTATTCTCTCTGAATTCAAAGAGATGTCGATATGTATTCTTCATATCCTCCTTAGCTCCCCAAGTTTTTTCTTCAACAAATTGATTCCTTCAAAGGACTTTTAATAATGCAACTTCCTTTGTTCTCAACCTGTGAATTTGATGATCCACAATTTTAAGCGGAACTTCTTCATAGGATAAGATATCCCTAATTCGGACATTATCAGTTGGTACAATCAATGAAGGATTACAAGAACTTCTTCAATAAATACTCTTGGAATATAGGGTGAACCGCTACTAACTACTAAGGTAGCTCCAACTCATATGCTACATTGCCAACTCTGTTGGAGATTCTGTAAGGACCATTATATCGCGGACCAGGTTCCCCTTTTTACCAAACCTCATAGGACCCTTCATGGGTGAAACTTTCATAAATACCCATCCATCCACCTCAAACTCTAACGGCCGGCTCATAACATCTGTGTAGGTTTTGGAAATTCTCTGTCGTTTTCAAGCTTTCACCTGTTCCATAGCTTGGTTAGCTATATCTTGTCCTATCAGCCCTGCTTCACCAACTTCGAACCACCCAATATTAAATCTACATCTTGTCCCATAAATACCTTTGTATAGAGCTATTTAGATACTCGAATGGTAGCTATTGTTGTATGCGAACTCAATGAGAGGTATGTCATCATCCCAATTCCCTTTGAAATCAATAACGAAAGTTCTTAATATATCTTCTAAGGTATGGATAGTACACTTTGCATGTTCATCGTCAGTACTTAAGTTCACCTTCGAACCCAAACCTTTCAGGAACGACTTCCGGAACCGAGCAGTAAATTGTTCACCTATATATGAAATAATGAGGATGGGTACTCCATGAATTCTTAACACTTCTTGAGTGTACAGTTTTGCATAATCCTAGGCCATATAGGTAATCGTAACCGGCAAGAAATGTGCTGACTTTGTCATTCTATTGAAAATCACCTAACTAGAATCATTTTGCCTACGAGACCTTGGAAATCTCGTGATGAAGTCCATATTAATTATTTACCACTTACCTTACAGAAGTTTTATATTCTGGTCAAACCTTCAAGGCCTTTGGTGTTTCACTTTAACTTGCTTGCAATTCGGGAAATAGGCAACAAACTCTGCGATGTATTTCTTCATGCCTTCCCACCATTATGCCTCTCTCAAATTGCAGTACATCTTGGTGGAACCCAGATGAATGGAGTATATGGAGCTATGAGCCTCTTCCAGGATCCTCTATTGGAATCCATTGACCTAGGTACACATAACCTACCTTAATCATTTAAAACATTATCTCCCCCTTGTTCAAAAGACAATACTCTTTGCTTATAAAATTCTCGTAAAAATCAAGAAGAATGGGGTCTTTCTCTTGCTTTTCTTTCACCTCTAACACTAGAGATTTTTCATCCCCATTAGTCACCAATACCCCTCCTTCTGTGGAATCCATAAGTCTGACTCCCATGCGTGCAAGTCTGTTCTCATATTTAGCTAACTCCCTCTTTTCTTAAACAAAATGGGTGGTAATCCCCATTTATAACCTACTTAATACATCAACAACCACATTATCCTTATCTGGGTGGTACAGAATACTCATGTATTAATCGTTGAGTAGTTCTAACCACCTCCCTTTTCTGAGATTTAGCTCCTTCTAATTGAACATATATTTGAGGATCTTGTGATTAGTGAATATGTCAACATTAACACCATAAAAGTAGAGGCGCCATATCTTCAAAGAAAAAATTACAACAGCCAATTCTAAGTCACGATTCAAATAATTCTTCTCATGAACAATCAATTGTGTAGAGGCATACACTATAACCTTGCAATTCTGCATTAACACACAACCCAAACAAACTCTTGATGCATCACAGTACACAACAAAACTTTGAGTATCCTCCGAAAATGTCAGAACTACAGCGATAGTCAATCTCTTTTTCAATTCCTAGATGTTTTTCTCACAAGCTTCATACCTTTGAAAGTTGACAGTCTTCTGAGTTAGCTAGGTCAAAGGAGAAAAAATAGATGAAAACCCTTCAAAATATCTCCTATAATAGCCAGTCAAACCCAAGTAACTCCTTATATCTATTAGAGTTGTGGGTCTAAATCAACTATGAACCGCTTCAATCATTTAGGTATCAAGTCTAATCACATCACAAGATATAATGTGGCTCAATAATGCCACATACTAATGCAAAAACTCACACTTCGACAACATGGAATATACCTCTTTATCTTTCAATGTTTTCAAAACAATCATGAGGTGACTAGAATGATCTTCTTCATTTTTTGAATAAACTAGTATTTTATGAATGAAAACAATTACAAACATATATAAATGGGGTTTAATGAATCTGTTCATAAGATCCATGAATGTTGCAGGTGCATTTGTAAACCCAAAAAAGAACCAAAAACACATAATTCTCACATCTAGTTCTAAAGGTTATCGTTGAACAACACATTCCCTACCTTTAAACTGATTATAGCCTTATCTAAGATCAATTTTAGAGAAGCAAGAAGCAGTTTGAACTTTGTCGAAAAGATCATCTATCTTTGAAAGAGGATACTTATTCTTGATGGTCACATTATGTAATTGTCCATAGTCTATCCGTACAAATCCTAAGGGAATCATCCTTCTTTAACAAAATTAAGACCGAAGCTCCCTAAGTTGAGACATTTGGTAGAATAAAACCTTTATCGAATAGATCTTTTAGTTACTCTTTCAACTCCTTCAACTTTGTTGGTACCATTCTATATGGAGGAATAGAGATAGTACGAGTATCTAGAATGATGTCTATGCCAAAGTCTAATGATCTATTAGGAGGGACTCCACTCTATGACTAGATCATTAGGAAATTTAAAATGGACAGCTCAAGTTCTACAATTTATTGATGCATAACAAGAATGGAGTCAGTCCATACCTAGAATTACATCAAAATCTACCATGTCCAACTCTACTATGCTAGATATAGTGTTGTTGTGATTGATAGAGATTGGACATTCACGATAGACTATTTCAGTTGGAATAGACTCGCCAACAGTGGTAGAAACACCAAAAGGTTCACAAAGTTTCTTCGGAAGAATCTGAATACATATTTGCAACATAAGTAGTTACTAAGAATAAACTTCCTCCTGGATCTAAAAATACATAAACATCAAAAGTAAAGACTTTGATCATACTCGTGACAACATCTGGAAAATTCTCTTGCTATTGGGAGCTTGTGATTTCATAGAGACGGTTTGACCCTCCGCCAGTACCATCAACGTAAGCATTCCACGCCTCGTCAATTGGACAACGGATTGTGTGTTGCATCTGTTGGTCGACATTACTGCCTTTGACCGCAAAAGCAAAGGTCCTCCTCAAGGGAACTTAGTTGTTCCTTACGGAGTTGGTCCCAGACGTTTTGACTATGAACTAACTCAAATACGTGTTAGACACCCTTCCACCAATTTTTATCCTTTTCCGACTCCTAAAACTTATTCATATAGGCTATGTCACACTAGCACCTCATTGAACCAGTTTCCGGACGTCATGGATGCTACTTGACATTTTAGTTTCTAAAGTTCATAACTGACTTGTATACATTATAATAGACCTTCAAAAACTTTCTATACCTTTTAACACTCATGTTAGGCTCTATAATACTTCTTAGAATTTTGAAGTGTTTCATGAAGAACCCATACCTTAATGAATATTAATCCATTAAATTCAATTGAAATCCTAGAGAATTGGTCTTCTTCTTCAAGTTTTCTTGTTCTTCTAAAGGAGGTTGAATAGAGAGATAAAGTAAAGAGAGGTGAGAGATTTAGGTTTTGATTTTGGGATTTGATTTAAGTCAGTGAATGTGAGAAAAAAACTAATTTAAAATCAATACATAGACCTCCCATGAAATGTCTTAAAGACCCCTTACTTAAGTTGACTATTTAATGAAGTCAAACTTGAATTCCACATTTCAAATTTTCGACTCGGAACAAGTCCGCGACGTGGAGCTCCTCCTGCATTATTTTCTAAAATTTTCTAGACAGTAATGTTTGCGACCTGCCCGCGACGTAGACTTGATTTTTTACCAACGTCCCTTCAAATCCACGATGCAGACACATTTATTCTATGTGTATTATTGTTGCTGCTTTGGCAGTTTGCCAAGCCAAGTTTGGGATCTTTTCGTGGACCCCTTGGGGGACCCTTGGGGGGTTGTACCTGGACGTTTTCACCCTATATACATGGTTTTACCTATTTAAAGTCATTTTAATACCATTATACCTTATACAAAACCTCTAAAACTACTTGAAATCTAAGGACGTTTCACTAATTAAATTAGACTCGCTTCCGCACGTCTTAGGTGTTTCTTGACATGTTGACTCTAAAACTTCCTAAATTGTTTATAAAATTATTTTAATCTTAGAAACATTGTTTTAAGGTTTAGTTCATTATGTGAGGCTCTAGCATGAGTCATGGGCATTCGGAGTGTTACAAGCCATGAGGTTGTCATTTGAGCACAAACTTCTTAAACCACAATAAAATCTCATGAATTGGCTCACCGTCCAATCGCTTAAACCTCTGCATGCTATCCTAAAAATTTATCATCTTCGATTGAGGTAAAAATTGCACATGAAAAGAGGGGAACAACTCCTTCTATGATTTGATTGATTCATGTGGCAATTCAGCCAACCACTTAAATGTTTATCCCATTAAGGAGACCGGGAAAAATCTTTACCTAACAAACTCTTAGGAATTCTCGAAGAAGAATGTTCTGGTAATTTCCACGAAGTTTCTATTGTGCTGATGAGAAACCTCATGAGCAAAACCACTGAACAACCCCTTTTATTGAATGAGTTGCAACACAGTACTAGTGATACAAAACACCGTTTTCCCTTCATGTAACAACCCAAGAGCACCCCAAGTCGTAAAACGGCGTACTCGACCCCAAAGGAGTATTATAGAATCCTCAAATATGATTCATTTCATAAGATACTTGAAAATAAAGAAGAATTGACAAACTTCTTTTACAATCGAAAACATCTTTCATTAAATATCAAGAGGAAGACTTTCTAGACATTAAACTCTTTGTCTCAAACCATCTAAGACTTTAAATACAATATTGTGACTAAGCCCATAAAAAAGCATTAATAAAACTAAAAGACATAAAGGAACACAACGGTTTTTGTCCTCGAACTATGACGACTCATCAACTCTTCATCTACAAGCACAATAGAAACCTATTCTTCAAGCACAGAACACCAATATCTTCAAACCCTACGCTTTTGTAAAAATGGAGAAGAATAGAGTTAGCACAATTAAGTAATAAGTGTGATGTCCATGCAAAAACATGTTAGGAATAGAAATTTGAGTTCAAAGTCATTCTTTTATGAAATTTTAGTAAGATATCATGAACATCGGTAAAAGAGGCATAATATATATCACAACCAACATGCAAGTTAGAGTATCTTATGTATGCTATTACCATTACCTTTTGACCTTCACCTCTAGAAATTATAATTCAACTAGTACAAACATGCAATACATAAACATATACATTAAGTAGGTTATTTATAAATTCTACGGCCTTTGTCTAAAGTTACCCTACTTAAGTAAGACATAAAGTGGAAACACATACTACATGTTCATATTCATACCACACTTAGGTATTCCTCAACGCTACAATACACAAAAACCTTTACATTTAAACATGAAATGCTAAGTAACTCATCTCATAAATATAAGAGATGCGTAAACATTACATAAATTAACTCGACACATTAGAAGCATTACCCTAAACAACCCTTATGTTATACTCGTGCAAGGTGCAAAAGCATTCTATAATACTACTCAAACTAAGTACTCTTTTGAAGTCCCCATAAGCAAGGCACAATCATTAACTATAACACATTATTAGGAAACATCTCATAACATGATTCAACTATAGCATGCATCTTCACATTTACACATATAAGAGTCAACATTATTCAATCAGTTCATTTAAATCCCTTTCATTAAATAGTCTTCAGGCCACTATTCTCTTTAACTTTATTATAAGAAGACATTTATACATTTAGAGGACTTTACACATTAGTCATTAAGACTTATGCTACTCAATAAATAACATTCAAAGCGTAATCGTTTCTTGTGTAGATAGCATTCCATAATACAACCTGCATGTTGTAGTACCTATAAAGTAGCACTAGTTCAAATCCCAAAAGATGGGAATAAGTATTTAACTAACATAGAATATGAAAGGTAAGTCATGGAATTTGTTGTTCTATCCCCACAACATAAAAATGTGGTCCACTTGCCTAAGGTAGAACAGTACCATTAGCTCAGATGGAATCTGTCGCTGCTAATATCATATCTAGGTAAATATTTATGGGATATGAAATATGTTCATTGAAATTTGGCCCAACGTTGTGAGAACTTCCATCTAATCATATCCGCTTAGTTCTTAGACTATATTCCCATAGAGTAGTTTCATTAATCATATATTTGTGTTCTTGAGATGGTCACAAACATTAGTTCTACCAACCCAACATCCATTCACATGAAAGGCTCTACCATTAGGTCTACCTATTAAAGGTGTAAAGGATTAAAAACATCTTTAGTAGGACCACCACTTTAGGTATATCGCTCCTAGGTTTAACATTTCACACAAGAAGGAGGGCACAACCATTGAGTCTATCGCTAGAAGGTTTTATAGTAACATAGGGTTCTAGATTCATTATGAAATGCCACAAACATTAGATCTACTGGTTCAAGACATGGTCTAAAATAACTTATTATTCATTCATACGTAGTCCACCAACATTAGGTCTACCAAACCAAGACATTCATTCATTATGACAAGGCTACCAACTATGTGTCTACCAAACCAAAACATTCATTAAAGAAGAGGCTACCCACATTAGGCTTACCAATTCCAACAATCATTCATTCAAAAAGAGGCTACAAACCTAAGGTCTACCAAGATGTGTTCATTTAGACATTTTAGTCAAGATACATTAATCAATCAAGAAGAGGATTCCAAAGCCTAGACAAGAGATGACATTCTATATAGCATTCATTTATGAACGAGATGCCACCTAAATCTACCAAGAAAACATACAACATTATATAATAGAAAACCATTCCTATTTCATAATTAACATTGGTGAACATTAACAAAGAATATATTTTCCATCAAAATACATAAATATTATATATAGGATCAAGATTCTACCATTTAAACAACATGAATCACCTTCACATACCAATCATATTGACAACATTATGACAATACTTTAATTTCCTCATATAATCCCTTCAAGAAAATTATTACAATGTACAAAGTAAGTAAGGACCTCCACTATAACTGGTCAACACATCAATCACAATTGTATATCATTACACATGAATCTCAACCCATAAATCAAAGAAACTATAAGTGAGAATACAATTGACATAAGTCCATGACAATTCATTATCCTGATAAGCAATTCAAGATGATAGCATCCATGCCTTACCTCTCAAGGACGTAATCTTCACATCATCTCACTTCAATAATTCCCCATAGTAAGACATAACATTTGAAATGAGTTCACAAACTAGAATCATGCAATCACATTCTATACATTATACATCCATAAAAAACCAATTCCCTATATTATTCCCTTTTAAAAAGATTTAAGGAAATCATGGGTTCTTGAAGGAGTTCAATATAAAATTAAGTTATAATGACAAATCAAACCCTTATTTATCAATATAATTTCTTTTAAATTGTGTTTATCAATGAACCAATGTTTAGATTATAAAATAGGATTTTAATCATTGAAAGACTTTGATCTCCTTAAATATATGATTAAACAATGTAAAATCAAGTTATAATATCTTTTGGTTTGGATCCTTCGTATATATGATTAATCAAGGATGAAGGATTACCAAACCTTAAACTTTAAAAATTCCACGAAATTTAGGAAAAAAAACCATGAAATCATCAACCCTAGTTTTAACTAGACCTTGATCTCCTTTGGGGTTCTACAGCGAAGATATTTCGGGCCAGAGGGTTTTGATTTAAGGAATAGTGAATAATGAAATCGAAATAACTTTTAATGTTTAAAATCTCTTAAAGTACCTTCAACTACTTAAAATAACCGTCCATAAATTTTGTAGGAACTTGGGGTGAATTTACTTATTCACCCCCACACTAGTCGAGACTGCATCAGCAAACTAGTTGTCATTCACGCCATGGATTCATGTATCGTGAGTCCATTGACGGACTGTGTTGATGGTTCATGGTTTGAGGCTGCAACTTGGGTTTCTTCCCCTTGACTTGCGGAGGCTATATACGGGAGGCGGATGGACAAATGCGGTTGAACCCCATTCGTAGGTCACCATGTTTTAGGAAACGTCATGGTTTCATTAGGGTCTTAGGGCTTAAAATTAGGGTACTCCTCAAGGTATCATAGGATGGTAGTTGGGGAGTCGTACCTGATGTCTAACCCCTAAACACCTAAACCATGACTTCGGACAAAATAAAACAACCTCAAACCCCTTACAACTTCATACCAAACTCAAATGTGCACACGTTATGCTCTAGCTTCACTACTTTGTTATTGGATTCCTTACTTTATCCCCTTCTTAGGAACATTTGTCCTCGAATGACACATAAACACGTTAGGGGTAACAACTCAATACAACCCCCAATAAAGCATGTACCATCATAAACATGACACAAAACTAGGAGGAAACAACAACTCCACATTAATAGTCTGAAAAAAACAACAAAGAGGTAGGAACCACATCTACAAACTCATTATGCATCAAAGCATCACATACTTCATTTAATTGGAGGAACTTCTTTCTCTAAAATAACAGCATGCTCACCTCAAAAACATTATGAAAGATATGCAATTGTTTCAAGAACAACTTTAAGCACGCTCAACATTTAATCTCATTAAGCGATTAGGCAAACAATGCTAGATGCACATCACTATGAGTTACACATATAATAAGGTTCATTTTCTCATTTAAGAAAGATGTCAACAACAACATGAACATCATAAAGAAGACATGGAATACTAATTGCCACTCATTACCCAAAAACATGAAACGAGCTACAAGGAAATTCAATATCTCAAGCTTATAGAAAGAAAAGGCAAGGATACTGAAACTCTCAACACCATTCTATTCATCATGCTATCCCCCACTAAAGGGTGAACCTCAATAAGGTTAACATAAGTTAAAAAAATACAATTTTCGATCTCACACATAACAATTCACAAATTCATAGTTGACATCATAATTAACCTTCCATTTCCACACCTTCTGACGTACTCCATTAAAGAGGTCATACTCTAATGACTTACTCATATGGAACAATAGAGAGACATTATAGAGTTAAAATCTTGCACGATTGAAGAATCTATAAGTGGAACTTCCTTAGCATCCAATATCATCCTATTCGTTATGTGGCACGCTTCACATTATGAAAAAACACTACTAGATGTTGTTAGAGACAACCTAAGAACATTACCAAAACCTTGTGCTCTGATACCATGTTTTTCACCACCCAAAATCACCCCTAACTCATAACATGACATACTCAACCCCAAAGGGTTATTATTGAAGACTCTATTATCAGTCATTGAATAAGATACTTGAATAGATAAGAATTTTAATCTTTCTTTTATAATTGAAACAATCTTTCATTAAAAGTGGAAGACTTTCTAGACATTGAACACTTTGTCTTAAACCATTTAAGACATTGAATACAACACTAGGACTAATCCCATACAAAAGCTTTAACAAAACTAGAAAACCTAAAAGAACACAATGGGTGTTGTCCTCGAACTATGAGGACTCGCCTAGTCAATATGTTCAAGCAACTACAAAGATATCCTTCAAGCATAGAAACCTATATCTTCAAACGCTACATTTTAGTAAAATTGGATAAGAATAGGGTTAGGACAATTAAGTACAAAGTATGATGACCATGCAAAAACATGATGAAACAGATATTTGAATTGAAAATAATGCTTTATGTCATTGTAGTAAAACATCACGATTATGAGCAAAAGAGGAATCACATCAGTCACAACCAACATGCAAATGAAATTATCTCATGTAAGCCATTATCTTTACCTTCTCAACTTCACCCGAAGGAATTATACATCAACAGGTACAAACATGCACTACATAAACAGAATACATTAACTAAGTTATTTAAACATTCTACGACCTTTGTATAAAGTTACCCTAAGTCAAACATTAGTAAAACATAAAGTGGCCGCCCATACTTCTTCTTTATACAAGACCTATGTATTCGTAAAGGCTATAATTGACAAGAACCTTTATATTTTAACATGAAATGTTAAGTAACTTATTTCATAAATATAAGAGAGACATAAACATTACTTAAAATCAACTTGGCACATTAGAGGTATTACGAAAGAAAACCTCTAGGTCATACTTGTGCAAGGTGCAAGTAGCATGCATATTTAGATTTATGTATATAAAAATCGAATCTTGTTCATTCACTAGACCTCAAGTCACCATCTTCATTTACCTAATACATGAGTACATTTATTCATTTAGAGGACTTCACACATTATTCATTAAGACTTAGGGAACTCACTCAAGCACCTTCAGTTGTACTCGTTCCATGTGTAGATAGCATCCCATACTACAACCTAAACGTTATAGTATTTATCAAGTAGCTAAAGTGAACATCGCACACGATGGGTATAAACGATAAACTGATATAGACCAATAGATAAAATTCATGGAATATAGAATTATATCCCCACACTATAAAAAGGTGTTCTACTGGCACAAGGTAGACCAGTAAAATTAGCTAGGATGAAATGCACTAGATTATATCCTATGTGGAAACATATTTATTGGACATGCAAGAAATTCATTGAGATTTGGCCTAACGTTAGTACGACCTCCATCTAACCATATCTGCTCGGTGCTTACCCTAAATTCCCCTAGAGTACTTCCATTAACAAAATCTTGGTGTGCTTCAAAGGGACACTAACATTAGGCCTACCAACCCACAACACATATACATGAAGGGACACCACCATTAGGTGTGCTTTTCAAGGTATAGGGGATAGCTCATTGATTTTCATTAGAAACAGCCACCACATTATGGTCTACCCTTAGGTTAATCATTTCACACAAGAAGGAGTCCACCACCATTTGTTCTATCCCTTCAAGGATTTACATTCACATAGAGTTCTAGACTCATCATGAAGGGCAACAAACGTTAGGTGTACCGGTTAAGATATGGTCTAAAATACCTTAGAAGTCAGTCATAGGGAGTCTACCAACATTAGGTAACCCAAACCAAGACATTAATTCGTGATTCAACATAAGGCTACCAAGTATAGGTCTTCCAGAAAAAGACATCCATTTAAGAAGATGTTACCAAAATGAGGTCTAACAATTCTACCATTCATTCATCCACAAAGAGGCTACCAACCTATGGTATACCATGATGTGTTTATTTGGACACTTTATATATACATTCATTAATCAAGAAGAGGATTTAAAAGCCAACCAATTTAAGAGATCACATTAAATATAGTATTAATTTATCAATGAGAGGCCACCTAAGTCTACAAAGCCAGTATACAATATTACATTATAGAAAACCAATTCCTGTTTCATCATTAATATTCGTGAGCATTAAGAGAGTATACTTTCTATCAATATAAATTAACATTCTACATAGGATCCATATTCTACAACTTAAACCACATTCACCACGTTCACATCACAATAATATACACAACATCATGACAATACTTCAATTTCCTCATATAATTACCTAAAGTGGATCACACATCAATCTATCAAAATTATATATAATTAAGATCAATATCAACCCATAAATCTAAGATATTACTAGAGACAAGATGATTGACACAATTCCAAAACAATTCATCATCCTTCTAAGCAATTCATTATGATATCATTCATATGTTACTTTTCAAGGGCATGATTTTCACATCATTAAAACATCAATAATTCACCATAATAAAACATGAACATTGACATGAATTCACAAACTAACATCATGCAATCACATTCTATAAATTAGACTTTCAAAATAATCCAATTCCCAATTAAATTAAATAATAAAAAGATTTAGGGAAATCATGGGTTCTTTAAGGATTTAAATGTGAAATAAACATATAATGATTAATAAAACCTTGATTCATCAATACAATTTCTTTGAAATAGTTTTATCAATAAACCCATGCATAGATTTGAAAAAAGGATTTTGATCATTAAAATAATTTGAAATCTCTTTTGGTTTGTCTCCTTTAATGGAAGATTAATAAAGGATGAAGAATCACCATCCTTTAACTTGAAGAATCCCACAAAATTGAAGAATAAAACCGTTGAAATCATCAACCCTAGTTTTAACATGACCCTTATCTCCCATGGTGTTCTAGAGTGAAGATAGTTTGAAGGGTTTCATTTTGGGAATTTGTGAATAATAAAATCCAAAATAGGTTTTTAATGTTTTAATACAATTAAAATGCCTTAAATGACTTCAAAATAGTCGTCCATATATTTATAGAAGCTTTGTCCATTGTCTGAGTCAAAAACTTTGCTTTATGTCCATTGACCTACGGAGGCCAACCACTTGGCATGGATGGACCTACTAGGTGTGAACCCCATCCGTATGTCCAACATTGTATTTTCATTGTGCTCTTAGAATTTAAACTTAGGTTCCTCATCAAGGAACCTTAGGGTGATTCGTTGGGAGTCATAGCTTAATTTCTAACCCCTAAACACCTCAACCATGACTAGGGACAACATAAAACAACCTCAAATACCATCATACATCACACAAAACTGAAATGCGCATAGGTTAGGCTCTAGTTTCACTAGTTTATTTAAGGTTCCTTACACTTTGACTAGAGGCAAGCGAATGGGAACAATCCCTCCTATAAGATAAGTGTCAATAACATTAGGCTCATTAACATTGTTGAGGTTTCCAGTGTAATCTTGGTGGCTTACTTGTGTACCATTTCTTCCGTTCTCACACATATTTCATGTTTCAACACATAAACAAGCAAATCAAAACTAAAGTTAAGTAAGCTGAATTATAACAAACAAGAACAAAATTTATCTTAACAAGAAATTCTCAAATAACACCACTCCCCAGTAGTGGAGCCATTTTGATTTTGCATATTACAACATTCTATCCATTTCTAAGTGTCAACGGTGTTTAGTCATTAATATAACCCAACTAAGTGGCTTAGGGTCTAACTCACAAGGGGGGGTACATATTTTAGAATCAATACGAAAGCACGAATATGTTCAAATCATGCATAGGTAAAAACATTAAAGAGTAATAGCATGATTGAAGTTCGGGGTGACACAAGTGTCAAATAATAAAGGGTTTTGATTTTATTTTTCAACTCCAACAACAAATAACACGAAAGTAACAATTATAGAAATCGGGTTTTGGGATGTGATTGGATTATATGATAAGGTAAAAAAGTTTGAAATTAATAGTAAATTATTGTACATCAATGAATTAGCTAGACTATAATGGGGACAACCTTTCCCTCGAACAATTTACCTCAAAATAAATTTGTTTCTCTCAAACACCAATAAGAAGCAATTAAGATCAACCTTTGATTTAATCCATTCACTCTCTAAAGCTGAATGTGTGGAAGAGGGTTTACGATTCACTCTCTCGAGTTGAACCCATGACACCCAAATATTGACAGACCATCAATTCAGTAATCTTTATTTTAAAACATCTCTCTCGAACAAGCTAGGAACAAAAAGGTAATGTTGCATTTGAAAGTACAACCCTTTTGATTCAACCACAATTACTTAATCAAATCACGTTTAAAAAACATTTAAACTATCAATAAGCAATACGACAACGTCGATTAAACTCACAATCACATTATCACACCCCAAGTATTAGAATTTAATCTGAACATCATAAAAAGGTAGAAATCAATACCATATTGTGTTTCCATAAACTGACTAATATAAATATCATCTTCATAAAGATCAAAGATGAAGAAGTGTCAACACCCCACTTCCTATTTCTCGTAAATGGAAATCTTTGAATCTTCAAAGCTAGGGAAAATTTTTCTTTTATCCTAAGTTCCCCACTGCAAAGACTTGAAAACTGAATAATAATGTATAATTGCTTCAAAAAAATCTCTTTTTCACAATATCCTTTTTGAACTTATAAATCAAACATGTGTTTATAGTCACCAAAAATATGTTGCGAAGATCCATATGATGCAATAAGTCGAGGTCGCCGAATAACATGACGATTCACTCTTCAGACAATTCAATCGCCTTATTGATTTGGACTTTAGCATCTTTAAGTTCTCTAACTTTGGGAGATCTAGAAGTGCATCATGGAATCATTCTGTGACGCGCTAACTTCTCTTTTGCATCGCCAAGTGGATTTTTTCCTTTTGTGGCACACTAGAACTTTAGGCGAGATCGTAGTCATTCTGCGACTCGCTTAATTGTTTTGGCGATCATCATGCCATCTTTTCTTTGTTCTTTAAGCTACTTTTTTCCTTTTTGTTCTTATCAGTCTTCATTCTTTGTTTGTTAATCAAAATACCTGAAATTCAATGATTTATATAATTATTGGCACAAACTATGCATTTGAGGACACCAAATATATTAAAATAAAATCCTAAATGAGTTCGAATAGTGGACTCATCAATTAGGGAATGGCTTTCTGATTTTGCATAAGGACACATCGTAATCTAACCCTCGAGGCATCACATAAATAACAAATCAATCCGATCCTTTTGGTAAAGTCAGCACCAGAGTTGAATGAAGTTTATCCTTCAATTTTTGTGAACTTCTTTCATATTCTTCAGACCTTATAAATGTAACCTTTTTTGGTTTAGTGTCACTAATGGAGAGGAAATCAAAGAGAAATTATAACACCTTGACTGTTTTGGATATCCGTCGTATACATCATAGGATTACGCGAGTAAAAATTTGAGACTTTTATTACATCACCATGTGTTATTCTGTAACACTGATTTTTTGATCAAACTTTAATGTAAAAAAAAATATTTGCATGTTACTATATTCCTAAAATTTCTTAAATATTGTTTGCAAAAATTCTTTAGTTAATATCATATTTATATAGTTTATAAATGAATTAGAAATTAATTGAATTTTCTTAACTGAGTTGGTAAGTCTAGGTGTACCAATAAATTATTATGGAATGAGATAGGCCTTATTGATACAAGGTGTTTATTAAATATGTGGAATTTTTATAATGCTACCTGATGGCTGAGTCATTGCTGTTGTCTATTCGGTGAAGCAAAATAAGGGGGAAAATATGTTTACCGTTAGATTCTACCATCTAAATGAAATTGATTGCTTTACACCAGGTTCTGCAAGGTTTTATTCCATGTATAATAAAGAAAAAATTATCTTTTTCATATCGCACAAAATCTAAAAATTTATAGATTATCTAATGAATTGTTTTTAATAATCTATTCCTAGAAAGACGCTCTATGAAGGGTATTGGGAAGTGAGCTGATGTTATGCTTTGATTCTATCGTATTGTTCTTATACTTGTATAATTTTGAAGTGTGTTGCTGGTAAAGTTATCCTCCATCAAGTTTCTTATTTCTTATGTCTATTCGCAAGCTACCCTCTTATGAATTTAGGCAAAAATATTGGAGAATTATCATGTTATACCTGGGGTGTTATAAAGTCACGCTTTCTTGTCAAAACGTTTTACGAAATTTTATTTGAAAATGACACTAATATTAAACCTTGTACCCTATTGTTTTTGTTAATATATGCTTGTGAAGAAACATATTTGCTAACACGGACCATACTATTATCAATTTTGAGTCATTCATATAAATCAAGTTAATCATGTTACTTTGCCTATCAGTTTCTAGAAGAATGATTTTCTAACTTGAAGTCGAGTGAATAGCTTTGAATCCATTATGACAATTTAGACCTAAATGGTTGTAAGGGATTTAAATGAGTTCACGAAAAGATTGTTTCAGCACCTTGAGTTCCTCTTCTATATCCTCATATTTAAGATATCTTTCTTAAGTCAAGTTAGGCACTTAGGTTGTTCTAAAATTGTATGAGGTTCTATGAGGCCATTACATGTTATATGAAAATTAACACCGAATTATGAGAACATATGTTCCAATGGTCCAAGGTTGTCAACATGTGTAAGGTAACATAAATGCATTACAAATTCATGACATGACATGCTATGCATTCTACATCCGAGTTATAATATAAAGGTATGGGACCTATTGCTTATATTTATAATTTTGAGACACATATGGCCACAAGTTGGCGAATATGATGTCGGTTCTCTACCGGAAGGCACCACAATTTCTAGCATTTTTTTTGGGTATGTCATGCATTTGTATCTCTAACTATATATATGTACTCACGATATACGACTAAACGAGTATATAATGCATATTTAAATACTAGAAATTTAGATGTCGTCCAGGGAGGCTATTAGAGTTACAGTTTCGGCTGGTATATCTATTAAACATTCGATCACATCTATTTATGACATCATTTCCTACCTTACATATTCGTACCTCTAAATTCGTACTAATGTCTCATTGCCTGGGAATGTTGCATATCTTGTTGCAAGTTTGAACAGATATCTTGATCGGCCTTTTCCATAGGGGTGTCGTCTCAATTAAGAGTTGATAAACTCCATTTTTCCTTTATCTATTTGTTGTTTATAGATTTTACATACTTGAGTTTTGTATATGGTTCTTGGTGACGTTGGAGATTTACGCATACCAGTTGAGTTGTAGTATTCGTAGAAACTTGTGGACATCTTTGGTTAGGCCTTGTAAGAATTCATTTATATCCTTATAGGTTTATTATATTCATTGTCTCATATGATTTCTCGTCGGTATGCTAGTTCATTATTAGTAAGTTGGCCTTGTCGGCCTACTCTTTGTCTTTCATATTGTTCTTACCTTGTGATCTAGTTATTTCATTTTGACAGTTTAGTGTGGTTGTCTAGTTGGGCTTCATTGTTTCATTTCCATTATGTGTTAGTTGATTCGCTTAGTCGAGTGAGGCACTGGGTCTCTGCTGCGCCTCTGTTAGATTTGTTAGATTGGGGAGTGACATAACCCTTTAACAAACGTTATATCGCAACTAACTAGACTCAAGAAACATCTAATATTTGATGGGTATAGATGTCTAGCAAAACTGTTAACCGCATATGTCTTCTTAAGATCGACCTCAATACCCTTATAAGAAACAATGTAACCAAGAAAAGCCACATATCACAACTAGTACTAGCATTTGCTAAACTTAACCAAGACGTGTTTTCCTTGAGGACTTGGAAAATTATCCTCAATTGATGGGTATGCTCGTCTTCATCAATGAATACAATCACAACCATGTCAAGGTGTTTTCTAAACACCCTATTCATTAAATACATAAATTTTGTCAAAGAATTATGCAATCTAAGCGAAACTATTAAAAATCTTAATGACCATATAGAGTTCGAAAATCCACCTTCGGAATGTCATCTCCCTTCACCCTCAATTGGTTATAATTCGACTAGAGGTCAGTCATAAAAAGGTAGCTTGCCCCTTGAAGTTAGTCAAGTCATCTATATAGGGAAAGGATATTTGTTCCTAAATGTAACCTTGTTCAATTGTTTATAGTCAATACACAGACAAAGTAAAATATCTTTCTTTTTCACAAACAAAACTGGAGCGCCCAACAGATTACACTCATTATAGGCTATCTTTTCATAGAAATAGTGTCCTTAAATGTTTGTTTAGTCTCAAATACTGATGATTTACCTTGAGTTTCACATATTTTGAGTTTGAGTCGAAGCGTGGACAATAGTTGCACGAGAAGAAAAGCTAAAACAATGAAATGAAGACCTAAGCATGGCTGAGTTCACTTGTCGAATTGCTGATAGGTTTGAATATCGCCTTTTTTCCAGTGTGATGAACCCTAAAGTAAATGATCAAATCATCAATGAAAAGGAGAATTCTTTGCATCATCGAGCATTTTTGAAGCAGTTCCCTGTTATCTAGTTATCCTAAATACGAAGATGGTTAGACGGAGCGCATGATGGTGATGAAGTAATCAAAAGGGGAATCGTTTATTTGGTCAGAGATTCTGATTAACTACGCCGAATGATCCGCTGCAGCACTAATCTTTGAAAACTATAAATAATGGTTGAGTGTTTTAGCATAGTATCGATTTATCATAGTAGTACCGAATTGTAGACATTTTATTTAGCTTTATAATTACTATTTTTGGAGAGGGTTATAGAAGAACTTTAAGGTTCAAAGGTTTTTATCTCCATGGATTTGGACTTGGATCTCTTCCATTCTTCACTCTTGCTCTATAACAAGAATTAAATCTTCATGCCCATTTGAATGCAAGCTCATTTTGGTAAAAATTTCTAACTCTTGTACATGCTTAACGTTTTTCAAAAATTCTTAGGATTTGATTTTGTGAATATGTGTTAAATTAGTTGTTGTGTCTTGATTGATGATTGTTTATTAATAGTTTAAATGTAAATTAGTTTAGTAGTTTCAAATGAATTTAATGAGATTGTACTTGCAAATATAATTTCTTAAATATGTTTTTGTCTTACGAGAGAGAGAGGTCGGGAATCTAAGACTACTTATTTAATGGTAAGTTATAGTGCGTCGACATGACGTTCAGCTCGAGAGTGGGAACCCTAGTCTCATACCCATACATTTAGTTCAAAGGAGTGAGTGGCCTAAGCAGGAGGTCGTTATTCATGTGGAAAGTTGATGTACAAGAGGAACCCATTTCAAATGGGGTAAGTCGATCAAGAGAGAGATAATCCCCGTTAAAGTCTAGCCTAGTCATAATTACCCTGTGAATTTCCTATAAAAATCATGCACCCAATAATGTCGTTTGTTCCATATTCCTATCACATCCCAAGAATCTTCCTGTCTTGATTGAGAAATTTTGTTAAATTTTTTGCATTTACTTACTCGTGAAAAAAACCCTCATTGATAATTCACGCTTGAGTTACCCCTCTAGATTTAATAATTTGTTATTGAATAATGTCTTTCGGTACGACTTGTTAGAACTTAATTTGAAATCTCTATTAGTTCTCAAAATAATGTATTCACCAATAACTAGTTAGAATTTAATTTTTCTTTTTTATCAAATATCACAACTCCCGTGGAAAAGACACCAACACATGGGTGGGTGACTATACTACAGTACGATCATCGATTGTTGCATTGTAGGTTGTGTCTTTTATGATGACACCTATAAAAATAATATCACTCCGGGGAGTGGTGTTACGTGAAATTTTTTAGATTATTAGAATTATTGTTCTTCTTATTTGTATCTAACTTACCTAACTTCTAGTTTTGTCTCTATTATTATTGTGTGGGTGGAAGAATATGAGTATGAATAATAATTAATAATGTCAAACGGATCACCCCTTCTTGAAACTATTGAACTAGAGGGACAACCTTCAAAAAGCTAGGCAATGAAACAAATCTGGAAATGTGATTGAAGTTTCAAGCAATGCTAGCACCTTGCCCATTTCATGGAATGATCAACAAAGTGTTACTAGAATGCTTCTATAGGGGTCTTGGACCTGAAAATAGAAGTATCGCGGATATACTTTTCACTAGTGGTATGCTACACCAGCCCAATGAAGTTTTTTCCCAAATCCTTGATGGCATGGTTGAAACCAACAAGGAAGCTTGAAGGATCACAAGTTGGACTCACTCATGGATCAAGTAGACGTTATGTCCAAATGAGTCATAGAGTTGGAAGCATAAGTCATAGAAAATGGCAAATACTTCTTCGTACGAGAACACAAATATGGGAAAAAACATGGGGGTGTGCAAAATAATGAAGCTCTTTCAGTCATTCAACAACAAAATGAAGCACAAGAAAAAATGTTAAATGAGATTAATGAGAACATCAAAATGTTGTATGAAATGACAATCTCAAACGTCAAAACTATTCAGTTGCAGGATACTCAAAAAGCGATTTGACATCTGGTCATTATCCACCACTGGACGAGGACTCACCTAACGACACTATGGCCTACTCTGATGATGAAAAAAGTTGTTTGTTTTCATCGTCCTGCAAAAATAACTAAGGAATTGTTTTGGAGTGGCAGGGTTGAAACCAACAAGGAAGCTTAAAGGATCACAAGTTGGACTCACTCGTGGATCAAGTAGACGTTATGTCCAAACGAGTCATAGAGTTGGAAGCATAAGTCATTGAAAATGGCAAATACTTCTTCGTATGAGAACAATAAAATGGGAAAAAACTTGGGGTGTGGTAAATAATGAAGCTCTTTCAGTCATTTAACAACAAGTTGAAGAAGAAGACAAAATGTTAAATGAGATTAAAGACAACATAAAAATTTTGTATGAAATGACAATCTCAAACGTCATAACTATTCAGTTGCAGGATACTCAAAAAGTGATTTGACATCTGGTCATTATCCACCACTGGACGAGGACTCACCTAACGACACTATGGCCGACTCCGATGATGAAAAAAAGTTGTTTATTTTCATTGTCCTGCAACAATAACTAATGACTTGTTTTAGAGGCAACTCAAAACCACCTATCGTTTTATATTTGCGAAATGGTAAATTAATGGTGTGTTGATTTTACAGGTTGATGTGTGAGAAAGTGCTCGGAAAAAAATGTTTGGTGGTTAGCAACAGGACCTACCTGTGAGTCGCTAAAGAGGTGGACAAACTCGACTTTATCCACTGTTTAACCTAATAAATTCTCAAAATGGGAGTTTTTAAAATTCGGGGACCCTGGGAAACTATTAGCGAATCGCCAAATAGCTTAGAAATTTTGATTTTTACCATTGTTTGACAATCCAAAATTACTTGAATGTTGTGTAAAACTCGATGAAGTAAGTGATTTCTTGGTGAAACGCCAAATATATCAATAATTATGACCAATGTCGTTTAATGGGCATAAACGGGATAGTTTGCGAGAAATTGGTTTAAATCCTCATATTAATATTCACTTTACACGCTTTTGTTCCTCTAACTGCAGCTCTGTAGATTACATTCTATAGATTCTTGGATTACCTAAAATTTTTAGTCATCAATTTGTCCTAAAGGACATGGATAGCATTGCTTCCTAACTATTCAACTTTAAATTGGTCAACGCAAAAGTCACATCAGTGTGGCTATGAATCATTCGAGAATGTGAGTTTAAAATAGGCTTATTAGATTGTTGAGAGAAGTTGTGTAGAGCTTTCTTAACCAATCGGCGGTTCGCCTAACATCCCCAACATGCCTCCTATTTAATGCTAATTATGGAAGAAGTTCGGTTCCTTAAAAATTATATAGCCTCTCATCCATAAGTGTGGCGCGCTTCAAACCCATGAACAAGTCTTTACTCGACGTGGCTTATGAGATTTCCTAAGACCTTTCTAGACCTTGTGCTCTGATTATGAAATTTGTCACCACCAAAGGTAAACTATACATGTAAAATGGTTTATAAGACCCTAAAGGACACTATACCAAGCAATAGAGTACCTTATATAAGATTAATAAAAATCAAGAAATCTAAAAGAAAATTTGAAGCTTGGAGTTTATAAAGCGAAGGGAAACAATAACAATGTCACAAACTATCTAGTACATGAGAAGTTATCGGGATGTAAGCCCTTACATTGAGTTCAAAACTTAAATGAAAATATATAATGAAGTAAAGTCTTGGTCCTTGGGACATGTGGACTCACCAATCTTCAAGCTTTTAATTCATAGCCACATAAGTGTGGATCTGGAGAATGCGACCCTACATTTTTATAGGAAATGAAAGATAGAGTATTCGTTAGCACAAAAATGCACTATGTTTTATAGCCAAGCATAAAACATAATAAAACATGCTTAAAAGATATTTTCGTGCCATGCAATTACCAATCTAAAACATGCGCAGAAGATTTAGAACGCATAAGTCATAAAACATGGTCAACGCAAGCTAATATCCTTCAAACCATTGTGAGATACTTCTTGAAGTAACCCTAGTTCATTATTGTGGGAGATTTATCTTAGCCGACATATAACACCATGTGAACTATGCACACAAAATCTGGCATATACCCCACACTAAATAAGGGTGTCCTACATGCCAAGGTAAGGCCATGAACTTCTAGCTGTTGTGGACCTAGTAGCTAATTTCTATCTAATACAATCATCCTATGGGGGAACATAGGTATGGGATAATTATATTGCTACTAGAAACCAGACCTAAGCTAATGGAAAAGCTTCCACCATGATATTCTCTCAGTGCAGAGCGTAAATTCGACAAAAAAGTTGTTTTCTTATCTTGCTTTTATCTTCCATGGAACGACACGTCATATTTCCAATCGAATATATTTCATATGTCATCCATGGAAAGGTATAATTAAGACTACCCATCCAAGTTAGGTTTCAGTAGAATAGTTCCCTAACTTTCATTCATATTATGTGAGAAGTCTTTCCAACATTAGAATACTTAATGTGAGAAAACCATTCATATTCATGCTTTTATGTGCATATAAGAACTTCTTTTACAACAAAACAAAAACAACATCGTATATGCTTTCATGTCAAAGCATCTTACATCATAATTCATTTATTTCATAAGAACATGCATATTTCTATAATTCTTGTTTCATAGTTCAACACCCTCACTATCTCATCATTACTTGGAAAACATAAAGAATCATGGGTTTGTCACACCCCTTTTTTCCCTTAAAATTTGATTTATTGTTTCGAAAGAAAATGGGTTTTTCCAACTAAAGTGACATTTTGAAAAGGGATAGTATTATTTAGGGTCGCCACTTGAAATTGAGTTTTGGTGTTCCAAATTATCTTACATAAATCCCTAATCAAAAGGAAATCTGATCCTATTTTTATTGGTTTGCGAACTAGAAATTCGGGTAAGGAATTCTGTTGACCGAGCGGAAGATGTTAGCACCCCTCGAGTTTCGTGGTTCTAGAACGGTCCTTCATTGACTTTAGTATGACTTAACTTAATTTTTTTAATATTTTTTTATTTAGCTTAATAATAAAATTGCTATTTACCCTGAGATTTATTTTAAACTTATTTGAAATTGGATCATTTATTTTAAATGGTCCTAATTTTTAATTTTTTTTTTGTTGTGCGTCCATTATGTTTAAACTTGAAACAACCAAATATTTTTATGTTATTATAGGTAGAATATATATCGGTATCTATTTTCTAAGAATTAGAGTTTGTGTCGAAAGAAGATATTAAGAGTTCAAGTTAATTTAGGATTATACATTTATTTATTTATTTAGATTAAAAAATAGGAAAATAAAATTTTTTGTAAGATTTGAAGTTAGTTTCATCAAGAAATCCTAAATAGATTAGGAATTATTTTTTTTTTTTAAAAAATACAGTTTTTTCCTTTTATTTTATTTTGTTTATTCATTTTGTTTTTGAATGTTTTTGTTTTATTTTAATTTTTTATATATTTGTTTTTGTTTTTGTTTTCTCTAAGTTCTGTTTCACCTTTTTTTTTATTTTATCATTATTTTGTTATTATTATTTTTATTTTTTATTATTATTTTACAGACGTTGTCTTCTTTTTAAAAAATTTTTTTTTTCATGTTTTTATTCACGTTCTTTCTTTTTTTATTAAAAAAACTGTTATATTTTTTAAAAATCATTTTTTGATTTTTTTTTTATTTTTTATTTTATTTTTATTTTTAAATTCTATTCTTTCTCTGTATATAATTTCTCAATTTTGGCTTCTTATTTTTTTTGTTATTATTATTATTATATTAACAATAATTATCATTATTTTATCATGAATCTCTAAGTGAAATTTATTTCTCCTTTCAAATTAATAATTCTACTAAGAAATTTATTATTATTTTTAAGTCATTTATTAATTCTTATTATTTATATCCTAATCTGACAAGTCTACAATAAGTTCAACAAAATATTCTAAAGTGAAAACTAGACGGAAAGATATACTAATATATTCAAATTTAAACGATTCAATATCATGAAGAGATATAAATTACAAAGATGCATCTAAAAAGCATAATTATAATAATAACGTGACAATGATAAATATAAAACATGTGATTTGAAGAACTTCATCCCATTTAAATAATACAAGAATTTATAGTTACCTCGTCGTGAATATTGAATCACCACAAAAAGACCTGCTACAATTTACTGATTTCCAAAGTTAATAAATAAGTATTAACTTTAAAGAGCTACGAATTTGGAACCACGAGCAAAAATATTTAACTCTAACCTAATTCTCAAAAGAATAATTCACTTTTTATCACTTTGCTTATACTCTTGCTTTCAGTCTGTGTATTATCTATCGATCGTCCTCCTCTTTTTTATCTCTAATGAGCATATATTTTTATATTCGTTTTAGGTGAGAGCCTTGTCCTAATTAAAAGGAACAGTTATGGTGTGGGATTAGGATTTAATTTGAAATTTTGTTGGGAAAATTAGGGTTGAGATAAGGAATGAAAAAAATCAAATAAATAATAAGAAATCAACAAAACAAATAAGAAGTTGAACTAAAATTGTAGTGTCAAAAAAATTGAAGAAAATCATGCAAAGCAAAAAAAAAAATAGATGGGAGGAGGAGTTTTAATAAAATAAGTTAGAAAGATGGGATTAATTAGGATAAGATAAAATAAATTTGAAAATTTTAGGACGCTTCTTTTATTTTCTTTTTCTATTCTTTTTCATAATATTTTCTATATTATTATTATATTTAGACTAGATAGAATTAACAAATAACTTACGTCACAACTTATTTTTATCAATTTTTTGGTTATTATTAAACTATAAATGACTTTATAATTTTTATGAATTTACAAATTTTTATATTTTAAATATAACCCTTTTCAAATTGTTGTAAAATCTTATATGTTTTGGTAAAAAAATTAGGCGTTCATAATATGCTACGCCTCTTTGCTCGGAAAGATGAAGAGTTTTAATGCAAACACGTGAACAATGTGACTAATTCTTTTACTGGAAATTTTATGTCAAAATGTGAAAAATAAATAAAAGAGAAGGATTCTAACTGCGTCCTAACTTTTGAAAAACTACCTATCCTGAATTGATGATAAGGAGTCAGGCGTAGTTCCAATGAGTTAGGTAGACAAGTGAGGTTTTGTCGAGATTTCGATTCATAGCTCCAGCTATTACGTTAAAAGGTAAAATACAGAAGGAGAGATAAGAAAGATACAAAATAATATCTACTCCAATAGTGTTGAGTCTTCATTTTGAATATTCGGTTATTGTTTCACCCTCTTTGGCAAGTACATCAATTTCAAACTTTATTTGGATATCAGAATTTAAGGCTTGAAACAAAACAAACAGAACAAAACAAAATTTCTGTCCAGTTTGAACTAGGAAACTTTTTTAAGTTATTGACAAAAGAAATAAGAATGTATACAAAGCATAAAAATAATGTTTACAAAATGTAAAAAAATAAAACAAAAGGGGGTTTTATGCCCAAAATGCAACAAGATATTCTTATGCCTTTGCAGACATGAAAAACAAGAGAGGGCTTATTGTGGCCTATATGCAACCAGGGGTTATTATGCCCTATAAAGACATGAAAAATATTATAGGGTTCCCTTTATGAAACTAGAGGGTATTGTGTCCTGTTAAGACATGAAAAATAAAATAGAGGTTATTGAGCCCTTTATATAAGTAGGGGTTAGTTTGCCTCTGAAGACATGAAGAATAAAATAGGCATTATTGTTCCCTATATGCAACAAGGGTTAGCGTGCCCTGTGAATGTATGAAAATTAGGATAGGGGTTATTGTTCCCTGTGAAGACATTAAAAATAGGATAGGGGTTATTGTTCCCTATATGCAACCAGGGGTTATCGTGCATTGTGAAGACATAACAAATTAAATAGGGCTTATTGTACCGATATGCAACTAAGGGTTATCCTTCCCTATGAAGACACGAAAATTAGGATAGGGGTTAATGTGCCGTATATGCAACTAGGGGTTATTATGTCCCGTGAAGGCATGAAAATAAAATATGGGGGGGGGGATTATTGTGCCCTGTGAATGCATGAAAGATAAAATATGGATTATAGTGGACTATATGAAACCACGGGTTATAGTGCCTTGTGAAAACATGAAAAATAGAATGAGGGTTATTGTGCAAATAAGCATACAGGGTTATTGTACCCTGTGAAGACATGAAAATAAAATAGGGGTTATTGTGCCCTATATGCAACCACGGGTTATTGTGACAAGTTAAAACATGAAAAAATAAAATAGGGGCTATTGTGCAATATATGCAACCAGGGGTTATTGTGCCATGTTAAAACATGAAAAATAGAATAGGGGTTATTGTGTCTTATATGCAACTAGCGGTTATTGTGCCCTTTGAAGACATGAAAATTAGGATAGGGGTTATTGTGCCCTATATGCAACCAGGGGTTATTGTGCCCTGTGAACGCATGAAAAAAATAGGGCTTATTGTGCCCTATATGCATGAAGGGGTTATTGTGCTCGATAAAGTCATTAAGAATAAAATATGGATTATTGTGCCCTACATGCAACAAGAGGTTATTGTGCCCTTTGAAAACATGATTTATATATATATATATATATATATATATATATTCTTCTCACTTATATTATTATTATTATTATTATTATTATTCAACAAAATTTTATTTTATTTTTATCTATCCGTTGAACAAAATAAAAATAAAATAAAATGCCCCAGATTCTATTGAGAAAAAATTCATTTTTTTGTTGTTAATATTATTTTATTGTGCATAATGTATGAGGAGTAAGGATTCAAGAACTTACCATCATGGTGTTTTGTCTGTTTCGACCTACTTACATGATTCTGCTTTGTACCGTTTCAACACAAAGAATGTACTGTTAATCTTTCTAAATGGTGGTTGGTTTGACTTCAAGTATCTTGGGAATCTTGACTTCTGGATCCGCCCCCGCTTGGGAGATTCATTCCATTGATAATTGTGTGAATATCTTGAAGTTGTTTCAAAGTCAATCCTTATGTTTCCTTGAAACACTTCTCATGAACATTCTTACTCATTACCATTTTGTGCATGTTGTGTGCTTCATTCGTTCCTCTGTTGCTTTATCAACTTTTCACAGGTATCGATTTATGATATTTATTTTCTCGATAGGTTCACAGCCCTTGCCAATATGGTTCATTTCCCCAACATTCAAGTGGAAATACCGTAGTCAATTTTGCGACTTCAATTTTATTTTCTGACTTGACACTAGTTGATGCTGAAAAACTCAAAAAATAACGAACACAAGCACAAATGACACTAATGAAAGGGTTATGAAGGAAAACTTATATCTTTAGAAATAGTAAATAAACAAGAGAATGTTTATAAGGAGCGAAAAAAATCTTATCTGAAAGTACGTGATGAATTTAATGAAACATGACATGCACATTGAATGTTTGATCGTATCGAGTTGTCTGAATCTCAGGAAAAAATGTCGCACCTTTCAGTCTAACCTTGACTTTTATCATAATTGCGCGCACGTCAAGAAAGAATTCCATCATTTGATTAGTAGAACCTTTCGTATTCTTTAACCAATAAGATATTCTAATCTCTGTCACTCAACTAACCATAGTCTTATAGTGCCCGCGAGGGTTTTTACTCATAATACTTTCTAATTTTTATTTGTTTTCTTCTTTATGATGCCCTTTAGTTTGCAATATCATGTCTCAACCTTTGGAGAATTAAATAACATGAGTATCTTTTTATTGTGTGATTAGACCAAACTCTAATGAAGGGCTGCCTACTTATCCTCTTAGGAATCAGGTCAAATCTAGTTTAATGACATTTTTTGTGTTTTTTTTTTTAAGATAAAGCACCAGACCATTGGTGGTGTATGAGATAAAAGGGGATACATCTTTATCCTCTCATCATGAGAATGACAAGGGCTGATAAATGTAGTATCTCTTGACCGAATCTGCATTGACAATCGTGTCGATCGCCTTTACCTCCATATCTTCCAATTGCAAAGATCATTTGGATAAAATTTTCTTAATAACATAAGGGCCTTGCCAATTTGGAGCAAACTTTACCTTGGCCTCGTCTTGGTGGGGAAGGATGTGTTTCACAAAAAGTTGACCCACATCAAAATATCTTGGCGTACTTTCTTATTATAAGCCCGAGTCATCCTAGGCTGATATAATTGACCAAAACAAATTGATGTCAACTATTTTTTGTCTATAAGTGATAATTTTTTTAACGTCTATTAAACCCTTTTTGTATCCTAAATTTCTGCTTCAACAATGGTTCAAAGAGAAGGGATTTTAATTTCTGCAGGTATGACATACTTAGTTTCGTAAACCAATAAGAATGGAATTGCACCAACTGACGTATGAACAGTCGTGCGATATTCTATTCGAGTGAAGGGTAATTGTTTATGCCATCATCTAGATCCTTGCACAATTCTCCTAAGATTCTTCTTTACATTTTTATTTGCCGCATCAACAGACCCATTTGCTTTGGGCCGATAAGGTGTTAAATGAAGATGAACAATTTTAAATTGCTCAAAAACATTCTTCATCAGGTGGCTGTTGATATTCATTGCATTGTCTGTAATAATGATTTTTGATAAGTCGAAACGACATATGATGTTGGAATGCACAAAGTCCACCTTTGCTTTCTTGGTGAGTGATTTAAATGTGATGGCTTCTATCTATTTTGTAAAGTAATCAATGGGAAATAAAATAAACCAATGTCCGTTAGATGCTTTTGGCTCAATTGGCTCAATAACGTCATTCCCCAAGCAACGAAAGGCCACAGAGCATGTAGTTCTTTTTTGATGTCTATCAGCATGTAGTTGATATTCTATAGATTTTATAAAATTCTTGATGTTTTGAAACCAGTGCTCACTGTATGCCTCTACCTCAATTATATTTCAATAACCATGTTGATCCATAACTTGGATTTCCAACGGGTCAATGTAGATATTACCTGGGTATGAAAGCATCGACACTATGGTGATCAAATCATCAACCAACTCATTGTGAAACATGAGAATATATCTAAATTCTATGGACTTGAATCTTTTGATGAGATTTTCTAAACATTGTTTGTACGGTATGAGCTTAATATCTCAAGTTTCCCATTCTCCTCGAGCTTCCCAAATGAGAAAGTCGGAATCCCCCAAAACTAATAGCTCATGGACATCCAGATTTATTGCCATGTCCAAACCCATGATGAAAGCTTTGTATTTTGTTATGTTGTTGGTAGAAAAAAAATTGAAATCATAATGTGGCAGGATAATGACAATCATTTGGGGAGATAAGAACTACCCCGATTCCCACTCCATTTTTGTTGACAGTCCCATCAAAATATAATTTCCAGACGGGGTCATCTTCAAGAAATTCTTCCTCTATATAGTTTATCTCTTCATAAGGGAAGTATGTCTTTAAGGGTACGTATTCATCATCAATCAGATTCTCTTCCAAATGATCGGCCAACACTTGTGCTTTCATGGCGGTGCGAGTGACATACACAAAGTCGAATTCTGTTAGAAAAATCTTCCATTTTTCCAACCTACCCATTGTCATGTCTTTTTGAAAAATATACTTCAAAGGATCCATTCGATATTTAAGGTAAGTGGTGTAGGACAAAAAATATTGCTTCAATTTTTGGGTGATCCAAGTTAAAGCATAACATGCCTTTTCTAATAAATGTACTTAGCCTCATAGCTTGTGAACTTCTTACTCAAGTAACAGATAGTGTGTTCTTTTTTTCCCGTGACATCATGTTATCCTAGAACACAACCAAAGGAATTATCCATCACCGAGAGGTATAAAAACAAAGACCTACCACGTTCCGGGGGCACCAGTATCAGAGGATTTTCTAAATATTCCTAATTTTATCAAAAGCCTTTTGACACTCACTTGTCCATTTAATAGCAGCATCCTTTTTCAACAATTTGAATATCGACTCGCGTGTCGTAGTGAGTTTAGCGATGAATCGGTTGATATTGTTTAGCCTTCCATGATAACTCATCACTTCAGTTTTGGTTTTTGGAGGCAGCAATTCTTCAATGGACTTTATTTTGGAAGAGTACAATCCAATGCCTCTTCGCCTAACTATAAAACCCAAAAGCTTGCCAGATGGAACTCCAAATGCACATTTAGCACGATTTAGCTTGAGATTGTACTTTTTCATCCTTTCAAAGAATTTTCTTAGATCATGCACATGGTCAATTTGCGTTCTAGACTTTATTATGACATCATCGACATGTACCTCAACTTCTTTATGCATCATATCATGGAATATTGTAGTCATAGCTCTCATTTGGTTGCTCCAACATTCTTCAGACCAAATGGCATGACTCTTTTCTAATATGTGTCCCATAGGGTGGTGAAAGCCATTTATTCTGTGTCTTTTTCATCGATGAGAATTTGTTGATATCCGGCTTAAAAGTCCACGAAAGATTGAATCTCATATGTAGCACAATTATCAACAAGGATGTGAATGTTGGGTAATGGAAAATTGTCTTTTGGACTTGCTTTGTTTAAATCTCTGTAATCAACAAAAACTCTGATCTTTCCATCCTTTCTTGGCACATGCACAACATTAGCCAACCAGGTAGTGTATTGGACGACCCTGATCATATTTGCACTCAATTGCTTCATGATGTCATATTTGATCATATCGCTCATATCTGTCTTAAATTTTCTCTGGTTCTGGACAAGTGGATCATAAAGATGTATGGAAAGTTTTTGAACTACTAGATCAGCACTTAACCCCGACATCTCATCGTATGAACAAGCGAAGACATCTTTGTATTCACATAAAACTCAAATTATGTCGTCTTGAATATTTTGATCGACATGGATACTTATCTTTATTTCTCGCAGTTCTGCGGAAGTTCCTAAATTAACCACCTCAGTTTAACTTAAATTAGTCTTAGGCTTATTTTCAAATTTATCCAAGCCCTTTTTTATTTCTTCGTCAGCTTCATCTTCATCATATTCCTTAGACTTAGGTTTCACTGTTTTGAGATCAGAAAACTCTTTAGGATCTAATTTTAAACTCCGCATGCATGTCATATTATTAAAGTTAACTTATCTGAAAATGAAAATAAGATGACAAATATTGGAAAGAGTAGAAACAAAGAAGATGAGTAAAACTTCATTCCTTAAATGGGAAAGGATGGAAGGGTTAACAAAAAAGAGAAACAACGAGAATGTTTGAATTACGACCCTGGGAATATTTCAAGAAAATAAAAAAACCGAAAAATAAAACTACCAGGACTCCTTCCTTGTAGGGAGAGGAGTGGCTTTCAAGTTGTTGAGTTGGACATTCGAGCGATAAAGTGCACATCCATATGACTAGTGCCCTCACCGATATGAGTCATGTTTACCTCATAAAATATTTCCTTTATACCTTGACACATTCCATCCACATCATTTTGGATACGTAAGTTTGGACAAGGTTCACCTAAAGACTTAATGAAAGATTGAGCAATAGGGGATATCGGCTTCATCAAATTCCAAGCATTTCTTTTTCGATCTTTTGCACATTTTCTATGAAATCTAGTTTGATTAAAACCAAACCAAATGTCTCTTGATTACCCATTGGATTTATAGGATTCACAATTCTTTGCAACAACAAACCTAATCCCTTTCCAGGTTCATAGTCATTCTGTACCATTTGTGCCACCACCATAACTGAAGTAGAGAACATTGAGGGATTCATTACCTCTTTTAGCCTCAATGCATGGTATTGAATGATCTTTGGTGATTGGGAGATCTTCTTCACCACGGACAATGATTTCGTGTTTGTCCTATTCAAACTTGACCATTTGGTGTAGAGTAGATTGAACAGCTCTAGCCATGTGGATCCATGGCCTACCGAAAAGTAGATTGTAAGAAGTGTTCATGTCTAAAACTGAGTAAGTGCTTCCAAACTCTGCTAGTCCAGTGGTAACAATTAATTAAATTTCACAAAGTGTGTCCCATTTTGAACCATCAAATGCTCGTACACAAAAATTGTTAGTACGGATCCTATCAGTGCTGATTTTCAAGCATTGTAGAGTTGAAAGAGGGCATATGTCTACACCCGATCCTCCATCAACCATGACCCTCTTCACATAGTGTTCTTGACATTTCATGGTTAAATGTAGACACCTATTATGTCCAGATCCTTCCAAAGGCAGTTCATCATCAGTGAAAGTGATTCTATTTACCTCAAAAATTCGGTTTGCCATGTTTTCCAAGTGACCAACCATAATTTTTTTCTGATATATGTGCCTTATTCAATATTCTGGTCAAAACTTCATGATGTTCCTTAGAATGTATGAGTAATGACAACAAAGTAATTTGAGAAGATGTTTTCCTTAACTAATCAATAACAGTATAATCTTGACCTTTCATCTTTTTCAGAAACTCTTCAACCTCTTCCTCAGTGACTGGTTTTTTTTATCGGCAACTGATTTTGTTTTATTTGTTTGTCATTCTTTAATTCCTCCTAAGCATAAAACCTTCCGGAATGAGTTAAGCCTCTTATTACATTTGTTTCTTCGACAATCTCCTTTCCCTTGAGAGTAACAACGACTTTGTTGTAGTTCCAAGGAACATCCTTGGTGCTTTTAATTGAAAGCTGTGTTGCAATTTGTATCACAACTGGATCTTTCATACATTCTAATTTTTGCTCAAATGTTGAGAGTTTAACAGGAATATAACATTTGGGTCCATTCCATAGTACGTCTCCTCTTTTTATAGACCCAGGGACATACAACACGAGCTTCCTCGATTCTCTAAAATTTGAATGTGCACCTTTAAAAATTATAGGTGCCCTTGTATGGGTTCTAATACCATACTAGACTATTATTTTGAAACATTGCTTTCCACTTTTGTTCTACGTGTTTGCTCATATCTTAAAAAATGGCAACATTCCCCACAACACGCTAATTATTGTGAGAGGGGAGTGTGTTATTGGTGACATTCGGTGCTTCCTCATTTTGTATAACGATTACCTTAACCTCGATTTACTTCTCAATGACTCTTTTTTGTGTCCAAAAATTCTATGTGCTATGACCTAGAGCATTAGCGTTATACTCGCGTATAATAGTTGGATCAAAGCATCTTGCATTCGGATTGTCAACATACGGATTGTCAGGTATAACCAGTATCAATTGTATTAATTTCCACAACAAACTCGAATACGATTCCCCAATTGGGGTAAAATTTTCTTTTTGGCCTTGTTTTCTTATATAATTTTCCCAAGGACGTGGATTATATGGTGTCTGGAAATTTTGTTGTTGGGGGCGAGAACCTTGGAGGGCTTGCCCCAATCATTGTTGGCGTGGAGGAGGTCAAACATATACATGAGTGTTGAGAACTGCATATTGGGATGGATAATAATGTTGAGGAGAATTAGATTGTTCTTGTTAGATTTGACCATAAGGATTTTTTAATACCCCTTTGAACGCCTATATATCCAGATGCCACATGGACCCTTCCTCCTTCTTTTTGTGATTTGTAAAAATAACGGATACACTTTGTATTGCTTCTGTGGTAGCTCTAATGGATTCCTGACTTACAATCTTACCCGACTTTATGCCATTCTCTACCATTTCTCTGATCTTAATCGCTTCGGCGAAAAGCTTGCCCATTGTAGCGGGAAGGTAATGAAAGTAGTCAGGTTCTTGATCCTAAAGAAAAACATCAATTGATTTGTAGTCTTTCATCTACGGTTAGACTCTAGACGTCTGCTCCCTCCATCTTATGGCATATTCCCTAAAACTTTAAGATAACTTTTCTCATATTAGCTAGGTAATTGCGATCGGGAACAATATTGATATTGTATTGGAATTGTTGGACAAAATCTTGTGCCATGTAATCCCAAACGTGCCAACGAGAAATGTCCTAGTGGATAAACAATTCTGAGGATATACCCGTTACACTCTCTCCAAAGTAAGCCACAAAAAGTTCTTCTTTTGCTCTGGCTCCTCTCAATTGATTACAAAATCTTTTAAAATGAGTCACTGGATCGCCATGCCTATTGTACTTATCAAAGTTTGGAGTTTTGAACCCTATAGGTTAGTGGACATCTGGAAACAAGCATAAGTGTTTAAACTAGACACTTTTGTGTCCTCCCAGACCTTGCATATTCCTTATGTTTTGTTCAAAACACCTCATTTTCCTTGCAATTTCTTCATGTTCCTCATCCTTAGTGTTTTTATCAACTTCAACGAGAGAAAATTATTGGTGGTGGTAAGAGTTATGACCATTGAAGGTTAATTTAGGGGCATGTCCTTGGCGTATTGATCTTTGAGTATAGGGTCATCATTTGATTTTTTCTACTAGTGTCGGTTGAGGAATTGTATTAGTTTGCACAGTTAGCATGAAGAGTGGATTATTCATCTCTGATGGTTTCAACGAGTTTAATGAGGATGTTCCGACAGTATTAGACGTGTTAACATAGAGTCACAAGGTAACTCTTATGGCTTCCTGACTTAAAATCTTACCCGATTCTATGACATTCTCTGCCACTTATCTAATCTTAATCGCTTCGGCGAAAGGCTTACCCATTGCGGCGAGAAGTTAATGAAAGTAGTAAGGTTCTTGAGTCTGGAGAAAAACATCAATTAATTCGTAGTATTTCATCAGTTGTTTGACTCTAGCTGCCAGCTCCCTCCATTTTATGGCATATTCCTTAAAACTTTCAGATGACTTTTTTTTCATATTATCTATGGAACGACGATCGGGAACAATATCAATATTGTATTGGAATTTTTGGTCACAATCTTGCGCCATGTCATCCCAAACCTGCCAACGAGAAATATCCTCATCAATAAACCATTCTGAGGCTATACCCGTTAAACTATCTCCAAAGTAAGCCATAAAAAGTTCTTTTTTTTTCCTTCGGCTCCTCTCAAGTGAATACAAAATCTTTTCAAATGAGCCATCGGATCGCCATGACCATTATACTTATCAAACTTTGGAGTTTTGAAACCTATAAGCAAGTGTACATCTGGAAATATACATAAATCTTTAAATTAGACACTTTTGTGTCCTCCTAGACCTTGAATATTCCTTATGTTTTGTTTACAACATCATGTTCCACATCCTTAGTGTTTTTATCAACTTAAATCAGAGTACTGTATTGGTAGTGTTAAGAGTTGCGAATATTGAAAGTTAATTTAGGGGCATGACCTTGGTCGTATTTATCTTTGAATATACGATCATCATTGGATTTTTGTACTAGTGTCGGTTGAGGAATTGTATTAGTTTGCACAGTTGGCATAAAGAGTGGATTATTAATCAGTGATGTTTTCGGGTCTATTGAGGAAGTTCTGGCAGTATTAGACGTGTTAACATAGGGTCCAAACCCTGATGGATAAACCGGGCAACTTGTTGACACTTTTATGGGGAATGACATATTCACATTCAAATATTCAAATTGAAGGAGGAGGAGCTTGCCTATTCATCCAAGCTTCGTACATTTCGGTCATCTGTTTTCTTAACATTTTCACCTCTTCTATAGGTATTTATTTTTGTGTTACCATTTGAGTTTTTGCGTCTTCATTTTCCGACTCTATTCCGTCTTCACGTGTCACTTCTTTCTCTTATGATCTTGTGTTATATTTATGAGATGTCTGCACTCCTTACAAACCAAACTCCTTTAAATTCTTATATCTAAAACAAATATGTGTTAGGATTCAGCACTTTGAGGATATTAAACTCATGTTGTATGTTATGTACCTAGATTATTCATATGTTTATATTGATTTTTAGAAGACTTTTATATTTCATCCCGGCTTTTGACGACTTACTTATATCTTTTGGTCTCCTACTTTACTCATTTGAATGAATTGAATGCATTTTGATCGAACCTATTAAAGGTTGCCTACATATTATGTTTGAACATGAATCATATCATTATGTAGTTTGTATAGAGAAAGTAAGTTTCTTTGAAAATAAAACACGACATTTATTTAACTTAAAATGAAAATACCATTCAAATCAAAATGATCAAATAAAAATATCAAAGTACCGACGGATTAAACCAATATTCAATGAAATGAAACTAAAAAGAAAAATAAAAAAAATCCATCTCCAACATTTCTTGATCATCAATTGCCGCCTAGGATAGAGTAGACCTTGAAGAAAGCTTTCGACAGATGTAGGGCTAGTGCACAGGCCTCTCGACCCAGTCTCTCATCACTCTTATGGAGATGACCACCATAAACATCAATCAAGATCTCTGTCAATTGAAGCACTTGTCCTTTGGCCTCCTCCATATTCTCGTAATATTTCTCAACTACTCTTCAGTAGTAACAACAGTGTCATTGAAATGCTCTTCATGTGATTGAAGCTATTCAGTTTAGTTATGAAGTTCTCCACGCTCTTCCATCCATTGGTTCCTTCACCACTTCTGCTTGATACAATTTGAAACGGTTTGCTATGTCCCTTTCTCAACCTACTGAATCATTTAGTTGATTTTTCAACTTGGCTTTTAGTGCATTAAGAGGGTCTTTTCTTTCTTATATTCTTTCTCCTTTTTCTCCATAGAACATGTGACAATGAACAAATCTTCATGCGGGGTTTGAATAGTTGATATATGCTTCTTTTCAGCCTTTTTCTCAATCAATGTAACTCTCTCTTTGAATATTGCATCACACCGAGCCAACTCTTCTCTAGCATTCTTTAGGTCATTATTTAGGATATCCAAAGAAAATCTATAATTTATTTCCATCTCGAGTCAGGCCTGCTTGATTCATACTTCAATTTCCTCTTCATCATCTAAGATTTCTCGCGCTGATCCTTTAACGCGATCATCTATAAAGCTTTCAAACATAAAGTTCGACTACCACCCTAAATTTTTGGGCTTCTGATTCTCAATTTTGATCTTCAAAGCCACCTCACATACGAAATTCTATGTATCCTCGGCCTTAGGTAAAATTTGGTTTTGTCCTAGTTGGCACAACACCCGAAGGAGTATTTCTTGTTGGAACACGTGAAGGCCAGTCAAAATAGAGAATTGAAGATAGGAAGACATAACAATTACCTCACTCGCAGGGAACCAATGATAGTTCCATGTAATCTTAGATGCAGTTAATTTAAGAAGATAATGTTTCCATGCTTTGACACCTTTTGACAATTTGTCTCCTAATTCATTCATCCAGTCTGGGTGGCTCAAAATATAATTCGTCCAATCGGATTTGAAATTTATTGCAAAATGATGGCGATACAAGTTCTCCAGAAACAACATTTGCAATAGAATTCTACAATCTTCAAAAAAGTCTTCCCCTTCTCTATATTTAGTCAAAGCACGATAAATATCATCTAACATCATAGGCAAGATAGTGGATTTTTTTCTTCATCATAACAGTGACTATTCTTGATGGACGAAAATCAAATTTTTTATCCCTCCTTGGAAAAATCATAGCGTCTAAAAATGCAACCGTTAATGCTTCTTGTCTATGCTTTTCCCAAGTAGGGAGACGTTGTCCGTTTTTAAGTTTCTTCCCATAGTTTGAAAATCCTTATTTCTTTCCATATCTTGATTACAAGAATTCCAAGGAGACAAATCCATTATCGAAACACTCCTTATGAGGATGGATGATGTGCATCTGTTCCAGAAATTTGTTCCCGCCAACACTCCTAGGGGCAATTAGTATTTTAGTTCGGAGATCCTTGCCTAACCCTGTGAAACCACCCAATTCTACTAATTTAGGCGTCAACTCAAAATAATTAAAGCAAAACATATTGTTTGTATAATCCTAAAATTGGATCAAAGACTTGATCAAACCTCTGTCAGGACTAAATCTCATGATTTCTATAAGGAAACCAAGATGTTTGAATATCTGAGTTCGCCTAAACTCATGCATATCGTTTGACCAATCCATGAGCAGTTGTAGGGTTTAATCTGTGATCATGAAATCTGAGGGATCATTGACCATTTTGATTGCTTCATCCCTTTGTCTTTTATCACACCTCATAGATCTCATGTTTACCTAGTTGGAAAAATAAACAGGGGATTTTAAATAAAATTTAATTATAAAATTTTGAAAATTTGAAATCATTTGTTGAAGTAGTTAAAAAAATGAAAATGATTTAGAATGCCTAATGTGGTCATTCTTTTAAAAATGAATTTTGTTGACCTTAATAAGGGGAGATTCAGGTTGTTTTCGAAAAGAATGACCGGATAAAGAGACACTTTTGATAAGTGAAAAAGAGAAAGAAAAATAAAACAATGTGTACATGTAAAATTTAAAAGACATATATATACATATATTATTATTATTATTATTTTTATTAATATTAATACTAATTTTTTTATTATTATTATTATTATTATTATTATTATTATTATTGATGCATTATTTTGATAAAAGCAAAAATAAAATTGAGGATTATGTGTATGTGTGTGTGTGTGCGTTATTAATTTGTTTATCTTTAATCATTAGTCGAAAGTGGTTAAAAATAGATATTTATTCCTTTAGTCGATTATCCTAAAGCGGGTAAACATTTATTATAATCTTCCACATGATGCAACAAGTAGCACAAAAATGCACATGATGGTCTCGCGTAAAGGCACCAATCCTAGTTTTAATGGGGCCCCCATGCAGAGTCTTTCTATGGTAAATGCACATGATGCAGATAAAGATGAGCCTAGTGAGGATATCATGTCTGAAGGTTTCAGTTCAACTATGGTTTAACTTGTGCATAAAAGTATCTAGACTGGTTATATAACGAGCGGACAACTCGAGTCAGGGAGTAGCAACGTACTTGTACCAGCGCTTTCCAGCTTTGTTCATGGTGCTCCCCATCCTATACATATTTGACTAAAAATCCTTCACCATGGACCGAAGATCCACTGCTATCTTGATAGAAGTGAGGTGAGCAGTAGCAATTTTCTTATTATAATTATAGAAGACTCAGAATGGTGCGTGAGGGAAGACAATTATAATTCAATTAAAATATTATCAATACATTAAATAAATAAATAATTAGCACATTAATACAAATAAATACAATATCCAAAATCGTAAATAAATAAATTATAGTCATACATAAATCAGTATTTAATGCTCGAATACTAGTTAATTTCTGAGCAGAGTCGCCATCTATCACGCCCCCTTTCTCCCTTAAAATTTTGATTTTGTTATTTTGAAAGAAAAAGATTTTACAAATTAAAGTGATATTTTAAAAAGGGATAATATTATTCAGAGTCGCCACTTGAAATTGAGTTTTGGTATTTCAAGTCACCTTACTTAAATCCCTTATCAAAAAGGAAATTTTACTCTATTTTTATTTGTCTGCGAAATAGAAATGTTTGTCTTCGTTGAAGCTGTTCTAGTGGGATTTTTGAAGCTGCAGCAGCGCCTCTATAGAGGGATGGGTCCTCCGTAGTTGGCCCAATACAAATTAAAGTTTTAAATAAACCCCTTAACGAACGTGCTTGTCATTTTTTAATTTTTATAGCTAAGGAGATTCTAGATGAACTCTTGATAGATTTTCATTATTCTTGAGGTAAAAAAGGTAATCTTTAACACCCCAAATCTATTTTTTGATTCATGGAATCAATTTTTTTGGGTTATTATCGATAGAGAAGGGTTTTGATATGAGAATTATAGTCGACAAAGCCTTAATTTCGGTACTAGGATCTTTGGTTTGCTCTAGGGTTAATGAGTTCGTTATAATCGGAATAATTAGAGCTTTGATTGTAGATCTTTGTGTATATTAATTTTTGTAGACGTAGAACAAGAGGATAGAATCCCAAACGAGACAATTCAAGTGTCATAGGGGATTCAAGCTTTGATTCGAGGTAGGTGATGATTGTGATTTCATGTTATTGTTATATATGTTTGTAATTGTTTCGTTATAATACATATATAAATGTGAATATTGTATTATTGATCATAGTAATCATAAATGATGATAATTGAGTAATTGTATGCCATAAATAACCTCTAATTGTATGATCTCGATGATTTACTTGTGATTGTGGTTGTAGTATGTGTATGGGAATAGGATTTCACGTTCCGAAAAGATAACTTGGATTAGATTGCCAGGTTTCGACATAAATATAAGATCGGGTTGCCACGTTCTGGCACATTTTGGGATCGAATTGCCACATATCGTCAAGCTAACAGTTTGAGTTTATTTTTTTTGAGTACCAACTAACTTTTAGAAGGTTTTATGTGAAGCATGTTAGATTAAATATTGTTAGTGTATAGGGTGTAGGTGGAACTATGTGTTTGTGTGTGAGCATGTGGTGAGGGGTATAGATTCTATGAGGTGTCCCGTGATCATACCACGTTGTAGTTGCGTATTGATACGACACTTGTTTATATTTTGCTAGGGTAAATGGCATCTTCCGGCGGATATTGACAAACCTCATTTAGAAGATTGATGGTTGTTTCGAATTAAAAGGTTAGAGAGTTCTTCAAGGATTCCTTTATTTTTTTTTTTGTCTAAGTCCACTCTTTAAGGTATTTTTTAGCTTCGGGGTTGTACCCCTTGTTCTTAGACTTGTTGTTAGTAGAGTTTTGGTATAATGACTTTCGGGTTGTAAGTATTTAATTCCACATTTGTTAAGTTAATTAAACTTCTTTCCGTAACTTCATTGACTAGTTTTAGTTTAGGTTCTTAGTTTGGATTGAATTAGTGGTTCTCCTACCTGAAGGTTAGTGTGGGAGACAATCACAATGGTTTGAGTCGTGATACATTCATATCAAATCATAGGTTCATTAATCTTATTGTACCAAAATGAGTTAGTTAGAGACTTCCAAAATGGTACAATTACGTCCCTACTATTCTTTGAGAGGCTATAGGACTTAAGGAAAAACTAACTTCTTTTTACTTCTTCATGCTATGACTTGAATCAAATTTTTATATGGGTGATATAAATTGGTATATTTCCTCCTTCATTCTATGGTCCGAACTAAAGCAACATAAGTTGTAATGCCATAAGTAGCAAGAGAGGATGTGTATAGATTAATCAAAATGGAATAAGGTTATCATTCGAAACAAGTAGCCATTGCCTCGTATAGATGAAATTTTTGACCAATGGCAAGGTGCATCAGTTTCTCTATGAGTGATTTAAGGTATGACTACAATCTCTAAAGAATGAGGCAGTTAAGAATTGGGTCTGGCAAAGTTTTGTTATTGAAATTAGTAATTATATGGTGCTCGATAGCTACTATTGTCTCCTTGTGGTATGATTTGAGTCTAATTGGCATCTCCCAATTCCAATTGATATCTCAATTAAGTTAACTAGATTGAAAACAAGCATGAAATTTGGAACTAACAAGGTTGCAATTGGTGTCTAGCCTTAGAGATCATATAAGGCATGGATCATCACTAACTTTCATCTATGTAGCGAAATAACTAATTATGAATCCATTTATCTGCAAACTATATCTTGAGAACATTGAATGTATGCATCGGGTTGTCTGAATTAACTGTGAATGTGAAGTTGTAATTTCTTTAATAAAATGATATTATCAATACGTGCATAATAAATTTGTGTCTGAACTTTAATATGTTCAATATGTTGGTGTGCTCGTTAAAGTTATGCAAGAGTAATTCCCTGAAAATTGTGAAATCCATCGTGATAAATTGTAGCTATTAATAATGAGATGTCTAGGTGAATCCTGGGGAGGTGTGTGTTCTGATGCATAGGTGTTTACGATAATATGAATTGAGTATCATATATCTTAGCTTGAAAAAATTTAGAAATTCGATTGAATGGTAAAATGGGTACCATGGAAAACAATAGAAAGGGGAAAAAGAACACAGAAATTCTAGCATGGGTTCTAATCCGTTGTATTCCCGCTAGAGCGACACAACCGAAACAGAATCTCAGCCATGTATCCCTTTTTTTCTTGTCATAATTATTGACCCCAAATTGTACCTAAACTAATTCCCGTAATCTAATTAAGTGTTCAACCATCGGATATAAGTTATGAAGTGTTCTAAAATATTGGAGAACGTGGGCATATGACGAGATTGACCATCAAGCTGGCAGAGGTCATTTTGATGGTATCTCCGGCAAGATCGAGGTTGACCTGTCTAATGAATGGGCCATATGTACTATGCTTGTTTGTGACCAGATAACAAATGTTTTGTTAATTAGGAGTCAACTTATTTGTGCATGTCAGTTCATTTGACTTGAGATTTTATATGGTTTTTGATGTACTTTATTGTCCCATCCATGTTTCCACCCTAGTTTAAGAGTCAGTCATAGTAACTTATGTATATCAATTTTTCTTGTCGGGTTTATGGAATTTCAGACATTCCTTGATTTGGTTATTATGGATATGACTTACTTGATATAATCTTAGGCATGACTTGGCTATCCCGCTATTATATCAAGCTTAATTGTAATGCTAAGTTTGTAACTTTAAAGATCCTTGGAAGGGAATAATTAGAGTGTGAAGGGGTTTACAAGCCTAATATAACTAAGATCATATCCTTCATTCAGTCTAGGAAACTTTTGGGGTAGGATTGTTTGGCATAATTGTCTCAGTTTAGGGATACTGAGGTCGAATCCCTCTCTATTAAGTCTATTAATGAAGTGTTAGAATTTAGAGAGAGATTAAAGCTCAAATCCAAGGGCTTCTTGATAAAAGGGTTCATCCAACCTAGTGTTTCCAAATGCGGTGCTCATATCATGTTTGTCAACAACAAGGGAGGTAATATGAGGACATGTGATTTTATCCTAAGCCATAAGAAATTGCATACAATAATGGGGTTAGTTTTTTGAATTTGGTTAGTATACATAAGTTTGAGGCATAATATCAATGGAAATGTTGACTTGTAGTGATAGTCCGAGCTGACTGAGCATAAGGGTAATAAGAGTTCGTGATGGATATTGACAGGATACAAATATATAATGAGGGTGTTGGTTAAGCAAAATTTGTATAGTAATTACGACTAGTGTGTATCTAATGTTGTGGTTTTTCCAATATTCCTTGTTTTACGTGATTGTATGGTTGTTTTAAGAGATTGTGGGACACCTTCGAATAGAAATTATAGAGCTAGAGTCACAATGAAGATATAGTGGGATGTAGTACAACATTTAGAGAGAGGCGAGAGAAAGAATATTTTATTGGATTGCAAAGGGTAAAGAGATATCTTCACAAGGGTAGATAATTGTGTTCAAACACATGTGATTAATTTCATTTTGCTCTTACTATGGTAATAGGGTCACAATCTTGTCATATTAGATAAAATTATTGAAAAAAGACATGAAAAGGAGTGTACAAACATTAGCTCGGGTGTGATGATAAGTTCTTTGTTTTTGTTTTAAGTTAATAATGAGTACAATTGAATTTTAGCAAAATATATGTGAGGTTGATGGAATGCGCTCCATGATAATCGAAGATTGGTGAATTCAGAAAAATCTTCGAGGTATAAACTAATCTTGATAGATAAGGGGATTGTGCTTGACAATTGAATTTACAATTTAGATTTTAATTGAAAATCTATATTCGTGGTGTTATATTTTTTTAAGGGTATGAATTTGCAAGGTGTGGAATGGTCACTTTTATCAAGTATTGAGCATTTTAAAAGACTTATACTTTGTTTGAGTTGTCAAGTTTACTACTTTTGATTATTAAATTATCTAGACAAGGTTTTAATTCTAAAAGTGTTCTGTTACAGTAAGGTTAATAATCGGATTGTTATGATGGTTGTTAGTATTAGGAGTGTTAGCTTCAGTTGAAGGAAAATCTTTCTTTTTAGTCGATAAATCTTATGTGACCATATATTATTTTTGTACATGGTTATGAGTGTGATGAACTAGCTATGACCACACATGTTCTTCATTTTGCTGGTGAATCTCTAGTGTTTGATCAGGTTTACTTATCCTGTGATGTTCTCTTGGTTGAGTGGGATGAGTTGGGAAGAAGTGATTTTTTCATATGGCTTATGTGGTTTGTTCTTGGAGTTGTAAAATATTTCAGTGCTCTAACATATATCACCTTGCTTATGAGAATTTTAGAAGAGCTACCATGCATTATTATGGTTGTTCAAAAATCTTAATATTCATCTAGTTTGTAACATCTCTTAACTCAAAATGGCTTAGAATAAGGTAAGAAACTAAATATAAGCACTTGTTGAAAAAAAAGGGAAAATGTGGAAAATTTCATGAGTTAAGAAAATGAGTTTTGGTCATTTTCAAATGTCTATACCTCCTAGCTCAGGATAAGTTTGAAGTAGTTCTTAACATAATCGGAAAAACCCTTGGAGATATCTTTCCAATGCCTCTGAGTGTGCATACTTGCAATATCGTATAAGGGAGATATGCCTATTGAAAAGTTGGGCTATTAGATTGAGGAAGGTATCCATCCAGATTTAAGGAAGGTAATACTAGCCGTTTCACCAATTAATCTTCTATTTCGTTTTAGTAATTTATTTGGGGTAAAAACTAGTTCTAGTCCGATTGGAAATTTTAACTTTACGGTTAAGGCTTAAAGAAGAGACAAGAGAAGAAGGGAAGGGAGAAAGATCAAGGATTCGCCAATAATGCAATGAAATTTTGAGTGGAATTTATCGGGTGTGATCCTATCAAAGTATTTGAGATATTTCGTGTTGGGTTAATTAATACAGACACCAACTTGTTTCAATTCAGTGGTTTTGGAATTATTTACATGATTACAAGTAATTTTTTTATGAATCTTGTCGAATCCCTATAGGTTGAGTTGTTTGAATGCCCATTGATGCTGATTTGTAATTTTCAAGTTTTTTTGAGATAGATCAACTGGGTATTGAATGTATTGATGATCCTAAGAGTTTGGGAATAGAACTATGGAGGTTTAGGCGATTTAGTATCAGAAAACAAGAGAAGAAAGACGTTTAGGAGCATCAGTGAAGCACCAAGTGCAGCGCACCCCATCTGCTCCAGAAGTACTGCAGCAGCGCGCCTGCAGTGCGACAGAGAGGTGCCTCAAACCAACTAGTATGGCGGGGCGCACCCTTAATGGCGTTTTTCGCGCAGTTTTTGTAGTTTATCCCTCTTAAGTCCTTCTAAGGTATATTAAAACTTTCTAATGATTGTAATTACTTCAAATGAATTCTAAACACCTAGAAATCACCAAAAAAACACATATCATAAACTTGAATCAATAATATAATTCAAGTAATGTTAAGATCAAAGTCAAAGAAGTTAATGAGTCATGTCTAAAGATAAGAAGCTAGTCTAAATCAAAGTTCTTATTTGTTTTCAAGAGTCTTTATTAAACGTTTTAAATTCATTTTAAGGGTAAAGTTTCAATTCAATGTAAAGAGTAAAAATTTGAAGTTTTACTTCAATAAATATTAGGGAACTAAGTAATACCTAAGAGGTGATTTAAAACCAAAATTTTCAAGTTAAGCAAAAAGTAAAGAGTTGAGTTCATTTCTCAAAAGTGGTAAGGGAACTATGCATTCCCTAAAAGTTTATAAATGTTTTCACCTTTTAGTCAAGAGGAGACTCAGATTTCCCAATAGAGTTTTTAACAAGAAAAAAAGACATTGATTCGAAGAGAGCTTTTCAAAGCTAAGTGTTGAGCAATTATCTCCACCCAAAGAAAGAAAGTTGTTTTTTAAATCATGAGCGAAAGTATGTTTTTGGAATAATATTGAGCAGTGACACGGGGATGAGAGTTCATAATAACTCAAGTCTCCATAAAACGGTCTCCATCATGGGTATTAACGGTCATACCTTTTATATGATCAAGTAAGTTGAACTATTTGATCCACTAAGTCAAGAAGCTCTATATGATGGCAAAGTATAGGACATTTCTTATAGTTTGGGCAAGACACTGTATCACCACTTAGGTTCATAATGGTGGTTGTTTATTAGATAAACTCCCACAGAAACTATATTATATAATATATATAAGTAAAGTTTAGTTTTTTATTGCATTTTATTTAATGAACTAAGTGTTTTTATTATTTTACAAGATTTTATATATATATATATATATATATACATATATATATATGCATATATGCTTTATATTAAATAAGTTACTAATGTGTTGAGCAAAGCCAAAGTAAGTGTTCAAGCTTACGCTTTGTTAGCATTTCAACTCGCATACTCTTACATTCAATGTATTGATGCCAGTTGACCTAAATCGTATCATGACGCTGAAGCAGGTAACCAAGATCACCATCATCCAGTGCCTCATTGATCTAGCATAGCACTCGAAAACAGTGGTGATCCTCCTTGCATTCAGGAGGACACATAGTTACTATTTTTTAGTTTTTCTATTCAACAATGTTGTGGGGTCTGTCCCAACATTAATCTTAGTATTATATAGGATTCAATGATAGGTAGACACTCAGAAAATTTATTTTTTGAGTCTCTCTTTATTTGTATTTCTAATACTCCATTGTGAGACTCAATTGCCATATTGGCAAAGATATCTATTTGAAGTTATTTTGATGAGAATGCTTCTTATATTGAGTTAAGTCTCCTTATTAGTTGAGTAAGTTAGGTCAAGGGTCGTCTCATGGTCAACAATGGTCATTGGGTGTCAGCCACGTCCAGGGTGTAAGCTCGGGGCGTGACATAGTCATTGTGGTCATGTATTGAATGTTTGTGATTGAATGTGGGGATAATTGAATATAACTCTTTTATTCTTCAGAGGTAATATACACTTAATAAATCTAGCATTTCGATAGTGTTGTTATATGGTTTGTATATTTGGACGTATCCCTCAAGGAGTACGTGATATGTAAAGATTGAAATTTTTGTGGCTTAAGCTTATCGAAATTGATGTGGTGGGGGTGGAGATGTTGTTAAGAACAATGATTTTTTGGGTATTATGCGTGTGAGTTTGTTGGTTGATTTAGAGAGAATTGATTTAGAGTATTATCATGCTTATATGAGAAAAGATTAGTCTCTATGATTGTATCAAGATTCTTTACGACATGGGGTAGACATGTGTACGATAACTTATGGTGTTCTTGTTTATTTGTTTTGTTAATTATTTAATTTTATATACAACAATATTTATTACTCGAGTATTGAGATGATTTCATTGAGGCATTGTTAAAAAGGATGTGGCGGTATTCAATTGGTTGGTTTTAAGTTAGAGGTGTGAAACCCTTAGGGGTTGATGATACACAATAAGAAGGGTATTCAATACATGTATCCCAAGTAATTCAATGTTTCAAATGTTGATTCACCTTTATTTTAGCCAAGTCTTTCCTAGTTGATCACTTGGGGATAAGTGATGGGTTAATTTGTGTTGATTGTAATAACCTTATTCCATCCTTATGGAAAAGAAATGAAAAAATAATTGGGCCAAGAAAACTTTTTTGTAGTAACTTTTGAATTCCTTGCCTAGTTCAAATTTGGACGATATTAGAGTCATTGAGATGTGGAGAAATTTGATAATGAATTTGAGATGTAATTATGAATTTTATAACATGAATGGATAATTTAGACAATAAGTAACCCGTTCTCCTTTATGGAATTAAATTCAGGAGAGTAAAACTCCTGAAAATAATGTTAGCCTGAATGGTAGATTATGCCCCTGTTTATGCCACTCTAGCGGAATTTTGGGCGCTATAGAGGGATGAGTCTGCTCTATTGGGCCCAAAGCTATTTAAATTTCTAAATAAACCCCTAAACAACCTTATTTGACACTTTTTGTTTTTTAGAGCTAGGGAGATGACCCCTAGACAAATTCTTGACAATATTTCACTATTCTGGAGGCTTAAGTCATGATTTGAAAAACTTGGATCAATATTTCTAGCAGTAGAACCTATTTTATTAGGTTATTATTGATGGGTAAGGGTTTTGATCTACGAATTATGGTGAGAAAAGACCTTATTTGTGTTTTAGGATGTTGGGTTTTGTATAGGGTTATTAGGTTTGTTATAATCCGAATAATTCTACCTGTAAATTATTTTTTATAGACATAGAACAAACGAAAAGAATCCTAAAAGGGATGATTTAAGTACCTTATAGAGGCTTCATAGACAGATAGACAGTCAGAAAGTTTAAATTTTTTAGTCTCTCTTCATTTGCATTTCTTACATTCTACTGTAAGACTTAAGTGACCTTTTGGCCAAGATATCTATTTAAAGTTATTTTATAAGAATAATTATTATATTGAGTTAAGTCTTTTGTTAAGTTAAGTTAGCCATGCCAAGGGTCCGTTCAAGGCCAACAATGGTCATTACGTACCGGACACGTCCAAAATGTATAAGAGCACAGAGTTCAAGAGTTCTAGGTAGTCTATGAACCAACGTTTTTAGATTCATAGTTATCGTTGTGAAGTGCGTCACATCTCTAATTAGGAGCTAAATTTTTTTGGAATTAATCATCTTGTTTATATTCCTATTCATACGTTCGAGTTTATCTCTAAAAACTTTCTCTTTAATTTGTGCTTCATTGTGTTTCAGATCATCATGTCTCCACGAAGAACAACAAGAGGTTATCCAACTAGAAGAAATGTTATGGAGCAGTAGGTACCTAATGCACCAAACATGCACCTTAAAGAGAAGTCACTAATGTTGAATTCTGTGTGGCTATATGTATGATAAGCAAAGAAGTGAATAACCAAGTTAGGAAACAACAAGGATTTTGAAAAGAAGAGGTTGATACCTTTAGGATTCGTGAATTTCTGAGAATGAATCCTCCAAATTTCACCGGTTGTATCACTAGTGAGGATCCAGAGAATTTCTTTGAGGATATAAAGAAGGTTTTTTTATGTGATGCATGTCATTGATGCTGAAAGAGTTGAGCTAGTCGCATACCAACTGAAGAATGTAGCTATAACTTGGTTTGATTAGTTATAGAAGGGTAGAGATGACGATGCAAAACATCCAAATGGGCATTGTTTCGTAGAGTCTTTCTTGGGGAGCTTTTTCCCCAAGAGTTGAAATAGACCAATGTACGAGATTTCCTTACAATAAAATAGAACTCTATAAGTGCGCACGAATATAGGTTGAAGTTAACCCAAATGTACCTCTATGCTCTTGAAATGATTAAGGATATGAGGAGAAGAAAGGGCTTGTCTGCTGCTAGCTTTGGTCTTGCATCAAGCAAAGAGGGAAGACATGAGATGCTAAAAGGCAACATGGACATATATAGGCTAATGTTTATGTGCAAAAGATTGAAGAGGATAAAATGAGGGATAGAGAAGAGTATATACACAAGAAAGCTAAGACAGGAAATGAGTTTGGGCAACAGAAACGTTTTTCGAATCGACAAAAGGTTCATAAACAAAAGTACCCTGCACCATCATCTTCAAGTGCACATGCACCGAGAGAAAAAGCTAACAATTATGGCTAGAACGCATAAAATTTCATAGTAAGACCAGTATATTCTCAAGGAAGTGTGGCACAAGGAGGTAGTTGGGCTCTTGAATGTGGTAAGTGTGATAAAAATCACCAAGGTAAATGTCAGGATGGCCAGATAGGTTGCTTCAGGTGTGGTCAAGAAGGTCACTTCATGAGGGTGTTCCCTAAGAACAAGCAGAGTAGTGGAAATTCGGGCAACAGAGCCTAATCTTTAGCAACTGCGCCACAGAAAGGGTTGAACCAAGAGGACTCACTTTTGGTACTAGCAAAGGGGCAAAACGCCTCTACGCAATCACTGGCAGGCAAGATAAAGATAATTCTCCAAGTGTTTCAGTGGTATGATCAAAATCTATACCTTTGATGTTTATATGTTGCTAGACCCATGAGCAAGTTTATCTTTATTTAATTAAACTTGTTTCCGTAACTTAATTATATTCATTTTATTTTAGTTTCTTAGTTTCAATATTAGTAGTTGTTCTCCCACCGGACGATGAGTGTGGGCGCCAATCACAATGGTTTGGGTTGTTACACAAGATTTGTTAAAATGCATCACTCAAATTTTGTTTGTAGTGTAGGGTTGGTGGTAGTTATGAATTATACCAAAATCAACTGACATTAAGAATTGAAATTTGACAGTCTATCACAACATATTGACTTTACTCGATTCCAATATAATTATTTATTGTAAAAAAATTTACATAAATATAAATATTTTAGGATCTAATTACTTAGATATATTTATGTTTGAAATAATATGAATTGACTAGATTTTAGTGCGTCTAAATATGTCTCGATATGTCTATATACATGTATAACAGGATAAATGAGGTCAAAGTTAGGTGTAATTCTTTCTGGATATTCTATATGCAATAGATTCACATGTATTTGAAAAACATAACAAATCTGGATCCCCTCCCTTCAATCTGGATTTCTACTCTTCTACGTATCTCGTATACAAAATACATGTGAATAAAACCATATACATATATGTACATGTATATAGTGTGATTCATACCGATATGTGATACATGACTATCTCGATTGTGTCCATCCCTATCTCGGTTGCCACTCCCCTATTAAATTTTTTTTTGTCACGATCAGAGTCTAGACCGAGACGAGACCGACGTCGTTGACCTCTCACAGGTAGCAGACAAGCCTACTTACGTCATTCTTACTTCATCTAGCTTAATTATAGGGGAAAATTTTAAACTTATTGTTTTCTTAACACACATACTACTCATTCTATTAGATTCATAGTTGTCCATCAACCATCTAACATTAAGATCATCAAATGAAAGAAATAGTTTAATATAGAATTAAATGTATACTTGCCGAAATTGCACCAATACAATGCCTGAACAAAAAAAGGAAGAAACTCTAGTGGAACATACTCCACTAGCTCAATCCTATAACAAAGCTAGAATATAATGGGCAAGAATCCTCCAAAGCATGGGGTCCTACCAAGTTCAGATGAATGCTCCACGTCCGGATAGTCCAAACGTGAACCTGTAGCTCTAGCGTCCACCTGTGCCTGCACCTAAAATTGTAGAGTTGTATAGGTTTAGTACACACTTGTACTAAGTATGGTATATGCAATCACACACCAAGGACATCTATGAGTAACAATAGTTCTTTCCCTACAACATGATTATGGAAAGTCAAGTCAGTGGACTTTCCAAGTTGGGATTATGAAAGTTTGTGAGATTTAATAATTTTGATTAGGAAAGTGAGAGAAATTTCAAAATTTTGATTAGGAAAGTCATTCCATAAGAGTAACATGCATCATCATACTTATAATACTGCACACAACACATAACATCTTGCATATAAGACATAACATATTGCATATAACACATAACATTTTTCATATCATTCCTTCATATGCCATGAGACCTTGGAATTATGGACTTGACATCAAGACCTCCCAAAATTAGGACTTAATATATGAGACCTCAACTAGGGATCCTTCTTTAGCAAATATAGAGCTGATTCATTCATTCATACGTACTTTATATAAATTCATTTATAGGCTAGTGTGAATAGCAGCTATACCTAGGATGTAGTTTAAGATGTTCATCGGGTTTGTTGTGAAATTATCAAGAATGACCTAGTGTAATTACTTGAGTCTAACTCATCTCTTGATTATCCTATCCTAACACCTTTGGTATCAATCATTTCATTATGTGTATCATTTGAGGCTTGCCTCATTCCTTCATGGAGAACTTTAACTTTAACCAACATAGATCATGTTAGCATCTTGAAATCCTATGTCATGAAAACCCACACCGAAAAGTGGTGGAATCACCGGCCAAAGTGACCCAAAACTGCTAGCGTACATGATAATTGAATCCCGCCATATCCCTATATTGGTAGTAAAGGTTCGAAGACTAGGAGATATAAGGAGACTCATACCCAAAATGCTGGACAGTCTCATCTCATAAGAGTATGTGAACATACGCCATTCCCGAAAGATGGAATCACCACTCATGGCTAGAATATCGGTGCTTAATATAAAATTCCATTACATTCAACTCATAAGTCAAGGAAGTTTCCTTCTAGTATGAGGACATCATATCTCAATAGATGATTTCTGATCTCATCATTAGTATTAAGTGTGTTAATCACAATACTTTCATTAGGGTGTTCATAGAGACTTATCTCTTCATCAACATTACACTCTCATAGATGAGTACATTTTTGTAACATTTACTTAGGCTCATTTGAGATTGCTCTGATGTTTTGAATTATCCTCATTTCATGTTGTCACCATATTCATTAACATTAGCACATTTTCTCTTAAAAATTACTCACCCATTTTTACGTGAATGTTCATTTCATCATATGCCAATCCACTTGGCCATTTGTGTGTTTCACACTCTTACTTAACCCTTCTAGGGTGTCATCATTTCTTAACATAAAATTCATTTAATCGTATGCTAATTCTTCTGGCCATTTAGTGTGTTTTACATGATTACTTTAACCGTCTAGGATTTCATCAATTCTTTACATGATATTCATTTCATCGTATGACAATGCACTTGGCCATTTAGTGTGTTTTACACTCTTACTTAACCTTTCTAGGGTTACATCATTTCATCACATACATCTTATGTTCACTGAATTTTGAATGTATGCTAGACTAATGGGTCTATACATACAGTTCACGAGTCTTCATTCATAGTTCGTTAAGAGTTTCATATCCTCCTAAGATAATGTAATACAAGCTTATGCATATTGTATGTATGCAAAAATCTTGATTTCGATCTAAGTAGGTGGCATCATTCTTGTACATTTAATTCAAGTATGACTATGTATCAATACAGAGTTTTGGCAAGAGAACCCCATTTCGAATCCCTTAAACAACACTCACATTTTTTCATTTGTATTTTGGTCCACAAGACATTGAGACCCTAGATCGAGCCCCAAAATCAATGTTTCCTCTTTCTTTTTCTCCTTTGAATTACCTTTTACTTGGCAGAGGGGTGTGGGATCAAAATCCTAAAGCCCCTTTTATATTTTTTTAAATCTACTTCTCCTTATCTATTTCGAGTTGACTATGAGGTTGTGGGATCAAACCCCCACAACCTCTTTTTATTTTTCTTTTATTCTATTCCTTAAATCTTCTTAAGAGGTCGTGGTTTCGATTCCCATACTCCTCCCCCTTTATTTTTCTTTTATTATCCTCCATAAATCTTCCTAAGAGGTCGTGGGTTCGATTCCCACGCCTCACCTTTCTTTTCTTTTTATTTTCCCTTTCTCCTTTACTCTCCTTCACAGCTTTGAGGTCGTGGGTTCGATTCCCATGCCCACATTCCTTTTATTTTATTATTACTTTCCTTCCACTCGCTGCCTGGAGGTCGTGGGTTCGATTCCCACGCCACCCATTTTATTTTTATTAATTTTTTTGTACTTTACTTTTCATCCAGCACACCCAAGATCAATCCCCCTTGACCTAAATACCCTTTTTACATTTTAGTGCTTTTCAAGGGTGAGGTCGGGATTTGATTCCTAATGACCTCACATAATTTATTCCAATTTAAATTTCCATATTTATACATCTGTGTTTAGCCAAAAAGAACTTATAATTTCCTGGAAATTTTTACACATTATTCAGCACACATCCTTAAACATTTGTACTTGAATTCATAGGGTAATTTGTCGATCATTTAATACGTTTTGGGGTGTATTGTTCATCAATTCATTTATCCAAAAGATCGATACTTAAATCACCACACTTTCATTTTACTGAACATCACAATTGACATAGGTTTATGCATGTAAAATGACAACCAACATATTATTAAATTGAAGCCTTAATTCGAGAACCTCATTCATTGTTACATATTTGCACACACATACTCTTGCACATGATTTCGAATACATGGTTTTCTTTCATATAATTTCCAGTAGACAAAAATAATCATATCAATCACGAAAAAATATAATATACCTAAATCTACCGGCAATCATACCCAACCACAATTCATTGGGAGCTAGTGAAAGGGGCATGCAATAGGGGAAACAATCCTAGATTTTGGATGCATAATATGAACCTTAAGGGGTCTCTTGGGAAAGGGACCAAGAGAAAAGAAAACCCATACATTTATGAAGTTAATGTCTTTAACTTATGCCCAAAAACATCACCCATTAACACGTCTAAGCGTCCTCAATATCAACTCCACTCTAATGACAACCACCCTTAGCCTATTGTGCGATTAATGTTTGTTTTCTTGTGATTTCATGTGAGTTCTTCAAATGTGTAGAACATGGTTTATTTTTCTGCTTTTGTCTCTTTTTTGGCAGATAAAATACGTCAGAAAATATGAGAGATTGCGCGTAAGAGTTGAGAGATAAAAACGTGAGAAAGTGGGAGTTGTAGGAGGCTTAGGAGTCTAGTTTTAGGACTTCTTCAATAAGATTTTGTTTATTTAGTAAAAAATATGATTTTTTATTTAACTTTAAATTAGCTAATGAATAACAATTGTTAATAAATTACATTAATTCAATAGTTTATATAAAAAATCACTTTAATTCATTACTTCCACCTAGGTTAGAATCGAGGTGGAGCAAGACTTCATTTCTAGAGACTAATTTCAGCCCTCTCTCCCCAAAATAAACCTCCACCTTATTAATTAAATAATTAATTTTATATTTAGCGTAATTAAGATACTACCCTTATCTTGGAAAAAGACCATTTTACCCCTAGACCCTCAAAACCTAGGATTTTCCCTTTCTAAGTACAGTAAAGACTCCTTTAACTAAATCTTCGTATTCGAGAGCCGTACATGGTAGGACTTAAACATTACAAGCTCAACTAACTCTACAAGATAGTTTGCTTGGCTGTAGCAAGGATTTCGAGGTATGGTTCTACGCGCATCAATCCATATGAACCCTTGTCAAATCATAGGAATTCTTGACACATTAAGAATTTCTTATCTTATCCATTTTTAGGGTTGTTACATTATCCCCCCCTTAGGAACATTCGTCGCCGAATTACACTACTATTTACTCACAATAATTAAGTCATCTATAGAACGCAAACATCCATAGGTAATCCAGTTTTTCCAATTGGTGAATATCTGATTCACATATTAACAAAATGGTGCACATCCTTGAAACCTACTAGTAGTTTCACATTAATAGTCTAAGGAGCTCTTTCCTAAACCAGTCTCATCAAAGCATAAAACATAAGTAAACATATAAATCATACAAATCATCAAAGAACATGATGAATCAAACATATTAACCTCATACTAGTGCATACACACCATACACAGTTAAATACCTGAAGGACTAATTAAGGCTACTCACCTGAGACTTCAATAGAAGAGTCTTCCCCTGCGCCCCTAGTGTTGAGTGCCAAGAATCGTTGCCTCCTTGGAGCCTCTTCACTTGGACCATTAGGCTGAACTCTCTCATTCCCTTGTTCTTTACTTCTCCTATTCATACAATCCTTTACCATGTGACCCAGTTTGACACAACTGTAACAAGCGTTAGTGCCCATCATACACTCTCCTCCATGTAGTTTGCCACACTTCCTGCAAGGTGCTCTCTCCAAAGGTGTATCTACTTCATTGTTTCTTTTTACTCTAGAATTAGGATTCCTATTATAGCGACCCTTGGATAAATTTAACTCCCCTAGGTAGGAGAGTCCCTTCTTGAACTTGGGCTTATCCCTGAGTCCAATACTACTCTTCTTTGAAAAATTCTCCTCAGCTTGCCTCGACCTGTTCCTTACCCTAGTGTGCTTCCTCTTCCATCTTTACTCCACTTGCTGGACATGGAGCATAAGCTTGGAAATGTCCATACTGTCCAGCAAAATAGCTGCCCTACACTCCTCCTAGAGATCCTCAGCAATCTCTGTAAAGAATCTACTCATCTTGTCTCCACTGTTGGACGCAAGATAAGTGGCATACCTTGTTAATTTAACAAACTTCAGGGAATACTCCATGACGGTCATCGATCCCTGTTTTAGGTTGATAAAATCCTTAACCTTGGCCTCTCTTATCTCCCTGGGGAAAAATCTCTCCAGGAAGACTGTCTTAAACAACTCGCACGTGACCAGAACTCCGCCCAAAGCTCTACTATCCTGTCAGATCTTGCACCAAGTTTGCGCAACATCTTTGAGCTGATAGGGAGCCAGCTCAGTCTTCTTAGTATTTGTGGACCCTATGGACACAAAAATCTTATGTACCTCATCCATGAATTCCTGGGGATCTTTTGAATTCTTGGACCCTGTGAAAATAGGAGGATTCAGCCATCTAGAGTCCAGTAGCCTGTCAGCCATGCTACGTACTAGTTGGTTCTCCCTTTGAACATTTTGTCGGTTAACCTATGAAGTCATGGACTGATCATGCATGGTGATTTCCTGTGACATCTTGGCCAGAAATGCCCTCACCTCAGCATCAGTCAACCAATCAGGGTTAACTAGCATGGCTACTCCTTTTGCTGGAACCTGGGTTGAACTTGATTGTCCTAGAAGCTTCTACTCCTCTCGTCTGATCAATAGCTCTCCTAGTGTTCATTCTCTGTAAATAAAAAGGATTTTATTTTAGACACGCTCATAACACCAAGAAGCCAAACATTAGGAAAGGCATGATAAGATGAGAAACAGGGAAATTTTCCTACGCATCATGCAGTCTCTAATCCAGGATAGTTGTGCACTTCTCTACAATCACTTAGAAACTACTGAATGTGCTTGATGTGAACTCATTATTCTGTTATTTAAACTAGGGCTCTGATACCAACTTTGTCACGACCAGAGTCTAGACCCCTGACGATACTGGAATCGTTGACCTCTCAGAAGTCGCAGACAAGCCTACTTACATCATTCTTACTTCATCTAAGTTAATTTTAACGCAAAATTTAAAACTTTTTGTTTTCTTAACATACATTCTAAATATTCTATTAGAATCATAGTTGTTCACCATTAAACATCTAACATTAAGATCATCAAAGGAGAGAAATAGATTAATATAACATTAAATGTCTGAACAAAAACGGAAAGAAACGCTAGTTGAACATACTCCACTATCTCAATCGTATAGCTAATCTAGAATATAATAGGCAAGCATCCTCGAAAGCATGAGGGACTACCAAATTTTGATGAATTCTCCATGTTCGGATAGTCTCAGTGTCAACTTGTAGCTCTAGCATCAACATGTGCCTGCACCTAAAATGGTAGAGTTGTATATGGTTAGTGCACACTTGTACTAAGTATGGGTATATGCAAGAACACAACAAGGACATGCACGAGTAAGAATAGATATTTACTAACTACATGATTATGGAAGGTAAAGTCAGTGGACTTGCCAAATTGGGATGAGGAAAGTTGGTGAGCTTTCAAAATTACGATAACGAAAGTGAGAGAACTTTCCTAATTTTGACTAGGAAAGTCATTCCATAAGAGTAACATTCATAATCATACTTATCATATTGCACACAACACAGAACATCATGCATATAGCACATAACATATTGGATAAAACACATAACATTTTTTATGTCATTCCTTCATATGCCATCAGACCTTGGAATCATGGACTTGACATCAAGACCTCCCAAAATGAGGGCTCAACATATGAAACCTCAACTAGGGAGCCTTCTTGATCCAGCACAGAGTATTCTTTATTCATTCATACGTACTTCATTTCATTTCATTCATAGGCTAGTGTGAACACAAGCTATACCTAGGATGTAGTTTAAGACTTTCATCAGGTTTGTTGTGCAATGATCAAGAATGAACTAGTGGCATTGCTTGAGTCTAGATTACCTCTTGATTATCCTATCTTAACACCTTTGGTATCATTCATTTCATTATGTGCGTCATTTGAGGCTGGCCTCATACATTACTGGGAACTTTAACTTTATCAAATATAGATCATGTGAGAATCATGAAATCCAGTATTATGAAAATTCAAACCGAAAAGAGGTGGAATCACTAGCCAAAGTAACCCAAAACATCATAGCGTACATGGGGATTTAACCCCACCAGATCCTTATATTGGCAGTATTGGTTCGAAGACTAGGAGATATAAGGAGACTTATATCCGGCATGCCGGACAGTCTCATCTCGGTGCTCACTATAAAGTTCTATTACATTAAACTCATATCTCATGGGAGTTGGCTTCTAGTATGACGACATCATAGCTCAATAGATGATTTCTCATCTCATCATTAGTATTATGTGTGTTAATATCAATACTTTCATTAGAGTCTTCATAGAGACTGGTCTCTTTATCAACTTTACACTCTCATAGGTGAGTACATTTTGGTAACATTTACTTAGGCTCATTTGAGATTGATCTCATCTTTTACATTAGCCTCATATAATGTTTTCACCACATTCATTAACATTAGCACATTTGCTCTTCATAATTACTCACCCACTTTTACGTGAATGTTGATTTCATAATATGCCAATGCACTTGGACATTTATGTGTTTCACACTCTTACGTAACCCTTCTAAGGTTTCATCATTTCTTTACATAAAATTCATTTAAACGTATGCTAATTCACTTGGCCATTTCGTGTGTTTTACATGAATACTTAACCCTTCTAGGGTTTGATAATTTCTTTACTTAATATTCATTTCATCATATGCCAATGCACTTGGCCATTTAGTGTTTTTACACTCTTACTTAACCCTTCTAGGGTTACATCATTTCATTACATACATCTTATGTTCACTTAATTTTAAATGTGTGCTAGACTTATGGGTGTATACATACAATGCATGAGGCTTCATTCATAGTTCGTTAAGAGATTCATATCCTCGTAAGATAATGTAATACATGCTTATGCATCATGTATGTATGCCAAGATCTCGATTTTGATCTGTGTAGGTGGCATGATTCTTGAACATTTAATTCACGTATGACTTATGTACCAATAAAGAATTTGGGCAAGAGAACCAAATTTTGAATCCCTTAGATAACACTAATATTTTTTCATTTGTATTTTGGTCCACAAGACATTGAGTCCCTAGATCGTACCCCAAAATCAATGTTTCCTCTTTATTTTTCTCCTTTGAATTACATCTTACTTGGCCGAGCGGTTGTGGGATCAAACTCCCACATCCCCTTTTATATTTTTTTAAATCTATTTCTCCTTGTCACTTTCGAGTTTACTTTGAGGTTTGGGATCAAACCTCCACAACCTCTCTTTGTTTTTCTTTTATTCTTCTCCTTAAATATGACGAAGAGGTTGTGGGTTCAATTCCCATATGCCGCCCCCTTTATTGTTCTTTTACTATCCTCCATAAATCTTCCTAAAAGGTCGTGGGTTCGATTCCCACGCCTCACCTTTCTTTTCTTTTTATTTTCGCTTTCTCCTTTACTCTCCTTCACAACTTTGAGGTCGGGGGTTCGATTCCCACACCTCACATTCCTTTTGTTTTATTTTTCCTTTGATTCTAATCACTGCCTAGAGGTCGTGGGTTAGATTCCCACGCCTCCCATTTTATTTCCATTAATTTTTTTGTAATTTACTTTTCAGCCAGCACACCCAAGATCAATCCCCCTTGACCCCATTACCCTTTTCAGGTTTTAGTGGTTTTCAAGGGTTAGGTCGCGAGTTTGATTGCTAATGACCTCACATAATGTATACCCATTTTAATTTCCAGATTTATACATCTGTGTTTAGCGGAAAACAACATATAATTTTTTGAAAATTTGGTCAAATTTTTCAGCTCAGTTCCTTCAACATTTGCACCTGATTCATAGGGTATTTTGTACATCATTTAATACGTTTTGGGGTGCATTGTTTATCGATTCGTTTAGCCAAAAGATTGATACTTAAATCACAACACTTTCATTTTACTGAACATCACGATTTACATAGGTTTATGCACGTAAAATGACAACCAAAACATTATTAAATTGAAGCCTTAATCCGAGAACCTCATTCATTATAACAGGTTTGCACACGCACACACTTGCTAATAATTTTTATTACATGGTTGTCTTTCATACGATTTCAAGTACACAAACATAATCATATCCATCACAAAAACATAACAAATACCTAAATCTACCAGTAATCATACCCAACCTACGATTCATTGGGATCTAGAGACAGGGCATGCAACAGTGGAAATAATCCTAGTTTTCTGATGAATAATATGAACCATAATTAAATAATAAATTATATATTTAGGGTAATTACGATACTACCTTTAGCTTGGAAAAATACCATTTTACCCTTAGACCCTCCAAAACTAAGATTTTTCCTATTTAAGTCCGGTAAAGACTCCTTCAAGTGAATCTTCGTATTCGATAGCCCTACAAGGTTAAACCAAACCTTTCCAAGCTCAAATAACTCCCTATGTTAGTTATCTTGGTTGTAGCAAGGGTTCCGAGGTATGGTTCTACGCGCATCAATTCGTATAAACCCTTGTCTAATAATAACATTCTTGACTCATTATGCATTTTTTATATTATAAATTTTTAGAGTCGTCAAAATTTGATAGCAAAAATGTATGTTACTTTCTAAATATATGGTAGAAAAATCTTAATTAGAGATAATATTTCAATTATTTAAATTATAAATTGATCGTAAATATGGTATGAATATATGTCAAATAAGATAGTTTTCCCTTTATACTACTACATTAGTGGATAAATCAAGTGAAACTATTTGACTCAAATGAAATCCTAAATTAAACTTGAATCAATTAACTACAATTTTAGTGATATTTGTACAGAAATAACAATAATTAACTATAGTTAAGTTATAAAACTTATTTTGTACTCTGAAAGAGTGTAATGACCCTCCATGTCATTTCCTTCTTTTTTCTATCTGTTTAGAATTTAGACATTTCATGTAGTCACCCATAAATAACTTATTCCTTGTTGCGACTGACAGTTCATTCGTCATGTCATTCATTTTAGTTTTTTTTTTTTTTGCAAATTTCCTTATTTTTGAAATTTTCTATGTTTAAAGGACATTTTTCGTTCAAAAATGTAGATTGATAATGTCAGAATCTAATCTCGGAGAGTCCATCAGCTCCTAAAGGGTAATGTAAGGATACTAGCATTGTTGACATGGCTCTCGAGTATTTACGTGTTAATTTGTGCGATTAGGAATTTTAATTTTCAACGTAAGCCTAAATTTTACCTTGGTCAACATTCATGGTAAACATGCTCTTATGAGAATTTTGTTAGTGCAGTTAGCTGTAGGATTTCTAATTTGGTATAGAATAAATATTCATGTTGTGTCTAATGCATTTGGACTCATTTTGAGCTTTTAAGGAATTTGACTAAAATGGAACATGAGGTTGGATATTTTTTTCGAGGTTACCTTGTATAGAAGTTTCAACGGTTTTGTTGAGCCTAGAAAAGTTGAATTTCATTGGGTAGCATATTTTAAGCATGTAACGGGTTATTAACATAACTAAGGGCACTTTGTTTGAGAATTCGACATCTAATTACCTCAAGTTTATGTTGGTTGTTGGTGCATCCACGTGATGCCTTTACGTTTTTGCACATACGATCGTGTTCGTGAAGGGTTATCATCCATACTCCAATGTTAATGGAGGCCAGGCTGCATTCCTTATGCCTTGGAAGTTGTCCCTACTCGTTCACAGCATGCCAACAACGTTCACAAAGCCCTGAGGATTGTCTAGAGCCACTCATGTGAGGGATTCCATGTTGATGGAGCCATTGAGCTTGGCTGGATACTTTCACGTTGATCTTTCATGATACCAATGAAAAAATTACTACTTTTTAATTTATACCAATGATGCAATCAACACTATCTAAAATCTCCTAAAGATTATTTCTCCCTGCTACATGGGGGACTTCCAAGAAATTTTTGTTGAGACTTAGATTGAGGTACAACCCATGTTAAGTTGGTTACCTTATAATCTTATTTGAGGATATAGTCTAATTAGTACATGTGTTGATTTCTAACTATTCTAAACCCAAATTGTGTTTGATTTTGGAACAAAATCTCGGGCTACGACTTTTGACATTTTAATGAAACCATCTTTTGGATCCGTAAAATGGGTTTCACAATTCCTTTTTGACTCAATTTTGGGTCCATATAATTTTATTGTGAGTTTAATGTGAAAACATTTCTGATGATTTAGTGAACAATAAATAAATAATATGGTGGTGTATGAAGGCATTTGGGAGTGGATGGACCTTTTGTGGTGGATTCATAGCGTTTAAATTGGCTTTGGTCTGTTGTCTTGATTGATCTTCTTAGGTAATGCTTCATATATATTCCATGTAATTTCAATTTTTTTGCTTGGTATTTCGCTTTCTCCTTGTTCGTTATATACTTTCACGACTTCATAGGAACCTTAGGCTTATTATGGGGGTTGTGATCGTTTTGTAGGCTTTTAGATTGGCCCATTGTGTAGATAATATTTCTTATCCTCGGTAGGTTTGGTAATTTGTGGATTTAGACAACGTTGGGGCTTAGATTCTTTAGTTCATGTTTATTTTCTCTTGTAGTTATTAATTGCTCCCAATAGATCTTTTCTTGGGTTATTATTCTTATGCTTGTTTTTTACCTTGGTTACACATCATAGTTATCAGTTGATCCTAGTTATTACTAATCATTTATTAGGAGTACTTTTGGGATAGGGTGTCATCCCTTGAGTTGGTTCTCTTTTTTATTAATTTGCAAGCCGTTCTATAATTCCTTAGCTTGATTAATGTTTGGCATGTTATAGACTTACTAAGATTGATTATACGGTGGGGTTTTAGGCCGTGATTAAGGACTAACGGATCACAATTAATTACTCTACTTTGCTTCATTGTATATTTATCTAACTTGGGTTTCTTATTTGAATGTCGGCAATAAGATGCATTACATTGTTTTTTCATTCTCATAAATTAGTCTTTCAATTCCGACTCATGCATTTGTGCAGTTACCATTCATGGTGAGATACCGTCTTTTTTGACTTTTGTTTTAAAAAAGTTTTTAGAAGAGTCGTACCACCTGGATCGCTTCATTTAGTTGTTTTTGAGATTACAGGGTGTCAGGGTGTGCTCTTTTACTTCATAAGATATAAGAGTCTTCTAGGATGTGCTTCGTACTACTTAACTACCCAGCGTGTCAACATCAGTTTTTCCACCTTTTTAATACTATGGCCCCATTAATGCTCTTACTAGTTGGGTGGGTTATTCCGTGGGAGCTTACTGTCTTGCTGGAGTCCTTCATTTGTAATAATTAAGCCCCTAGGTTTAGTTTTTTTATATAAGCGACCTATGCTCTTGGAATATAAATTTCTGGGAAGGCGTCCCAATTTTGGGATTTTTTGTGGTAAAGGTTTCAGAATAACGGATGATTCTTCTATTTATCATACCTTCATATGCATCACTTGTCACTAGTATACTTGTATATTGGTTGCATTCTTTTGATTATGGGGGCTGGTTGGGTTTAGTTCGTTTACTTTATCTTCAAGGTATGGTTAGGTTAGTTTTTACTATAATTTATGTTCTTTATCACCATTATCTTGTTAGCTAATAGGATTTTCCATTAGAATTGTAATTGTGGGTCGTCCTCAATATGTGGAGTTTAGTTGATATCTTAGTTCCTTATAAATTGGTTGTTCGATTGTGTTCCATGTAAATTGTTGACTCGACCTCTTATCTCTTTTATATTATTTTTGTTCTTTATTGCCTTCGTACATTGGTATGTCATGTTTAGTTACTTGTTATTTTATATCCTTCTTACTTGTTTATCTTTATGTTCTCTTTTGATCTCTGTCAGTTGATGCCTATAGTTACCCTTGTATGCTCTCATACTACACTTATACACCTTGTAGATCATAATTTGAGTTAACATCATTGATTTATAATTGTGTGGAGCAGCTTAGAGTTTCAGACACTATGTTGAGCTCTTCGCATCATCACCTACTACTTTCCATCAATTTTTGCTAGGCCTAGTCTTTATATTATAATAAGGGATAACATGTACTTAGCTTTATCTTGACAAACTCTTGTACATTTATTTTTGATTAGATTCTTAACTTAAGGCTGATGTAGGGTCTTGGGATGGATATGTATTGTTTTTTTTGTTAACTATATTCTTTTCACTTTGTTTTAAACAATATTTTTGTGTTACATTTTTCTTTGAGATCTATCGCTTATAACTCATGGAAGATTTAGGCTTACCTTCTAGTGGGGTTAGTTGGTCCCATCATGACCTTAGAATTGAAGTTACGACACTTTGGTATTTGAGATTTAGGCTTAGAGGCATTATTCCAATAATGTAATTTATCTGGATGAGTATTGCGGATTGGTGAAGACACGTATGCGTCCTATGTTTTGGAGGCTCTATATCATTTATATGGATTTCTATTTTTATCACCTTCTCATGTTTGTTTTCTTTCGAAAACCCTAAAACTACTTTTTGGTATCTATGCACTCCTATATAGGCATAATGAAGATATATGATTGTTTTAGATGGATAATCAACATATTCCACCATTGTTTTAGCAACTTAATCGGGCTACTGGGCCTTAAATGAGCACATACCTTGATGTTTAAGGCACCCTTCAGCATCGAGAGAGTTTTAGGGCAACCTAGACTTGAGAGGTCGAACATATTTGAGAGGGCTTGACGATCACTCTAGAGAGTTCCTAGGGTGGGAGTTATTTATGTTGTCTTTGAAGACATCTAATACTCTTTAGGATAGCATGTTTAGACTTGGATGTACCTTTAGAAAGCTTGATTATCAGTTTAAATCTTTTCCCCTACTTGGGACCATGACTAGAGGTACTCACTTATATCAGCCTTGTCGGTTGTCAGTACCTTTAGTCAGATGTTGTTTATTTAGTGTTGCTATTTCTAGATTAGGTGTTCAGGTTTAGGTTGGAAATGATCCATTCTATTTTTCTACAATCTTACTAGAGGTTGAAGCTCCAATTATTTCTTCATTGGACACAATTTGTAGATTTATCCTTTAGTTTTAATTTTGTGTTAATTAGGGTGTTCAGGACCATTTGGGATATTTCGACTATTATCTATCATTGACCTATCATGGCCACCTAATTTGAGGTTTGTATATGTGTTTTGTATTTTGTAATTTATTTCTTTTAGTAGTGAATCAATTAGAATATGTATCTTCAATTAGGAGCACTTGTTGAGTCACTTACACTGTCTTTGCTTGATAGTCTATTTGTGGTTGTTGCATTGGGATTATGGGATTCCCTCTTTGGTGATGTCCATCCTTCTTTGATTGTGGCTATACCCACTTTCCCTGCTGTGAGTTTTGTATGTTATACGCCCTAGTTTTCTTTGGAGGTTAGAATAGTTATTTAGTTATCTTTTTGTATAGTAAATGGGATATTGCTATTTATTAGATTTGGGTGTTGGGTAGTTGTACTTCTTTAGTTGTTGTAGCACTTTTTCATTTCTTTATCCTTTTTCCTTAGTTTCTTCTAGATTGTAGAAATGTATTTTTTCTTGTTCAACTCTTTATGGATTTGTCCTTTTCTTGTTGTCTCGGAGTTTGGTCATGACTATCTAAAATCTGGAGGTGTGCCTCCTTCAGATACCTTGTTGTGTCTTTATGTTGTTGTTGTTGATTCTTTTGTGTTGTGTTGACAAATCTCGAGGTTGGTGGGTGATTTAGAATCAAAATTTTGGTGTTCATCAGAGTTTGTGACCTTAGCTACTTCTGGAAAATGGAAATTTGTGAAGAACATTCACCTTTTGGATAATGTAAAAGTAATTCGTGGGATGCATGATTTCGTTCTTATTGAGGATGAAAGTTTTAATTTACTATGACTGGTACATTAGAGATTTCATTGAATGGAGATTGTGCCCTGGTATTTACGACAAGGTTAGTATGTTTATAGGCAACCACCTACTGGCTTGGTTTCCATTATGATAGGTTGTTTGTCCTAAATTGTTGGTGGCAGAGTAGTGTGTGTGCTTGTGGTGTATGTGTTTCACGAGTTCCTTAGCTTAGAATAAGTCCGTAAAGTAGGTCACAGTGTAGATTTATCATTCGCAATATGGTAACCCTTAGGATTTGGATGGTTTATCTTAAGAAGGTTATATTCCAGTTGCATTCGTTGGGTTTTATGAGTTAAGATTGGATTTTTAGCATAGTACGAAAAGGAATATGCATAAATACCCTCTAAAAACGAATGAGATGCCTTAAATATAGAAGCTTCACTCAATTGAAAATAACCTTATAATACGTACCCTAAATTAATCAAACTTGGCGGCGTTTAAAACTAAACTAAAGACCTTCAATTTTATAGGCCATGGGCGACTTGACTATTTATGCGATTAAAGAGATGGCATCTTGGTATTTACCCAAAACTAAAAAATCATTTGTCACTTGTATTAGTTTCTCTTTTGATCTTTTCAAAACCTGAGTTGTTACAATCCCCCCTCCCCCCTTGTAAAAATACTTTATTGAATGAGATAAAACAAAGAATAATAAAAGTGTGAAGTTTCTTACAACCAAATTCAAGAACACAACATGGAATTAATACAAACTCAACATGTCATCTTAAAGAGTACTTTACACAGAATTAGTACATTGGACTGGATTGGTATTTGAAGGTAAGAGACGAGGGTATCTCTTCTTCATGTACTCCTTAACTTCTGTACTAGCTTCCTCTACAAATTGATTCCTCTATAAGACTTTTACTGATGCAAATTCTTTTGTTCTCAACATAAGAACATGACGACGAAGAATCTGAACGGGCGTCTCTTCATAAGATAGGTTTTCCTTGATACCAATATTTTTTGTATGTACAATATGTGAAAAATCACTGAAACACTTCATTAGCATAGAGATATGGAATACCGTATGGACTTGTACAAATTGTGCTGGTAACTCCAACCCCTAACTACGTTGCAAACACTTTTTCACATCATGTAAGGACAAACGTATGTGGGATCGAGTTTCCCTTTCTTCATGAATCGAATTACACCATTCATAGGTGAAATCTTAAAACATACCAATCATTAACACTCAAACTCTAAGTCTCTTCTTCTAACATACGTATAATAGTTATGATGACTTTGATTTTTTTTTAGTGTTTTGTGAATAATTTGAACTTTCTCCACAACATGACGATCCAAATTTGGGCATATTAACTCAGTTTCAACAACCTCAAAGCAACAAATAACAGATCTAAATATTCACCCACATAGAGTGTTAACTATTATTCTTTGCAAACATTATGATAGCAAATGGTAATCGCAATTACCTTTGAAATATGACATGTTCCCTCAACATATGCTCTAAAGTCTGAATTGTGTGCTCTGCTTAGCCATCAATTTGAGACTGAAAAGCAGTATTAAGGTTTGCTTTCTAACCCAAAACTTTCTTAAAAGACATCTAAAACATAGTAGTGAATTGTGTATGCTATCTGAAATGATAGAAACAGAAACTCCATGAAGTAAGACTATTTCATTGATATACAATGTTGGAAATCTTCTAGTGAATTTGTAGCAAGAAATAGGTTGATGTAGTTATCCAATCTACAGTCACACAAATCCAATTATGTTGTTTGTGAGACCGCGACAAGCAATTAAGTCCATATTAGTAATTTCCCACTTCCTTTCAAGAAGGTCTATGTTCTAAGCCACATCGTTTCTCATTTGGTGTTGTACCTTGAGTTATTGGCCATTTGTGTACTTATCAATGAAATCTGCAATAACACATATCGTTATGTTAATCCACCAATAGACTTCTCAATATTCATGGTAAATATTAGTGTAAAGAGGATGGATAATATATCTAGAACTATGATGTTCTTTCATGATCCTTTCCTGTGGTTGTTCTACCTTACGTAAACACAGTCTACATTGATATGTCAACACACCATCTCCTCTTTGATCGAAATCCATTGCCTTTTTCTAATGAACCTTTTCCTTTACTTCAATTAAGGGAGGGTATTTTTCTTGTTTCTCCTTATTTCAGAAATTAATTATTATTTAGATCCATTCATCACCACAACCTCATCTTAAGTGGAATCTAACAGATAGACTACCAAACGTGAATGTCTGTGCACTTCTTCACCCAATTATTTCATTCCTTCCTAAACATGAGGAGTACTTCCCAAAAACAACTTTATGAAAGCATGAACAAGGCTATTAGCCATGCTTGGGTGATATAGGAAACTCATGTCGTAATTCTTGAGAAATTCAAACCATCTTATTATGGTGAGATTAAATTCATCTGATTGAAAACATAGTAGAGACTCTTTTGTTCGGTGAACAGATCCTATAATTACCATAGAGATAGTGGAGACATATTTTGAGAGCAAAAACTAATCCTTTTAACTCGCGATCATGGGTCGAGTAGTTACTCTCGTGATTTTTAAATTTTCCAGAGTTATATTCTATAAAATTACCTTGATGCATCAACACACAACCAATTCCAACCCTGAATGCATCGGAATAGACAATAAAACCCTTGGTACCCTTTAGTAGGGTCAATAATGAGTAGTGGTTCATCGAGTTTTCAATTCATGAACTCTCTTCTCAGAAGCGTCAAACCATTCAAACTTTGTTGTTTTGTCAGTCAACATAGTCAATAAAGACAAAATAAAATGTAAATACCTCGATGAACATTTAATATTGACAATCCAGGCCCAAGAAACTCATATATTTGTTATAGATAAAGGATTGAGACTGTTCTGTACTGCTTCAATCTTGTGAGTGTCAACTCAAATCTTTTTACCTGATACAATATGGCCTAAGAAGTCCATAGACTAAAGCCATAACTCACAGTTAGAAAATTTGTCATAGAACTCTTGATCTTTGATAGTCTTGAGGACTATTATGAAATAATTAGAATGATTTTCCTCATTCCTCAAATAAGTTAGTATTTCATCAATAAATAAGATAAGAAACATATGCAGATAAAGCTTAAATACAATGTTTGTAATATAAATTAACCTAAAAATTTGTCAAGAAAATAGAGATAACAAAGAATGCACAATGACCATAACAAGTCTTCAATACTAATTTCGGGGTGTCACTTTCACTTACATTCAACTCGTGATAGCAAGACTTGAGGTCTATCTTAGAGAATAAAGTGGCATCTTGATGTTGGTCGAAAAGTTCATCAAATCATGGAAGGGGATACTTATTCTATATTTTGACCTTTTTTAATAAGCATTAATTGATACACATCCTAAGGGAACCATATTTTTCCTCAAAAATGAGACTAGAGCTCCCCAAGTTGAGATACTTGTCAGATGAAACCGTTATCGAGAATATCACTCAGCTAATATTTCTAACTTTTAAACTCAATTCCGCCATATAGAATGTCTAAAATTATGCTTAAAAGGTTAATAGATGAGTTGAGTGATATTCTAGGTAAGGGTTTCATCCGACCAAGTATCTCACCTTGGAGAGCTCTATTCTTATTTGTGAGGAGAAAATATTGTTCCATTAGGATGTGTATCAATTAATGACAATAAAAAATAGTCACCATAAAGAATATGTATTATAACACCCCTTACTCAAAACAGGCCAAAAAATAGCTTTACAGAAAAAAAAATCTTCAGGTGCAACCAACGGTGGCATCGACGGACCATAGCCTGACCCACGGTCTGTACTACACAACCGTTGATGGGATAAAAAACTCCCAAAAATTTTGGCCTAGAAAAGTTGGTTATTTCTCGGAAGACGGAAGGACTTACGTTCCATAGGTTAGACGACTTTCCATAGTCCGTGACTATAGAACAAGACTCCCCAGAGAAATTGATTAATTCTTGGACGACGGACAAACTTACAGTCCGTAGGTGAGACAACGGTCCGTAGTCTATGACCGTAGATCAAGACTCGGTTTCACCCACCCTCTATCAAGAGCTACGGATGACTAGAATGGTCTGTAGGTTAGACCGTAGGTGAAAAATTTTCAAACTGTTGTGAGGAAATGCAGTGGGGTCAATATCGAGGTCATAATTCTTAGAACAAAATGTGTTCGGTGTCCTATGGCCTACCCACTAATAGATAATTGAATTATCTTTCCATAGCCACCGACCTTTCTTTAATCAGACCTTTGAGTAAAAAAGTTAGGGCCATTTTAGTATATGCGTATCGAAAACGGCTAGTCGATGGACCCAACAACGGGGTGTCAGTCAGACAATGGACCGTCTATCCTGACCGTCATTTCGTATAACAGCAACTTCCCCAAGGGTCTTTTTATCTTTTCACACTTCGTTTAAAACTTAAGGTACATCATTTTGACCCTAAATAATTAAATCTTAGTCATTTTAAGCATAGAAACATAATTAAAACGTATCTAAAACAAATCATTAAATCAAAAGTTAGAAAATTTAGAAGCAAGAAAGGAGAAAAAGCTCAAGAATAGTAGTTCAAGAACGCAACAAGTTCCAGCACCTCCAACCCAGGAACCTAAGTATTTTTTCATGGATTATCACCAGGTATGTGGGATTTCACTACTGGGTTCCTTTACCAATTGAATCCCTAGTTTTCAATCAATTTTTGAATCTCTTATCATGATTAAACCTAGGATTTCTATAACTTTGATAGAACTTCATGAATTTATTGAATATGTGTTCCAAATAAGATAATGATTTTATTACTAACTAGAACAATTAGGTTCATTCTCATGTGAATGAAAATGGTGGATCAGTTGCAGCAAGGGTCCGTGACTTTGTTAGGATGAATGCTCGTGAGTTCTTAGGATCCCAAGCTAATGATGATCCTTAGGATTTCATGGATGAGATCAAGAAGATCTTTGAGGTAATGCAAGTTACTGGGAATGATCGGTGTGAGTTAGCATCATACCAGTTAAAGGATGTTGCTCATATCTTGTCAACTCAGTGGAAGCAGAATAGGGGTGCAAATGCAAACCTGTCACTTAGGATTGCTTTAGTGAGACTTTTGTCGAAAGGTTTTTCGCAATGGAGTTGAGAGAGGCAAAGGCTAAGGAATTGATTAACTTAAGACAGGATAACATGGCAGTCCAAGAGTATGGACTCAAGTTTAACCAACTCTCCAGGTATGCTCCTTACATGGTTGCTGACTCCAGTGTTCAGATGAAAAAGTATTCGTATGGAGTGTCAAATTTGGTCAAAACTAAGAGCAAAAAAATGCGATGTTACATGGAGATATAAACATCTCTAGGCTTATGATTCATGCTTAGCAAGTTAAAGGTGACATGCTAGGGAACATGCTAAAGAAAATAAGAAGGTTAGGATTGGGAACTATGACTAGTCTCAGCGAAAAATGGGTGGTGGAAATCGCTTGTAGGGTCATTAGAAGTTTTTGGCTCCAGCCCCTTCATCAGCTAGTGTTCCATCCTCCAAGAACAGGTATGACCAGAAGGGTAAAGCACCAGGCTCTAAATCACGGAAAGTGATTGAAGCACCAAGACTTACCCCACTTGTTCTAAGTGTGAGAAGAACCATCCGGACGAGTGTCTAGCAGGAAAATAGAGATGTTTTGAGTGCGGTCAGTCTTGTCACAGGTTGAGGGATTATCCCTCCAGACAAGGTCAAGTAGGAGGTAATGGTAGAGCCTAGTCTACAACTTCAGCAGCACTAGCAAGTCGCCCAACTCAGCAGGGTAACTTATCTGGTACAGGTGGCGGTCAGTGCCAGAACAAGTTGTATGCTCTTCAGTCTCACAAGGATCAAGAAGTTTCTCCTGATGTCGTCACTGGTACGTTATATGTCTATGACCTTTATGTTTATGCATTGTTAGATCCAGGGTCTACTCTTTATTTTGTATTTCCTTACTTAGAACTCCAATTCAATGATAGTCCAGAATCTCTCTCAGAACCTACTCCAGTTGGTGACAGAATTCTAGCTAGACGGGTATACAGAAATTTCCTTATCACAATCTCTCAAAAAGTTACCTCAGCACATCTAGTATAGTTAGAAATGGTAGACTTCGATGTCATTATAGGCATGGATTGGTTACACACATTTTATGCCTCAGCCGATTGTAGAACTAGGATTGTTTGTTTTCAGTTTCTAGATGAACCAATCTTAGACTGGAAGAGTAGTAGCTTAACGCCTATAGGTAGATTTATTTCTTACCTTAAGGCCAGAAAGATGACATCTAAGGGTTATCTCTATCATCTAGTTTGGGTTAAGGAATCTATCCTTGAAACCCGAACTATTGAGTCAGTTCCAGTAGTTTGTGAATTCCCAGAAGTATTTCCAGAAGATCTTCTCAGAGTCCCTCCCTAAAGGGAAATCAACTTTTAAATTGATCTCTTTCCTGATACCCAGTGCCTACATAATGGATCCAGTAGAGCTTAAGGAATTGAAAGAGCACTTGAAAGACCTTCTAGATAAGGGCTTCATTAGGCCTAGTATTTCCGTATGGGGTGCACCAGTGTTGTTCGTATGGAAGAACGATGGTTCACTCATAATGTGCATTGATTATAGACAGTTGAAAAAGGTCACAATCAAGAATAAGTATACCATCCCCAGGATTGATGACTTTTTTGACAAAATTAAGGGTTCTAGCCATTTATCAAAGATAGACCTCATATCGGGTTATAATCAGCTTAGAGTCAGAGAAAGTGACATTCAAAAAATAGCCTTAAGAACTCGGTATGTTCATTATGAATTTGTAGTTATGTCATTTTGACAAACTAATGATCTTGCTGCATTCATGGATTTGATAAATAGAGTTTTCAAACAGTACTTGGACTAGTTCATTATTGTCTTTATTGATGATATCCTCATTTACTCTAAGAGTGAGGAAAAACATGCAAGTCATTTAGAAGTTGTTCTACAGACTCTCACGGATCGCCAGTTATTCACAAAGTTTAGTAAATGTGAGTTCTGGTTGCAATCCATTGCTTTTCTTAGTCAAATTCTATCTAGCAAAGGGATCCAACTGGATGCGCAGAAGATAGAAGTTGTGAAACCGTGGCCCATACTAACTTCTACTACAGATATCAGATGTTTCTTAGGTCTAGCAGGTTATTACAGAAGGTATGTAGAAGGATTTTCAATCATAGTGTTACCATTTACTAGATTGACTCAAAGGAAGGCCAAGTTTCAATGGTCAGATGATTGTTAGTAAAGCTTTACAGAATTGAAAATTAGATTGTGTACAACTCCTGTCTTGACTCTACCAGAGGGTTCAAATGGTTATGTGATTTATTGCGGTGCACCAGAGTTGGCCTTGGTTGTGTATTGATGCAGCGAGGTAAGGTGATAGGTTATGCTTCTAGACAACTTAAGGTGCATGAGATTAACTATCCAACACATGACCTTGAGCTTGCACCCGTGGTGTTTGCACTCATGATATGGAGAAAATTCTTGTATGGTTTCTATATAGATTTGTTCACAGATCATAAGAGCCTTCAGTATGTGTTCACCCAGAAAGATTTGAATCTTCGCTAGAGGAGATGGCTTGAGTTCCTTAAGGATTAAGATATGAGTGTGCATTATCATCCTTCTAAGGAGAATGTAGTTTCCTATGCTCTCAGTAGATAATATAGGGGTAGTGTAGCCCATGTTGAGGAACAAAGGAAGGATCTAGTGAAGGATGTTCACAGGCTTGCTCGCTTGAAGTTTGCCTTATGAGCATATCAGATAACGGTGTGTCAATTAAGAATAGGGCATAATCGTCTTTGGTAGTGGAGGCTAAGGAAAATCAAGATAGTGATCAAATATTGCATGAACTTAAGGGTGCAGTCCATAATTAGTGAGTGGAGGTTTTCTCCCAAGGGGGAGATGGTGAAGTTCCTTACCAGGGTAGATTGTGTGTTCATGATGTGGGCGAGTTGAGATAGAATATTCTTGCAAAAGCCCATAACTCTAGGTATTATATTCATCAAGGTGACACTAAGATGTACGACGATCAACAAAAAGTCTATTGGTGGAATGGCATGAAGACAGATATAGCAGTTTTTGTAAGTAAGTGCCCCAATTGCCAGCAAATCAAGGTAGAACATCAGAATCTACGGGGTATGACTAATGAGATCGATATTCCTACTTGGAAGTGGGATGTTATCAATATGGACTTCATCACAGGATTACCGCATACAGACAGCATGACTCCATTAGGGTGATTATTGATTGGATACCTAAGTCTTCTCGCTTCTTGGCGGTCAAGACTACATATTCAACAGAAGCCTATGCAAGGATTTGTATTATTGAGATTGTGAGGTTGCATGGTGTTCCTTTGTCTATCATCTCAGATAGAGGTCCTCAGTTTACCTCTCATTTATGGGAGTCATTTCAGAAAGGTTTTGGTACTCAAGTTAAAGTTACTACAACATTTAATCCAGAGCATGCCATTCAAACCTTAGAGGATATTTTGAGAGATTGTGTGATTGATTTCAAGGATAGTTGGCATTATCACCTTCCTATTATTTAGTTTGCCTAGAATAATAGCTACCATTCCAGCATTCAGATGGCCCCTTATGAGACTTTACATGGGCATAGATGTAAATCTCCTGTTTGTTGGTTTAAGGTAGGTGAAGCAGCTTTGGTAGAGACATATTAAGTCCTTTATAATATAGAGAAAGTGCATATCCTTAGATGTAGACTTTAGACAGCACAAAGTCCTTAGAAATCTTATGCATATGTAAGGAGAAGGGAACAAAAGTTCAAAGGTGATGATTGAAAGAAAGGAAAGATTATTCCTAAGTATGTAGGCCCTTAGAAGATCATAAAAGGGGTTGGCTAAGTGGAATAGTAGTAAGAGTTGCCATAAGAATTAGCAGTGCATTTGGTCTTCCACATCTCATTCATGATGAAGTGTGTGGGTGACCCAACCTCTATAGTTCCATTAGAGAGTGTGGCGCTGAAAGATAGTTTTTGTTATGAGCATATACCAGTTGAAATTCTTGACTGTCAGGTTAGAAGGTTCAAAAATAAAGAAGTCGCTTCAGTCAAGGTTTTGTTGAGGAGTCAGTAATAGAGGGAGCTACTTGGAAGGAGAACAACTATGGAAGTCAAGTATCCTCACCTCTTTCCTTCAGATTCCACTGTAGCTTGTGGTAATAGTTCCTCTTAAGTTTTCAAGTCATTCATGCATGGATACAGCCTTAGAATCATGTTCCTTCAGTTTGTGCTTGCATTTTTAGCGTATTTTCATGTTATCAGAACTCAATTCAGTCAGAAACTCTGTTCTCAGTGTTTAGTAGAAGGGTTTGCATCTCTCTCTCTCTCTCTAGTTCATTCAAGAACGAATATTCCCAAAGGGATACAATGTAACACCCCGTAGCAAAATAAGACCAAAAACCAACTCTACAGATAATAATATACAGGCGCAACCAATGGTGGCATCGACAGACCATAGCTTGAACCACAGTCTGTCCTGCACAACCGTCGATGGGATGAGAAGCTCCCAAAAATTTCAGCTCTTAATAGTTTATCAAGTCATGGACAATAGACCAACTTCTGTAGGTCAGACGTTGGTCTGTAGCCCGTGACCATCGATCAAGACTGCCCAGAGAAATTTGTTAAGTCTTCGAAAACGGACAGACTTACAGTCCGTGGGTCAGACGATGGTCCATAGTCCATGACTGTCCATCAAGACTCTCTTCACCCACTCTCTGACAAGATCTACAGATGAGCATCAGTGTCCATAGGTGGAAGATTTGCAGATAGTTAAGGGGAAATGCAGTTGGGTCAATTTCAAATGCTCATAACTCTTAGCACAAATTAATTTGGTGTCTCATGACCAACCCACAAATAGTTAATTGAATTATGTTTTCATAGCCACCAACCTTGGTAAAATGAGACCTCCAAGTAAATAGTTATGCCCAGTTTAGTAAAAGCTTGTCGAACAGGCCTAATTGACGGACCCAACGACGGGGCGTTGGTCAGACGTGGACCGTTAATCCGGACCAATGTTTGGTCCGAAAGAAATCTACTCAGGGGTCTTTTGATCTTTTCCCACATTGTTTAAAGCTTAAGTTATGTCATTTTGACCCTAAATAATTAGATTTTAGTCAGTTTAAGCCTAGAAACATAATTAAAACAAATCTAAGTCAAATCATTGATTCAAAAGTTAGAAAAATTAGAAGCAACAAATGAGAAAAAGATCAAGAACCCTAGTTCAAGAATGCAACAAGTTCAAGTAGTTCCAGCCCTGAAAGCTAAGTATTTTTTCATGGATTTCATCATCAGGTACGTGGGATTTCACAAGTGGGCTCCTTTCACCCATTGGGTCCCTAGTTTTCCATCAGTTCTTGATTCTCTTATCATGATTAAACCTAGGGTTTCTATAACTTTGATAGAACTTCATGAATTTATTAAATATATGTTCCAAATCCGATTATCATGTTATTACTCAGATTATCGCATCTATTTCATAAGCCTAACTTTGTATTTCTTTAATTCTTTAATTACACATGATAGGTCAGTTTTAGACACTTCAGATATACATGGCTCAGTTATAAATGCATATTTACAAGATTAATTGTTGCATTCTATGTTTTGATGTTCAATATTTAGCTATGCAGTATTTACAAAAACTCAGACATAATCAGTGAATTTACAAAATCCATGGGAGTAGAATAATAGCGAGTTGGATTAGGGTTTAGAGTAAATAGTCCCAGAACTACTAGCCCAGTAGGTTGTAATTCCCCTCTATGGGCAATTAGTTTAGTGATCACACCAGTATGCCTTTATACATTTGGCAGGTATATTAGGTCCTCTTGATGGGGCGTATACATCAGACTCCACATTAAGCTGATGTGGTTTTATCATCGGTTATTAGTATCTCCCACAGATCAGTAAGACTCTACATTGACCATTTATCAGTATATTCAATTTTTAGTTTCATTATGTGATAAATTTGTCAATGCATTTAGTTAGCTCAGACTACTCTTTATAATGTCAAATTATTATACTTGCTTTTACGCTTGTTCAATTATGTTTTATTTAAGCTTTTCCCTATCCTACATGCTCAGTACCTTTCAAATACTTATGAATATCTATGCTACATCTTCTTGTGATGTAGGTTCAGGTTCTCAGAATCTATATCATGTATAAATCGATTTTCGATCTTCAGTTTAGAAGATCCAGTGGTGATTCCTTTTTCTCCGAGGAGAACAGTCATGAGTTTCTTTTCGATCTTTAGTCATTTAATTTCAATTTTCTAGATTTAGCTGGGGCTTGTCCTTGTATTTCTAGTCCTAAATAAAGGCTTATTTCACACATAGTTAGACTCAGCTTACTATTGAGTTAATATGTCCTTTGTATTAAACTCATCATCTTTCATAATTATTAGTTTTTAGCATATGTGTATTCCCCATCTTTTCAAATTTAATTATTATTTATTTTTGCATCAGTTTATTTTCTTTAGTATGCTCATGATCATTCCATTAGGGTTAGCTTGGGATCACTTGAGATCCTAGGTTCCGTGTCTGTGTCTCGGGGGTAGGTGGGTGCATGACATGTATCACCTTCCGTGATTTGATGAACTTTTTGACAAACTTCAAGGTTCCACTGGATTCGCTTAGTTAGACCTCAAGTCTTGCTATCATTAGTTAAGGTTTTTATAGAGATGAACTCTATTGCGCCAAAAAAAGTAAAAAGAAGGTTAATTATTTCCTGAAATTTGTCGCGTCCTAACTATAGATGTGACACCCTTTACACTGGTAAGAAGGAAACTACATATGATGCATCATAGACACCCTAGGACTCTTTAATATAGTGATCCAATACCAAGTTTGTAACCACCCAAGTCAACACCCTAGACGTATGTGACACTCACGAATCATTTCTAATCCCTGACAAAACCCTTAGCCGGACATAACATTACGCAGATAATGAATGTAATACATAGAATCTTAAATTGATGAGCATTTCATAAAGCTTGAAATCACTATCTTTAAATAATTGGCATAAGTCATAAGTTAAAAAAACATCTTGAGAAATAATGTAAACATCTAATTATGTCTGTTTGTGAATCCTATAGTAGTTAAGGATTGATGTTAGGACAAGATCCATGACTCCTGAAATATTACCAAAATAGAATTTTATATGGAGTCTCCCAAGGCTTGACCAAATCATGTTTATGAGTTTAAGGTGAGTTTTACATGTATGGTCTATGTTTGCATAGGCGATTGTTCCCAAAAGTAAAATGGAAGTAAAGAAGTGAACCCTAATTAGTGTAACTTAAGGGGTTATAGTTAATGTAGGTAGGGGTGTGAGACTCTACTTATACACCACACAAGTTGGCTTTGACGGAAGTCCTATGAGGTTGTTCTATGTACTAATGATATCAATGCAATGTATATTAGGACTTTACATGTTGATGATCCAATATGATATTAGTTTCATTGATGAATATGTAAAATATTAAGATATATGAAATGTTGACATTGCTTATGATCCTTTACTTGGTTTACTTGACTCTGTGACGCTATGGGACTTCACATAGGCATTGTACTTGCATGATTGGGAAGGGGTTGTGAGTAAGGGTCTTATATGTTATGATGTTATGAACTCTTGTACATGAATTGTTGCTAAAACATTATGTTGGAGTTGTTATTCTTATGTGATCTTGATATGATGTCATTCATGTTAATATGACCTTATTTTGATAATATCAATGTTGCCATAAGTTTGTGATGGTAGTGGTCTTATGTTGATTATGGACTTCTTTTAAGTAGTGTTATGCCTATTGTTTTGTATATGTTGTTGATTGTGCATAGAGTATTTTTAAAGTGACATTGCATGGTTTTGAAATAAATGTCCCTTTAAGTATTATTTCAATGTTTATGTGCATATGTCTCCATACTTAGTACATGTGGTTGTACTAGCCCGTATTATTTCCCTTTTCCCAAACAATATCGGTTTGGTCAATTGAGGTATCAAGGTCGCTTGCAAGAAGACATGGACTTTTCCCTAAGTTCTGGTATGTCCTCTAGTTTAAGGATGTTGTCAAGTACTCTACCTTAGTAGTATTGCTATGTTCTAAAGATATTCATTTATTTCCTATTGTTGAAGACATTGTTGTAAACACTATGTGTAAATTATGGATTTGTATAAGTGTTATGCCTGAATCTTCTACATCATTTTAGATGGTTTAATGTGAGATGGTATTATTAGAGTAAATCCTTATATGTTGGTTATGTGGTGTAAACGCGAAGCCTATGTAAGATTCATATGCAAAGAGTCTAAGTAAACTCCATATGTAGTATGTAAGAGGTCTATGTATGCCTCAATATGTAAAATTTCTTAATTTTCTGCATTTTTAACCTATTATATGTTATGACGAATGGTAAGAGGCTGGTCTAAGACCTCTTTGAGGACGATGACACTGGTTATATCTAGGGGGTGGTCCCCTGTCGCAACAAACTTGATATTAGAACATGTGGTTAAAGAAATCATAGGATTGATGTCTCACTAAACAACATCTATGTATAGTTTAGTTCATGGGTGTGAAGCGTGCCACACTTATGAATGAGAGTATATGTGATAGCTAGAAATTATTACTTATTGGTGTTCTTGAAAGTCATGCCATGAGAGTTTAAACTCTATGTGTCCCTTTTTCCTCTAGTCCTTTTCTTGTGGATATAGAAGATGAATACGAGAAGGACGGCTGCAAGGAGAGTGGAGGTAGATATGGCTAATGCAGAAGTTCCTCCCCAAGGTAACCAAGCTCCTCAACAAGGCAATCATGTTCCTCCACAAGACCAAGCTCCGATCATTCCTCCACCTATGACAGATGGAGAGATAAGCTTGGAGGTGCATACCCATGAACAAGAGGTAGCTACCTAATCTCAATCCATCACGACTCAAGCAAATCGGGAGGTTGTACCTCATGTTCAAAAAAATGTTTGTATCATGGCTTCTCGCTTGAAGGATTTCACAAGAATGAACCCTCCTATGTTCTTTGGGTCTATGGTGAATGAAGATCCCAAAGACTTTCTTTATGAGGTCTATAAGATCCTCCATTATATGGGAGTGAATTCTAACGAGATGGCCGATCTAGCCTCCTATCAACTCAAGGATGTGGCTTAAACTTGGTATATCCAATGGAGATATAATTTGTCTTTGAGAGCGGTACCTATAACTTGGGAGGTGTTTAGAAAGCCTTTCCATGCAGGTTCTTCCCAAGGGAGAAAAGGGAGGCCAAATTCAAAGAATTTATCAACCTTCGTCAAGGAGGTATGAGTGTGCAAGGGTACTCCATAAAGTTTACTACATTGTCCAAGTATGTTCCTTCCTTTGAATCTCACCCTGGGGATGACATGAACTGCTTTGTGATGGGAGTGTCCGATGGCCTTATTGAATAGTGTCGTTCAACAAAGCTATATGATAATATGGATATCTCTAGTTTGATGTCTCATGATGAAAAAGTCGAGGACACTAGACTCAAGAGGAAGAATAAGGAGTTTAAGGGGCTTAAGCCATATGAGGGAGGTATTTCTAAGTGTAGGCTTGAAATTCAATACAAGCCTAGTTTCGAGAAGAGGGTCTCCAACCAAGTTCCTTTAAATTTCCCGAAGGCTAACAAGGATACAGTGTCTAACCCTATGTCCTAAAAAGGAAGAAGTGGAAATTCACCTAGTCATAAGCCTATTTGTTCCAAGTGTGGTTAGAAGCATAGGAGTGAATGCTTGGTGGGAACAGAAAATTTCTTTGGTTGGGGAAATGAGGGACATAAGGTTAGGGATTTTCCTAAATTGAAGAGTCAAGATAAGGGCAAGAGTTTCAAGTACCAATGCTATAAAAGAAATCAATTTTATGCTCTCCCCTCTAGGGGTGAGGAAGAGAAGTCACTCGATGTGGTCACTGATACGTTACAATTCTTCTGTATTGATTTTTATACTTTACCTGACCCCATTTCTACTTTATCACTTTTAACTCCTCTAGTATCTAAAAAGTAAGATTTTCTACCAGATATTTTCATAGAACCAATTTTGCTTACGACCCCGGTGGGTGACATCGTTGTGGCTAGAAGAGTATTTAGCAGTTGTCCTATGTCACCGCCCAATAGATTTGAATCGATGGATTTTATAAAGGTTGATATGGTTGATTTTGATGTCATTTTTTGGATGATTGGTTGGATTTTTCTTCTGCTACCATAGATTGTTTAACAAGAGTTTTTTAGTTCTTTTTTATTAATGAACATGTCTAATAGTGGAATGGGGGTAACTCCATTCCTAGAGGTCGTATCATATCTTCTCTAAAATCCTCTAAAATGATTTCTAATGGGTGAGTTTACCATATTTTTAGAGTGAAAGATCTTGGGTCCGACATTTCACCTATAGAGTTAGTCCCTGTTGTGAAGGACATTCTCAAAGTCCTTCCCGAAGAATTGCTAGGGATTCCTCCGAAGCGGGAATAGACTTTGGTATTGACTTACTATGGGACATGAATCCCATTTCAATCCCTCCTTTCCAGATGCCTCTGGAGGAGTTGAAAGAGTTAACACTTCAACTTAAATACTTAGTAGACAAGGGTTTTATGCAACCTGGAATTCACCATGGGGAGCTCTATTGTTGTTTGTTAAAAAGAAGGATGGTTCCCTTTGAAAAAGTATCCTCTCCCTGGGATTGATGACTTGTTTGATCAACTCCAAGGGGCTAAATACTTTTCTAAGATTGACTTGAGGTCCGGGTATCAGCAACTTAGGGTGAGAGGTGAGGATGCACCTAAACAGCTTTTCGGACAAAGTATAGTCACTATGTGTTCTTAGTGATGTCCTTTGGTCTCACGAATTCCCCAATGACTTTTATGTACCTTATGAACATAGTGTTCCAGAATTACCTAGATTCCATTGCGATTGTCTTTATTGACTATATCTTGGTACATTTGTAAAATGAGGGTGACCATATGGACCATTTGAGGGTGGTATTAAAAATCCTTAAGAAACACCAACTATTTGCAGTATAGTAAGTGTGAGTTTTGGTTAATATTAGTGGAGTTTGTTGGTCATATTATCTCAAGTGAGGGCATAGAGGCTGATCCAAAAACATAGAGGCGGTTAAGAAATGGCCAAGACCATTGACTCAAACCAACATTAGAAGATTTTTTTCGTTTTGACAGTACTATAGGAGGTTTGTGGATGGATTTGCGTCCATTGCCTCTCCTTTGACTACCTTGACCTAAAAGAGTGTTAAATATGAGTGGTAAGAGGCATGTGAAAGTAGCTTCAAAATTTTGAAAGATAGGCTTACCTACGATCCGGTGTTGACTTTACCAGAGGATACCAAAGGTTTTATGGTATATTGCAACACTACCCAAGTAGGTTTTGGGTTGTGTCTTTATGCAACATCGGAAAGTTGTAGTCTTTGCCTCTAGAGAACACAAGGTGCATGAGAACAATAATCCAACACATTATCTTAAATTATCGTTCATAGCATTTGGTCAAAAAATATAGAGGCATTACTTATATGGCATTCATGTGGATGTGTATACCGACCATAAAGTCTTCAATATGTGTTTACTCAAAAGTAGTTGAATCTCCGACAAAGAAGATGGTTGGAATTGTTGAAGGATTATGACATGAGTGTTCTATACCACCCCGGCAAGGCCAATGCGATTGTGGATACTCTAAGTCATATGAACATGGGTAGTGCGTCTAATATCGAAGAAGGTAAGAATGACCTACTGAAAGATGTTCATAGGTTTACTCGATTGGGTGTTCAGTTGGATGATTTTAGAAAATTTTGTTTTATGGTTCATAATAACTCTGATTCATCATTAGTGTTGACGTAAACTCTAAGCAACCTCTTGACCCACTATTGATGGAGTTGAAAAATCGGTACTTAGAAACTTTAATGAGTCATTCTCCGAAGGCCGTGATGGTGTTCTAAGGTACCAAGGTGGATTGTGTGTACAAGATGTTGATGATTTGAGGGGAAATGTTTTAAAAGAATCTCATGGTTATCGATATTCTATTCATCCGGGTGCCACCAAAATGACTCTTGATATTATAGAGGTATATTGGTGGGATATCTTAAAAAGGGACCTACTCGAGTTTGTAGCTAAGGTTCCTAATTGACAATAAGTTAAATCTAAGCATCTAAAGCCGAATGGTTTGACTCAAAAAATTTAAGTTCCCACTTGTAAGTGGGAAGATATGAAAATGGACATTGTTTTTGGGTTTCCTCGAACCCAAAAGCAACATTAACCAATTTGGGTTATAGTGGATAGATTAACAAAATATGCTCACTTTATCCCCGTCAAGTCTACTTATACAGTGAACGATTATGCAAGAATAAAAATTGATGAGATAGTAAGATTACATGGAATCCCGTTGTCCATCATATTGAATATAGGTGCTCAATTCACTTCTAGTTTCTGGAGGTCTTTTAAAAAGGGGTTGGGTACTCATTGAAGAATAGCACCACTTTTAATCCCCAAATGGATGGTCATGCGGAGCATACTATTCAAACCCTAGAGATATGTTAACATCTTGTGTGATAGATTTCAAAGGAAATTTGGGCAATCACCTACCATTGATTGAGTCTTCTATAATAATAGCTACCATTCGACTAATTCCATGACACCTTTTTGAAGCACTCTATGGTAGGATGTGTAGGTTTAGAGTAGGGTAGTTTGAGGTAGGTTATTCTTCACTCCCTGGTCCCAAAATAATCTATGACGTTTGCGATAAGGTTCGGGTGATAAGGAACAGGTTAAAAACAACCTATAGTCAGCATAAATCTTATGCCGGCAAAGGAAGCTAAGTCCTTGGTATGTGGGTCCCTTTGATGTATTGCAACGGGTCGAAAAAAGTTGCATATGAGTTGAGGCTACCTAGTGAACTAGCTTCAGTTCATCCGGTATGGAGGCCGAGGCCGACATAAAGTCGCATTATCCTCATCTTTTTGTCTAAAAATTATAGCCAATGTTGAGGTTATTAATAATTCTCTTAGAAATAATGAATAAATTTAAATTTGGCATGTTTTGCAAAAAAATGCATAATTGTTGTAAAAGATTCGTTCTAAAATGAGTTTACATATGAAAATGCTCTTTTGTTTAATTTGCACTTATTTTGTGTTTTCTGTAATTTTGCATTCATAAAATAGTATTGAGAAGGTTAATGTGTTCTGAAAGAATGTTTTCATAAGTTACTTGATGATCATGTTGAGCTCATGTTGATATATACAAGGTAGTTTCTCATGTTGTAAGGTTGAGCTCTTATGTGTAGTAAATTATGATTTGAGTTGTAATGTGTAAATCCCATGGTTGTGTGTTGAATGGCGTTTGAATTACTCTTTTGAGTTGTAACTCATGTTGTGTATGTTTTTGTTGGTTGGGCTGCTAGTATTGAGTCTCCTAATTTCCCCTACAGAAAATGTTTTGTGTCTTTCGGGGACGAATGTTCCTAAGGGGGATAATTTAATACTATGGATGTCCATGACTTAATATATGTCCTCACATGATGAGATAATAGTTGTAACAATGTTTATAGTACTAAAATAAATGATTTAAATCATTTTGGAAGTGTTGGAGTCTAAACGTAATGAAACGTCCATGACGTCTGATGAATTGTGAAATGTTCACTAGTGTGCCTTGGCATGTTTCATTTGGTTTTAAGAGTAAGAATTTAATGAAAATTAGTAAAAAGTGTTAAACATATAAGGAAGTGTGTTTAGGGTCGAAACGTCAGGTTATGACTCCCAAAGGACCAACCTCCAAGGACCCTTCTGTTTGACCCCAAAATTGTCGACTTGACAGTGTGTATCCATGAAGCCAATCAATGAGCCGTCGATTGATGGATGCTCTATCGATGGCTATTTTTGTTGGCACTTAGTTATTTTCAAAAAAAATTATAAATCATAGCCTTTGAATCAAATGACAGCTTGCCAGTATAGTGTCGTCGTTTGATCGACGCCCCGTCGACGGGCAACCGTAATTTGAGGGACGAGTTTCTCTACCAATGATTTTAGCTAGTGACTTAATTAGCTTGTTAGTTAGTTAGTTAATAAATGGTTAAGGGAGGGTTAATTAAGTTTGTTGAGGGATTAAATAAAGACAGAACCTCATTTAAACTAACCTATCACTCCACAATTCCCGAACCCAAATTCTCTCCAACTTCTCTTTTCTTTCTCTCTAAATTGTAAGACCCCGTTGAAGAACGATTAAATGATTGAGTAGGACGTTAAAAAATCACCTTTATCCATCAAAAACAAAGGAATCCAAAGGTATGAAAGCTCTTCACACATAGGATCTCTTTCCCCAAGAGGCTCTTCAAAAATTTATTTCAAAAGATGTCAAAAGCATGGGTTTCTTCTCAATTTCGTCAATTGGTTATTAATTATATTTGATGTTGGTTTATTCTTATTATTAGTAATATATTATAATAATAAATTGAATAAATGTTTTTGTTCTATGATAGAAATTACGAATTGGATATTATACCCTAACCCTAGTTATGAATTGGACTTGTAGATTATTAGGGTTGTTGGAATTGGTTATGTCATTGTGTAATTAAGTATATTATTATGATGATGAGTGGATTATTTGATAATTGTGATTAATTGAGCGTGAGATTCTTGATTAAGTCCATGGAGGATATTTTGTAAGACTTTGTGATCTTGAACTCTTTACTTCAATAATGATGGATTATATTTGGTGATGATGTTGTGCAATTGAAGTAATATATGTTATTAGATTAAGAAGAGGATGAGAGGATTATTATGATGAATTGTATTCACTATATTAATTGTGAGATCATTTTATGTTTATGCTGATACAAAGTTGAAATGTGAACCACTTATGTACACCTTACTATGAAATGAATATGATGTCTTGATGTAACGAATGATGGGTTATTAGGAAAGGACATTCTCATGCAATATAAAATTAGCTAATGACATGATATACTAGGGGTTAGTCTCTTATGAACTATACTAAAATATGATTATTAAGAATGACTGAAAGACACTTCAAAAAGGGATTTTAGCTTAGCACCGAGTGAACCTTACAATGTGAGGTGTTGACTCCCCATAAAAGGGAGATTCACGAAACATTCTCATATCATGAGGAATCCAATTGCTAATGGGCATGTACAGTGTTCAAGACATATCTCCTAGTTCCAAAACTATGTTTCCTTCATAGAAATACTAGCTAGTGGATCCACCTAGAATGTTATATTCAATTTTTTGTCCTACCTTATCAAGTAGACCACATTATTTCTGTGTAAGGTTTCATCACACCGTATTCTATGTTTAGCTCACGTAGTCTATGTCAGTTAAGGTGATTGTCCAAAAAGTGAAATGAAAGTAACGAAGTGAACAACTAGGGTGACTTAAAGGGATGTACTTAGTGTAGGTAGGGGTATGAGACTCTACTTATACACTACACAAGTTGTACTTGAGGGAAGTCATAGGAGGTTGTTCTTATGTACTAACGATATGAATGTAATATATATGCTGAGTTTACATGTTTATGATCCTATATGAGATTAGTTTCATTAGTGAACATTCTATTGGTCTTTGTTGATGTACATGACTGTGAATATGTAAAATATAAAGATGTATGAAATGTGGACATAGCTTATGATCGTTTACTTGGTTGACTTGACTATGTGGGGTTATGGGGATTCACATAGGTATTGCACTTGTAGGCTTGGGAAGGGATTGTGTGTAAGGGTCTTTTATGTTGTGATGTTATGAACATTAGTACATGAATTATTGCTAGGACACTATGGTGGAGTTTCTATACTTTTATTATCTTGATATGATGCCATTCTTTGTTATATGAGCTTATGTTTGATAATATCCATGTTGACTTGATTTTGTGATGGTAGTGGTCTTATGTTGATTATGGTCTTGTTTTGAGTAATGTTATGTCTATAGGCTTGTATATGTTCTTGATTGTTCAGAAAGAATTTTCAAAGTGACTTCGCATGTTTTTGAACTAAATGTCCCTTTAAGCATGATTTCAATGTTTTTTGAGCATATTTTTCCATACTTCGTACATATGGTTGTACAAACCCATATTCTTTTCTTTTTCCCAAAAATTGTAGGTTTGAGCATTTGATTTATCAATGTTTTTTGCAAAAAAACTTGGACTTTTCCCTATGTTTTGGTAGGTCCTCTAGTTTGAGGATGGTGCAACATACTCTACCTTAGTAGTATTGCTATAGTTTAAAGACATCCATTTATTTCCTACTATGAAGATATTCTCGTAAGCCCTATGTGTAAATAATGGATTTGTATAAAGTCTATGATCGAATGTACTACTTTATTTTAGACGGTTTAATGTGAGGCGATATTATTAGACTAAATTCTTATATGTTAGTTATGTTGTCTAAACAAGAAGCCTATGTCATCTTCAAATGTAAGAAGTGTAAGTAAACTCCATATGTAGTATGTGAGAGGTCTATGTATACCTGAGTATGTAATAAATTTTAATTTTCTACATTTTTAACTTATGATGTGTTATGGAGAATGCTAAGAGGCTTGTCTAAGTCCTCTCCAAGGATCATGGGACTTGTTACATCTAGAGGTGCTCTTCGGTCGTGACATCTGGGTTGTAGGCTCCAGGTGTAACAAACTTGGTATTAGATCATTGTTCAAGAATCCTATGGATTCTATGAATTGATGTCTGTAGAGTCATAATTATCAATTTGAATAGCACAATATCTATAATTAGGAATCTGCAACATTTTGGAAAATTCTCACTTATTTGTTACATTCATTTTGTGTGTTAGAGTTTGATCTTTACACATTTCTTCTAATACGCTCTTGCACGTCTTTTCAAATAATCATGCCTCCATGAAGGAATTTCTGATGTCATTCGTCCATGCATAATTTTGAGAAACAAGGGTAAGCCAATGCACATTATGTTCAACCCAAGGAAAAGTTAGAATTACTGAATTCTGAGAGACTATCCAGATGTTGAACCAAGTGGTGACCAATAAAGATTGGAAACAAAGAAGAGCTACACAAGAAGTGACTTCTAACTCTAGGATCTGAGAGTAATTAATGATGAATCCTCCGAGTTTTAAAGGTTGAAGGACTACTAAGGATCAGGAGATTTTAATTGATGAACTGAAGAAATTAGTTGACGTTATGCATGTTGCCTATATTGAGTGTGTTGAACTAGTTGCATGTCAAATAAAGATTGTTTCTAAGCCTTTGTTTGATCAATAGAAAGAGGGTAGAGATTAGAAAGCACCATCTACAAGTTGGGCTTAATTTAAAGAGGCCTTCTTCGGGTTTTTGTTCCCCCGAGACTTGAAAGAGGCTAAGGTATGAGACTTTATTACCCTTAAAGAAGAGTCTCTAAGTGTTCAATGAGTTTGAGTTCAAGTTCACCCAAGTGTACCATTATGCATCGAAGAGGGTTGAAGATATGAGGAGTTGAATGAGTCTTTTTATAGTTGGGTTGTACCATCTATAGAGAAAAAAAAGGTAGGGTAGCAATGCTTATTGAAGACATGGATATATTGATCTTGATAATTTATGTGGAGCAGGTTAAGGAAGAGAAACTGAGGTATAGAGAGAAATATAGAAACAAGAAGGCTAAGACAGGTATTTAATATTAGTAGAAGAAAAGTAATGTGAACCATTCGTCCTTTCAGAAAAAGAAGAAGGGACCTTCTCCATCATCTTCTAGTGCACAAGCACCCCAAAACAAAGATGAGTATTATATCACATATTCTAAACATTTCAGAGCTAGACTTGCACAGTCTCACGGTAGTGTGTCTCAAGGAGATAACTAGGCTCATGCATGTGCTATGTGTGGTAGAATCATGGTATCATTATGAATATACAAACCAAAACTATAGTTAATAAAATAAAAGAGGAGAAAATGCCTTTCCGACACCCCCTCGTAAGTCATGAATGCCAATCAGGTTGTTTCAAGTGTGGACAACATAGTCATGAAAAAGTGACCTATTAACCGACAAGGTAGTTGAAAGTGGTGCAATAAACCCTAATCTTCTTTAATTTCTCAAACAGAGGGTATACTTCTTGTACTGGTGAAGAAACAAACCGCCTTTATGTTATCACCAGTCACAATGATCTAGAGGATTCACCAAATGTTGTAGTTAGTATGATCCGACTCTTTCACTCTAATGTTTTATCTTTGTTAGGCCAAAAATGAGTTTATCTTTCGTAACTCCATACGTTGCTATGAGTTATTATGTTACTCCTGAGAAACAAAGTGAACCATTATGTGTTTCTACACCTGTTGTTAATTCCACTCTAGCAAAAAGAGTCTGCTTTGATTATCCAATTTCCATAAATCACAAGAGTACCATGGCTAATTTGATTGTGTTTGATAAGGTAGATTTTGATGTCATTCTTAGTATGTATTAGTTTCATACCTGTTATGGCTTAGTTGGTTGTAGGACTCGAATAATAAAGTTTAATTTTACAAATGATTCTGCCTTAGAGAGGAAAAGTAGTTCAGCAGTGCCTAAGAGTAGTTTCATTTTGTACCTTAAGCAAGGACGTTAGTTTCTAATGGGTGCATTACGTAGTTTGAGTTAATGAATCTATTGTTGGTATAATCCTTATGTAGTCAATTACAGTAGTAAAAGAGTTTCCATAAGTGTTTCCTGATGATTTTTCTGGAGTTCATTCTAAGAGAGAAATAGAATTCGACATACATATACTTCAAGATACATGTCCTATATATATTCCTCTATATCGAATAACATCATTAGAGTTAAAAGAGATTAAAGAAAAGTTGAAAGATCTCCATGATAAGCGTTTCATTCGACCAAGTGTCTCACCTTGGGGTGCTTCAGATTTACATCAAAGAAAGAAAGATGGTTTCTTTATGATGTGTATAGATTAGTTGAACAAGGTTACCATCAAGAACAAGTATCTTCTCCCAAGGATTGATGATACTTTTTATCAACTTTAGGGTACAACCAGCTTCTCTAGGATATATCTCAGATGTGGCTACCATCAGTTAAGTGTAAGGGAAGGTAATAATCCAAAGGTATCTTGAAGGACCCGTTATGGTCATTGAGTTTCTTTTTATGTCATTCGGTTTAAATAATGAACCTGCAACATTCATGGACTTTATGATTAGAATATTAAAATATTATTTATATTTTTTTTGTTGTTGGTTTCATTGATGACATTCTAATATATTCGAGGAATGAGGAAGATCTAGATAACCATCTCAAAGTAGTTTTTTAGACTTATGAATATAAGTAGTTATATTCTATGTTCTTTAAACGTGAGTTTTTGCTTGAGTTTGTGGTGTTATTCAGCCAAATAGCTTTCAGTGATAGAATTAGAGTTGATATCCAAAAGATAGAGGCAAGGCAGAATTGGCCTAGACCCACATCTCCAACTAATGTTAAGTGTTTCGTAGGTTTGGGTTGCTAGTATATAAGGCTCGTAGAGGGTTTTTCACCCATTTTGTCTCATTTGATCAAATTGACTCAGAAAACGGTGAAAGTTCAATGATATGAATCTTGTGAGAAAAGCTTTAAGGAATTGAAGAAGAGATTGACGATTGCCCTAGTTTTAACCTTACTAGAAGGTACTCAAGGTTTTCTTGTGAATTGTGATGCATCAAGATTTTGTCTGGATTGTGTATTAATGTAGAATGACAAAGTTATTGATAATGCCTCAAGATAGTTGATTGTTCATGAGAATAATTACCAATCTTGACATAGAGTTAGTTCATGTAGTACTTTCTTTGCAGATATTGTAGCATTACGTGTAGGGTGTTCATGTTGATGTATTCACAGACCATAAAAGTCATCAATATGTATTTACTTAGAAAGAGATAATCTGAGGAAAATCATGTGTATAGAATAACACAAGATTATGGCATGACTAATTTTTATCACCTTGTTAAGGCTAATGTTATTATTGATGCTTTAAGTAGCTTGCCGATGGGCAGTACCTCCTATGTTAAGGAAGAAATGATAGAATTAGCAAATATATATGCATAGACTTGCACATTTAGGATTCCAACTTATGAATTCCACACAAAGTAGGAGTAGTGGTGTTGAATGGGGATGAATCATCCTTAGTGTAAAAAGTGAAACAAAAGTAAGACCTATACCCAATTTTGCACGAATTGAAGGAAAACGTTCATAAGAAATACATAATATCTTTTGAACATATTGGAAATGGAGTATTAAGGTATCAAGGTAGGTTGTGTGTACCAATGGTGGATGGACTAAAAGCGTGGATCATGGATGAAGCTTATATCATGAGATATTCCATTCATCCTAGTTCCACATATATGTATCGTGATTTGAGAGAAGTGTATTGGTGAAATAGTATAAATAAGGGGATTATAGATTTTGTTGTTAAGTGCCAGAGTTTCCAACAAGTTAATATAAAGAACCAAAGGCCTGATGGTTTGGCTCATAATATAGAACTTTCCAAATGTAAGTGGGAGATGATTAATATTGATTTCATTTTAGGCTTACCAAGGCCTCAGACAAATAATGATTCTACTTGGGTATCATCAATAGAATGACTAAATGAGCATACTTTTTTACCGGTAAAGACTACTCATTCAGCAGAAGATTGTGCTAAGTTTTATCGTCAATAAGTATTTTTACTTCGTAGGTTACATTCTCCATTATTTCAAACAGAGATGCACAATTTACTGCACAATTTGGAAGTTATTCCATAAAGTCTTGGGTTCAAAGGTTAAATAAAGTACTGGGATCGATCGGCAAGCAAAGCACACTATTCATACCTTAGAGTATATGTTGAGGGTGTTAGTGAATGATTTCAGAGGTATTTTGTATGATCACCTACATCTCGTTGAGTATTCATACAAGAATAGTTACCTCTTTAGCATTGAAAATAGTCCTGATGAAGCTCTTTATTGGAGAAGATGTAGATCTCCTATTGGATTGTTTGATGTTGCTGAAGCTGGGTTGATCGGACCAGATTTAGTTCATCAAGCTATGGAGAAGGTAAACGTTATTCAAGAGTAGTTGAAAATAGCGTAAAATCCTACACTAATGTTGGGAGATGAGAGTTAGAATTTGAATTAGATGACTTAGTCCCCGTTATATCGAACCTTATCAAATATCCAAGGGGATTGACATAATAACTTATGAATTGGAGTTACCCCAAGAGTTAGCAGTGATTCAAATGACATTTCAAATCTCCTTGATGAAGAAATGTATGGGAGATTCTTCATTGATCATTCCAACCTAAGATGTTGCGATCAACGATAGCTTGTCTTATGAGGAGATTTTCGTTCAGATTCTAGATCGCCAAGCTTGCATGTTGAGAACAAAAGAGGTAGTGCTAGTCGAAGTCTTTTGGAGCAACCAATTTTTTAAGGAAGTTGCTTGGGAAGAAGATATAGATATCAAGAAGACATATCCAAATCTCTTCCAATTCTGAGAAGTTTCAAATGAAGTTACTAATCATTTCTTGGTATTTATATATAAGTTGGCATGTTGTTTTCCATTTGCTTATTCGTGATTGAACTAAATATTGCATGTTACACCCTTAACCTATTAAGAGTAAGCCCACACGAGGAAGAATGTTCCTAAGGGGAAGATTTTGTAAGATCTCGCAATTTGAAAAAACTTGGAAGAAGCAAATAATTTGAAATAGTCATTTTTGGAAAGAATGAAAATCTGGAAAAAAAATTATGTTAGGAAAAGTTGAGTTTTTGTCAACTTCAAACTAGCATAAGTCCTAAATCAGGATGATTTAGGTGTACTTCTAGATGGTAGGAATTTTATGATTCCATAAATTGGACTCATTTGCGGAATTATTTTGATAGAAATAGTGTCCTCAAATGCTTATTTAGGCTCAATACCTAATGAAAACTATAAAGTTTCACGTATTTAAGGTTTTAGTGCAAGCATGGAGACTCAAGCGCAAAAGGGAATAAAAGGGCTGAAAAGAACGAAGAAACAGAAGCGTAAGCATCATCAAGTTCACTTGTCGGGTCGCCGAAGGAACATATGCTGCCCTTTGTTCCAGCGTGCGAACTCCTAAAGGATGTGGATCAAAAAGGCGATGAAAGGAGAAGTTTACACTTGACTACGTTAATAAATGTTATACTTCCCGATGGTCCAGAACATAATAATTTTGAAGAGAAGGAAAGAATAGTATTGAAATAGAATAAGGGGGAGTCGCTGAGTCATTCGGTGATATATATTAATCTGTTCGAATGGTCCACCGCAACGCATAATTTTAAAACTCTAATTACTAGTCTTTATTATTGTTTTTATTACATCAAAAAATTTACATAGTTTTAGACTTCAAGATATTATTTCCTTGTATTTTGTCTAAAATTTGCAGATGGTTTTAATAGATTTGAAGAAACAAGGTTGTTATCTACCCCAATTTCAAAGTAGAACTTCTCCATTCACATTCCTTGGCTTAAATGAAGGTTTAATTTCTTTTACCCATTTTATTTTACTATCATTTTTGTTGTATTTTTTATTGCCTTATATGTGGCTAAAAAAACCCCATTATTGGGGTGTGATTTAGAAAATATGAGTTGTTATTATTGTTGGGTCTTACTTGTTGACTGGTTAGATGTATCGTAATGGGGATTCTGATAGTGTTTGTGGTAACTTAATGGGTTTGTAGATACAAATAAAAACTCACCCATGTGTTTTTTCCTTTCTCAAAAGGGAAGTCGTGAAACAAAGAATAATGGCATAAAGAGTGGTTCGACATGAGGTTCAGCCCGAAAGGGTGAGCCCTATTACCATATCTTAACACTTAACTCGAAAGAGTGAGTGGGTTAAGGATAGGCTTGTCTTTATGAGGTAAATGGCTGTCTGAGAGGTACATATTTAAAACGGGGTAAGTTGCTTGAAAGAAAACTTATTTTAACCTAAATCTTAGTCTAGTCACTATTATCGTTAAAATTTCCTATTGAAAGCATGTCCCAAATGGTTTATATTAATTTGTATTGCGGTCACAACCCTAAGAACTTCTCCCCATACTTGATTTTCCTTAATTATTAAAGTTTTTACAGTACTTGTGACAAACCCTCATAAATATTTGACACTTTTGTCCATAACATAATGATTATGAAGAGAAGGAAAGAATGGTAATGAAATAGAAGAAGGGGGAGTCGCCGAGTCATTCCGTGATATATACTAATCTCTTCGAATGGTCCACCGCAAGGCATAATTTGAAAACTATTAGTACTAGGTTTTGTTATTATTTTTCTCACATCCAAAAATTTTCATAGTTTTAGACTTCAAACTATTATTTCCATGTGTTTTGTCTAAAATTTGCAGATGGTTTTGGGAGATTTGAAGAAACAAGGTTTCTATCTACCCCAAGTTCCAAGTGGATCTTCTCCATTCATATTCCTTGGCTTAAATCAAGGTTTAATTTCTTTAACCAATTTTATTTTACCTTCATTTTAGGTGTATTTTTTATTTCCATATATGTTGCTAAAACCCCCCATTATTGGGGTGTGATTTAGAAAATATGAGTTATTATTATTGTTGGGTCTTACTTGTTGATATGTTAGATGTATTTTAATGGGGATTCAGATAGTGTTTGTGGTAACTTAATGGGTGTGTAGATACAAATACAAACTCACCCATATGTTTTTTGCTTTCCCGAAAGGGAAGTCGTGACAAAGAATAATGGCCTAAGGAGTTGTTCGACATGAGGTTCAACCCGAAAGGGTGAGCCCTATTACCATATATTAACACTTAGCTCGAAAGAGCTAGTGGGGTAAGGCTAGGCTTGTCTTTATGAGGTAAATGTGTGTCTGAGAGGTACAGATTTGAAATGGGGTAAGTTGCTTGAAAGAAAACTTATTTTAACCTAAATCTTAGTCTAGTCACTATTATCTATAAAATTTCCTATTGAAAGCATGTCCCAAATGGATTATATTAATTTGTATTTCGGTCACAACCTTAAGAACTTCTTCCCATACTTGATTTTCCTTAATTATTACAGTTTTTACAGTACTTGTGACAAACCCCCATCAATATTTGACACTTTTGTCCAGAACATAATGCTTTTGAAGAGAAGGAAAGAATGGTAATGAAATAGAAGAAGGGGGAGTCGCCGAGTAATTCTGTGATATATACTAATCTCTTCGAATGGTCCACCGCAACACATAATTTGAAAACTATAATAACTAGGCTTTGTTAATATTTTTCTGACATCCAAAAATTTTTTCATAGTTTTAGACTTCAAATTATTATTTCCTTGTACTCTTTCTAAAATTTGCATATGGTTTTGGGAGATTTGAAGAAAGAAGGTTGTTATCTACCCCAAGTTCTAAGTGGATCTTCTCCATTCATATTACTTGGCTTAAATCAAGGTTTATTTTCTTCTACCAATTTTATGTTAATATCATTTCAGGTGCATTTTTTATTGCCTTATATGTGGCTAAAAAACCCCAATATTGGGGTGTGATTCAGAAAATATGAGTTATTATTATTGTCGGGTCTTACTTGTTGATAGGTTAGATGTATTTTAATGGGGATTCATATAGTGTTTGTGGTAACTTAATGGGTTGGTAAATACAAATACAACCTCACCCATGTGTTTTTTGCTTTCCCGAAAGGGAAGTCGTGAAACAAAGAATGATGGCCTAAAGAGTGGTTCGACATAAGGTTCAGCCCGAAAGGGTAAGCCTGATTACCATATTTTAACACTTAGCTCGAAAGAGTGAGTGGGGTAAGGCTAGGCTTGTCTTTATTAGGTAAATGGGTGTCTGAGAGGTACATATTCGAAACGGGGTAAGTTGCTTGAATAAAACTTATTTTAACCTAAATCTTAGTCTAGTCACAATTATCTTTAAGATTTGCTATTGAAAGCATGTCCAAAATGGTTTATATTAATTTTTATTGCGGTCAGAACCCTAAGAACTTCTCCCCATACTAGATTTTCCTTAATTATTACTGTTTTTACAGTACTTGTGACAAACCCCTATCAATATTTGACACTTTTGTGTCACCTCTTTAATTGGTAATGTTTTTATTTGTTAGTCTATTTAACTATTACTAAATAGAATGGAACTCTGATTGACTACATCTATTTGAAACTTCTATGTGTAAATGTAGTTGAGTAGAGTCTTCATTTCTTTAGTTGTTGTTTTTCTAACCTTACTTTCGATTTTTTTTTTGTAAAAGTTGTGCTTTGAAGTAGAGTGAAGGTAAATTGAGTGCATGCCTAATAAGTAAGAGAGTTTCCCCCACTAGAGTAAATGATGGTATGAGACCGTTTATAGACCTTCAAGAAGACGGAGTGGGAACAAATACGTCATCGTGCGCAAGGTTTAAAGGGATAATATCTCAAGTCCCTAACCATGGCATTCCTTATATGGTCCTTCTTGACTGCTTCTATAGATGCCTCTTCCCCCATAAACAAGCAATTGCTAACCAACTAGTCCCAAGAGGGATTGGACAAGTGCCCTACATGATGGTCACCCAGTTGTTAGTCCACATGGATAACGCTAAGCGACAATCAGATAGTAATGCATTGCTGGCCGAGCTAAGGACATAGGTGGATGGATTAGCCAAGAGACTGATGAAGATCGAATTCAATAGAAGAGAAAAATCAATAGGGACACAAACTTGAAATTCGTTGTTGATATTCTCTATAGCATTTAACTAAAGTTAAGTGAAAAAGATGGAGCGTTGGAAGAGATAAAAGAGGACACTGAAGATATGAAGTCAATATTTTTGTATCACTCCCAAGCTGTCCAGCAACTAACAAAAGCTTGTAGAGCAAGCATCACTTCATGTTCACTCACAAGAAAAAAGGGGCTACCTAATAAAGATGTGGGTGGCTCCAACAAAGAAGCTCGAAGTAGTTACTTTTGTCATGCCACAATGTTAACTCAGGCGTTCTTGGGGAGGAATCCCAAAACCCCATAGTATCTTATATTTGTGTATTGTTAAAATAATAATATTTTAGTTTTGCATATTGAAGTCTGGTATGTGTTAAAAAGGTGCAAAATTGCGTGCAAAAAACCAAGATTGCTATTTGCCGGAGACGATGGCAATCAAGGTTGTTCCGCTATTTGAGTGAAGGCACCATCTATGACTTGAGTCTGTAAAACTCAGCAAGAACAAGAAAGTGTCGGCGATTTTCCTCCCTGATCGGTGACCTCGATAGTCACTGCCGTTTGAATATTCATAGTTATTGAGAAATTCCATAAAACTCAACAAAGTAAATATTTATTCAGCAATGCGCCAAATCACTCAAAAGTCAAATGTTTTCACTTAAGGTGAACAAACTGGATAAGCAGCAAGCCGACGCACAAAAAGGTTGCAGATGAATCATACGAGAATGTGGGTTGAAGATAGGCGCATTGGACTACTGAGAAAAGTTGTACAAAGCTTGATGAATCACTCAGAAATGCACCCAATGCCCCCACCATACCATCTGTTTAACACAACATATGTTGAAGAACTCCAACTCGAAAAACCTACATAACAAGGATTATTCTCTAGACTTATCTCCTTCTTCCTTTAATTTGATATATTTAATAATGTGGTATATTTGCGGACAAATATTTTTCTGTTGTGGCCGGGAGAATCTCACCTTCACTTGCTTGATAGGATATTTATGTCTTTATATAATTGGGTTGTGTGTTTAAAATTATGTTTCTATAATTCTTGTGAAATTGTTTGAGATTATGGCTCTTCTTTTGGTTTAATTGCAAAAGATTTTGACCGTTTCAATAAATGTTCAATTTTAGAAAAAATTTCGCAACCTTTTGTTTTGAAAGTGGCTTTTCTCGTACAAATTTATGTCTGGGTTTTGATCAATACTGATGACTTGAATAGTGATGTCAATCGAAGAAACATTAAGGTGTGGCGACAAAGAGACTAAATGGAGCTACATCAACAATATGTGAACTCTTTGCATTTTATTGTCATTAGCCATGTATCAAATTTCTCTTTTAATGATCGCTCCACACTTGCGAAAGTGTCTAGTCTTTTTTACCTTTAGTATTGATGCCATGAGTTATGATCAAAATTTGAACTATCCATGAATTAACCTAGAATTTGTCCGTTAGTCAAGGTTTAATCTTAAGATGAATTTTTGGAACTTTAAAGACTGTGAGACTATTTGAAATATATCTCTCTTGTGACATACCCGTGAGCGAGTGAAATCTTTTGAACAACCCTTGAGCCTTACCCTTCTTTGAAAGAAATATTGTGAAAAACTTGAACTTTATTCAACCACCGCTTATAATCATCATGACTTTTGATATAAATAATATCCAAATTAATCCAAAAACATCAGTTGGTGGTGTGGTGAAGGGGAAAAAGAGAATTCAAGAAGTGTAAGAATAGTCTTCGTGACCCATAATATTGCAAACAAAGGTAAACCCTAGCTATAAAAAAAGAAAGAAAAACAAAAAGAAACCAAAAGAATTAGAATGAAAAAACTTGTGGATAAATGTCCAAAAGAAATTTAGGTTCCCATGAAATCCATCAAATAATAGGATAACTTAGAAGCAATAGAATAAAAAATGGTTGAAGAAGGTGGAGAACTAGAAGTGTTTGTCAGCTCCACAATATGTGAGGATTTATAGTCACTATGACTAAATAACCATTCATTTTCACTAAGCCCAATTACAAGCATTTGAAAACCCTTTTTCATCTTGAGTAAGAAGAAACTAAGTTTATTTGAAATAAGGTCAAACCTATGGGTGAAAATATGCATTATGTTTTTTTAATTTGAGTGTTGCATCTGCTTCTTTATCTTAAAATTGATCAACCAATGCGCATTAATATGGAATCATTCTTTGTGTGAGGTCATTCTATATTGTTCTTGAACTTGAACCTGCATTAGTAGCAAGTATAGTGAGCATGAGAATCTTTGGTAATGGTGTATCACAATTTGAATTTTTAAGTACACAATTGATCTTTGCATGAGTAGTATGAATCTTTTTTTGATTATGTCTTGTGTAGCACTATTATAGTCATCCTATTTGAACTACTGGTCTTGACTTTTACTTGAGGACAAGCAAAAGATTAAGCTGGGGGTGTTGATGAGTCCACAAATTTAACTCATTTAAGACTTTATTTTGATAGAAATAGTGTCTTCATATTCTTATTTAGTGTCAATATTTGATGAAAAATATAATGTATACGGTATTTTAAGTTTAGTTCAATCAAGGACACTTAAATGCAAAATGAAACAAAAAGCCTAAAAAGAACGAAGAAACTGAATCCTGAGCATCACCAAGTTCACTTGACGAGTCGCCGAAGGAATGTACCCGTCCTTTCTTCCAACATGCGAATCCCCAAAGGAGGTGGATAAAAATGGTGATAAAAGTATTATTCGGCGCTTCCTTGAATCATTTTGTAACACAATGCTATACCTCAAATGGTCAGAACATGAAGATATTGAAGGCAACAACAAAACGATGATGAAATAGAACAAGGACGAGTCATCGAATCATTTGGCAATCTAGATTAATTGATCCCAGTGGTAGTCGCAACACTTATTCTGAAAAATATAAATACTACACTTAGTTGTTTTTCTCAAGAGATCCGAACATTTCATTATAGTAGCCTTTCTAATATTATTTCCTTGTCTTTTTCTCTCATGTTTCGAGAGGTTTTTGGGAGACTTAAAAAAAGAAGGTTTTGTTCTTCTCCATGTTGGAAGTGGGTCTTATTCATTCTTTTCCCTTTTCTTAAATAAAGGTTTAAATTCTTATACCCTTTTGATTTTAATACATTTCAGGTGTGTTTTGTTATTGCTTGAAGTTTGGCTAAAACCCCCATTCATTGGGTGTGATTTAGAAAAACTGAGTTGATATTATTTTTGGGTGTTGCTTCTTGATAGGTTCAATGTATTTTGGTGATTATTTAACATAGTGGTTGTGGTTTAACTTAATAGGTTTGTCGTTTCAAATACAAACTTGCCCATGTGTTTTCAATATGCCTGAGAAAGAGGTCGTGAAATAAAGACCGCTCGAATAATGGCTTATGGACTAGGTCGACATGAGGTTCAGCCCATTGAGAACTAGTCCCATATCCTAACACTCCGGTTGTGAGAGTGAGTGGGGTAAGGAGTATATTGGCCTTTAAGCAGCAAATTGGTGTTCAAGAGGTACACATTTAAAACGGGGTATGTTTCATAAGAGAGAACTTATTTCTACCTAAAATATAGCCTAGTGAATATAACTATGAAAATTTTCTAGTGAAACCATGTACCAAACGATTTATCTCGATTTGTATTGTGGTAACACTCCATTATTTTCTTCCCATGCTTGATTTTCCTTAATTTTTACCATTTTTACTATACTTTTCACAAACCCCCATCGATATCAAATACTTTGGTGCAACCTCCTTTGATTTATGTTGTTTTAATTCTTTAATCTATTAGCTATAACTAATTAGAATAAAATTCAAATTCACTACATCTTCTCGAAACCGCTGCCTTGGAAAATGATTCCAACCCTTGGTTGGGCTAATAAACTACAAACGATCATAGACACTTATGTCGTAGGTTAGTGTCATTTGAAATGATAAGCATCAGTAAAATGCTGGAATAATCTTCCCAATTCCACTGAGTTTGTGCGATAACGAGTTTGTATTTGTAAGATATGCCCTCTGGATGTTGGTTTGTCCAATAACAAAAGTCCAATCTGAATTTTTGAAGGGCATTTTAGTAATTTACTTTAAAAATTGTTTTAATTCATTTTTAGGAGTTTAATTAGGGTAAAATCAAATTTTAATCAGCATAGAAAAGTTGAAGTTAAGTTTTGTCCATTTTTGAGAGGATTATTTATGGATTTGATCAAGGGGTAATCCTTACGCGGTATGTGAGATCACATAGCTTTCTATTAGTTAACCCACACACCAATCATGATTTGTTTCAGATTACTTAAGTCTTTGAATGTTTAGAAATTTAATTTTTGATTGGTTTGTTGATGTTCCTTTGAGTTCTTGAGTTTTTGAAATGTTAGTAGTTTTTAATCTGAATTCATGTAAATAGGTGTTATTTCGAGTTGAATCTTTAATAATTTTAACACCTAATTGATTATATGTGTTTTTGTAAAGAATCAAGTGAAATTATAGGGTTTATAGATGAAAAATGAAGAAAAAAAATTGGGGAGCACCTGGGGAGGGTCCTTGGGCATTTCCCCTCTCTGTGCCCCAAAAAAGGGTCTCTAAATTAATACCTGGGCCACTACACCATCAAGAGCACCCCAAGTTATTATCTTATTTTCACGGGCTGGTGCCTTCAACAAGACAGAGCACCTGAAGTATTGTTTTCTTAATAGCTATTTGGATTACAATCAAATCTCTATTGACCAAGAGTACCAACATAAGACCACCTTCACTTGTTCCTATGTGACGTTTGCATTCAAGAGGATGCCTTTTGTGTTATGTCATGCACCGGAGATTTTCCAGAGATGTACGATGTTAATATTGTCCGACATGGATGAGGACACTATTGAGGTGTTTATGGATGACTTTTCATTAGTTAAGGACCCCATTGATCGGTGTTTAAGTCACTTGGCCAAGGTTCTCAAAAAATTTAAAGATTGCAATCTTCTGCTAAATTAGGAAAAATGTCACTTTATGGTCAAAGAAAATGTAGTATTGGGCCATCGCATCTCGTAAAAGAGATATAGATTGATCGAGCAAAAGTTGAAGTTATAGAGAGACTACATCCATCCATCTCTATAATAGGTGTGAGAAGCTTTATGGGACAAGCGGGTTTCTACCGGAGGTTTATTAAGAATTTCTCAAAAATTGCATATCCTCTACGTAAATTACTAGAAAAGAAATGCAAATTCCATATGAAGAAATACAGTCTAAAGGCGTTTGGATATTTGAAGTAGAAGTTGGTGTCTGCGCCTATAATTATTTCCCCAGATTGGAGTAATCCATTTAAAGTGATATGTGATGCTACTGGTGTTGCTCTTGGTGTGGTATTGGGACAAACAATGGATAAAATACTTCACCGCATCTATTATGCAAGTAACTCCCCAAATAAAGCACAAAAGATTTACACTGTGACTTAACAAGAGCTCCTAATGGTGGTATTTGCCATAGAAAAATTCTACTGCTATTTGCTTGGCTTAAAAGTCATAGTGCATACTGACCAATCCGCTTTGAGATTGATGGCAAAGAAGGATGTGAAACAATTGTTGATAAGATGGGTGTTACTATTTAAAGACGTTGATTTTGGGTGAAATATAGAAAAGGGACTGAAAATCAAGTTGTTGATCACTTGTCCAAATTGGAGGATTAAGTTATGTGAGAGTTGGTGAAAAGGCTGAAATTGATGATACCTTCCATGATGAGCATTTTTTGGCCACTTCTCATGATTTGATACCATGATTCATCGATTTTGCAAATAATCTATATACTGATATAGTTCCATCAGAGGAAGAAGTTCATGCATAATGTGAAAAAGTTATTTTGGAATGAACCTTACTTATCCCAGAGTTGTGCTGATGGGCTTATTCGTCGTTGCATGCAGCAAGTGGAGATTCTAAGTGTTTGGGAGGCATGCCAATCCTCGACTGTGGATGGGCATCATACTGGTATACGGACTGCCCACAAGATTGTGCTGTGTGAGTACTATTGGCCAACCTTTGACCAAAATGCTAATGAGTTCGCCAAGTGATGGAGTAACGAAGAGGCAAGAGGTCCCTTTAAATACCATTCTTGTGTTTGATTTGTTTGATGTATGGGCATTGACAGTATGAGCCACTTTGTGAGTTCTCATGGGATGAAATATATACTTTTGATGGTGGACTATGTGTCAAAATAGGTGGAAGTTATATCTCTTTCTAACAATCATGGGAAGAGTGTCACCACGTTCTTGAAAAGGAATTTCTTCTCAAGATTTAGCACACATAGGGCCATTATTAGTGATGGGGATCTAACTTTTGCAATAAGTTGTTCAAAGGGATATTGGAGAAATATGGGGTTTGCCAGAATGTGGTCACTCCGTACCATCCACAAACTAGTGGGCAAGTCGAGGTGTCCAATTAAGAGATCAAGTAGATGCTGTCAAAAACGGTTAATGATAATTGAACGGATTGGTCAAGGAGGCTTGATGATGATCTTTGGACCTACCGGGCTGCATACAAGACCCCCATAGGTATGTCTCTATACCAACTTGTATATGGAAAGGCTTGTCACTAGCAAATTAAGTTAGATCACAAAGCCATGTGCACAATGAAAAAACTGAAGATGGATTGGAATGAAGTAGTGTAATAGAGGCTTAGTGGGTTCAATGACCTTAATGAGTTTTGCCTAAAACAATATGAATGTTCATCCATTTACAAAGAGAAGATGAAGTACTACCATGACAAAATGATTGAAAATCAAGAATTTGCGGTTGGGGACTTTGTGCTTCTATTCAACTCTAGGCTACGCTTATTTCAAGGCAAAGTCAAGTCCAAGTGGACAGGGCCATTTCTTATTACAGAAGTGTTCCCACATGAAGCGGTTCAGCTTGAGAATAAGGAGGGTGCGACGTTCAGTGGCAACCGCTAAAGAATTAATATCTACCTAGGCCATGCGGAGAGTGTCCATTAAGTGGTTGAGGCATTCGCCTTGATGAAGTCTAAGTAATCAAGGATCTTGCGTCGTGCCGCGATGTTAAATCAGGCGCTTCTTGGGATGCAACTCATACTGTATCCCCAAGATAACAATAGGTTTTTCATTTTTTTGTAGGAATAGTTGCATTTTCTTTTTTCGTTTTTGTTTTACTTATAGTAATACGTTATATTTTTAGTGTATTTTGCCTAGAGATTAGTTTATGGTCCGTGTCTTAAAAGATTACAAAAATACACAAAAAATAAATCCTAATTGGTGTTTTATGTGCTGGGACCAAAACAAAAAACTTTGCAGAAAAAATGGTCTTGTGCACAGATTTATGGACCCTATCAACGGGCCGTCGTTCCATTGGTGGGCCATAAATCCCTCGTACTTCTTTAAATTTTGTTTAAGTATGTGTGTAGTAGACGATCCAATCGACGATCTCTCAACTGATTTACGGACCATCGACAGGGTGTCATCAAACTAAAGAACAAGTGGCCCAACCCAACCAAGCCAGTATTAAAAGAAAACTATTCAAATAACCCTCAAACATCTTTTCAGATTCCTTCCAACAGCTTCCCTCCCCTTATTCCCTTCCTTTCCTATCAGATTACAAAATTTTCCCCTTTTATTTTCATCAGAATCTCCTAAAATCCCAAATTCCCATAAAATCCCAAAACCCTCCCCTAAACAAATTCTACTTTGTCTCTCTTGTTTTCTTCGGTCGGTGTCAATTTCCCTACCAAGCAATCATAAAAATTCTGAGCATATCCTATATGATTTGAATAATACTCTTTACTTGCCAATCGGTTTGGGGATTAAAGGTCTTTATGCATAATATGAGTACAATGTTTTTTTTTGGAAAGATTTTCTAAAATGAGTGCCACATTACGAAATAATCTACAGAGGCACTCCATGAAACTTAACCATTTCTCTCAAGTTCAAATTTACATAATCGTACGATGAATAGTAAACTATGATAGGAATAAAATGAGTCAAATTCATCATACGATCTAGTGTCAAGACCTATGAGTACACCCTAGGAGATTCGGTATTCTCGGATCGCAACATGGCATACTTCACCTATCGGAGGTCTTGTACAAGCTCTTTCACATCATTCATTGCATATATGTATGAAAAGTACTGCGGAATTAAAACTTTTCACATTAAATAGTAATACTTCAAAATATATGTTTTATAGAAAAACATAATGAAAGGCTAAGTCTCAAAGTTTCCATCTTAGACATATGAATATCTTGGGACACAGCCCAAACTTCAGCATATAAAAAATTGTTATGTCTATTACAATTCTTTTAATAAGAAAAACTAAACATTCATAATATCCTCGCATTTAGTGAGGAAATACCAACACTTTATTGAATGAGCACTATTCAAAGCTTCCACATCAAGACACCTCTCAAATGCCAACTAGACCTTTAGAGATAGAAAAAATATATATAATTCGTAAATTAGAATACACTAAGTATGGTGGCATGCAATTAAAACCATGTTAGAAGGAAATTTGTATAAATCACGCTCTTTTTAGTAAAACTTCATAAGACAAGTATAAGAGATCACATAAAGTCAACATAAGCACATATAGTCATATTCTACAAAGTAGCATCAACATCACTTCAATTCACATAACCATGAGACTCTCCTACCAAAGGTGATTCTAAGGATCACTTGAGTGAGTTATAAAGCGAATACCCATACAACACCTTCAGACAAACCAAAGAGATCCTTTAGACTACCTAAGATAAGATTATTACCATTTCATACCTTTAACTCCCTAGCAAGAATTACTCAAAGACTCACCTAAGTAAGACATGAAGAGAACGCCTATACACCGTCTCAAAGCCTACCTAAACATTAAAGCTACTCTACATAAGTACCTTTTCATTAAAATATATTTAACTTCAGTCATTAGGTTCATTAAACAATTAATTGACATTCACCAATTAAGGACTTTCACATAATAGTCTTGGAGAAGACCTAGTGAACCTACATACTAACATCAAGCCTACTCGTGCATTGTCTAGGTAGCGTCTCATTCCACTACCTAAACTTCATATAACTTATCTAACACTAGCATGTATCCTACATGATGAGAATAGGCAATAATCGTCATAGACTATACAAGCTAAGAATGGAATCCGGAGTCTACCCTACTCGGATAGAAGGTGTTCTACTTGTCAATGGTACAACTAGGACACAACCCATGTAGGCACATGGTTCAGGAATATCAAGGGTGTCTTTGTAATCTAGCCTCATCTTACAACTAGAGATACTCCCCAAGCATACTCACTTGGTGCTAGGCTTTATTCTCATAGAGTAATTCAATAAAGGGGAATATGAAGAGGTACCATATCTTTTTCAAAACCAAATCATAATACACCTTACCAAGGAGGGTTACCTACGGATGTCTTACAATGGTTACTAATATAGCTCAATTACTTCCCTAACGATGATTTCATGTCGTTCTAGCCAACCAAACCTAAGTCCATCATTCACATAAAAATGATACCATTATGGCTTTCAACATCAAGGTATTATAAACTTGTTTCTAAGAGATTCCGCCTAAATTACCTTGTTTACCTTATTCAAGATCACATTCAATCCATACAAATTCATTCATGAAAAAGGTGTTTTAGCCTACTAAGTCTAGGATTCATATTCACATTCTTCATGTATCATTAAGGGACATAGGTCTACCTATACATGACACACTTCATTATAATCTTATCATATGAAAAATATTATTCATATAGCACATAGAGTCAACTAAGTATACTTGTAACTCACCCTACGCACTCTTATTGAAACATCAATATAATTGACTTAGAAGAACGCATTCTTTCACTTCACATATACACATAAGTCATCATGACCTTCACGATACTCACATATTCAAGCTATAACATGATAATACTATAATCCATAAACTAATGTCGACGAGGCAACAATGTATGACAATTCATAATGTAATAGGACGAGGCCGCATTTTTCAGAAGTATAACGCATAAGCATCACCACCATAAGTGGACTATACAAAACATTATCATAATTCATGACCTATACTACACAATATAGAAAAAGTTAGGTCAACATACCATCAACCCAATCTCTCAACACTAATTTATTGACAATTCAACCAACTCCATACACAAGGCTCTTACCAATAGCCATGATCACCAATTCAATCCAATAATCACACTATACAATGTATCCAAGATAATAAAATATGAATTCATAAATTAAGCACAGCCTACATATGATTCTAATATAATTCATACATATATCAATAGACCAATACCATCTACATAAAAAATCAATACAATTGAGACATGATCAAATCCCTCATAATATAGTAAAAATAAGGGAATCTTGATTTGCATGGGTTCATGGGTTTTTGACCCAAAATCATTAAATTAAAATCAATTCAATCATAATTCATTGATTTAAAACATTTTATGCAAAAACCCTTGGCTATATTTAAAAATAGAAGAATTCATCTTTTTATCATCTCTAAAAACCATTGAATTTTACTTCTTGAAGAAAGGGGGTTCAAGGATGAAGAACTATTCCTAAATTTTGATGAAAATCCCACTAAATTGCTGGAGAAAAACTTGGAAATATGTCTTCTGCTTAGTGATTGTCATTTCTTGTTGGAGGTTATGTGAACAGATTCTGTGTAGTTTGAATTATTCAAGATCTTATTAACTTTTCAATGTGTGTTTGCTTTTATCATGCCTTCCCCGAGAACTTATCAGACAATTGAGAGGTATGCTTTCTCATGTCTTGTTTGTTTATTCAACTGTGTGAGGATGTCCAGTTGAATAAACAAACAATTAATGACAGAGGATAACTCTCAATTGGCTAACATGTTTCCCTGGAATACATAATAAAAGAAAAGGTTATCAAGCTCATGATTAATGCAAAAAAAAAAAAAAACTCGTTCGCAAACCTATAGCAAGAAATTTCATTTAACTAAAGAAAAAGCCACTTCACTTGGCAATGTATTTTTCTTAACTCGAAATAGATCAAAACAAAGGTAAATTCTAAATTGATTTGAACTATTACCTCGCAATTCGTGATCGTTTAATGCAAGAAGTTGAAGAAACACCAGCGTGTGCATGGAAAATTTTATAACCGCATTAAGAGAAAAAGTCTTCCCGCAATTTGATTATAAGAGAATGCCCTAGAAGTTGCAATTAACATAAGCACCAAAGAGAAGTATTTCCTGACATTTTTTTCTTTAACCTACCCAAAGAGAAATATTTTCTCATTAACCTACCCAAAGATAAATATGCGTATAAGAGATGATATTTTAAAGTAGATATCAATTAAATCTTACTACTTATTTTCTTCTTGAACGATTCATCAATATTTTCCAAATTGTATGTGGTTAAGTTGTTGGGCAAAGTGGAGTTTGCTATGCAATAGCATGATTTAACTTACATGCTCAATTAACATTTAAGTTAGATTCAATTTAAAACATTGTACATTCAAATACGATATATATAAAGAATATCCTATAATCATAGTAATTAAATCCTTCCTTTGAAGGCAATAGGCCATGATTCATGTGCGGTAATTTTGAGATCACCAAGACTTCATTCTTGAACACATCAATTTGTTATCTGGAGAAACTACATAATTGTTTAAATTAAGTACTTATTACTTCTAAAAAATACTAAAAACACATTAAGAATAAAATCATCAATGTATATTAGGAAAAACAATAGAGAAATATAATTGAAACATAAAAATCAGCATATTCATAATAGGGAAATTAATAGTTAAAACTGGCCACTTGGAAGATGTTTTCTTTTATTTTTCTTCCCTCTCATGCTTGAAACTAAAAGAGTGTGCATTCACACTCTTAGCCACATCAGCATCAAGGGAGGTCGAGACTATCAATTTACCAAGTTCAAGGTGCTAATTATGCCAACATAAAATTTAGGTGGGCACTAAAAAAAATTATAAGTTTAGGGAGTCTCCAATCTAATTAGACACTTTTTTAAGAATTTTCTTATATTTAAATGATGAAATTGAAATAAAGAAGGTGGATATCATTCATATCTGAAAATTCAACTAAACCAACGTCAGAATTGAGAATATTTTTATCTCTTCTTTGAATTTACGAAAAAAAATTTTCTAGAGTATTTTCAAGTGGTAATTACAAATTATGGAAGTTTATTGAAGTGTTAATGAATACATTTCTTAGAGCAATGGTGATCTGTTGGTTGCAATTGCGAAAAGCTTTATAGGTTGGTGTCATGATGGCTCTGACGAAACAATTACTAAAGGAGATCCACAATAATACTCACATGGTGACGCTATAAAAAGTTCTCGTGGTGTAAAAAGGAAAAGGTGATAGATCAATGAATATGTATTTTTGGAAGAGGGGGGCGTTACAAGGTAAAGGATTGATAAGAAGGAAGACCGGCGCGACTCTGAGAGTTATTTACTAGCAACTAGGGTTAAGGGATTGTTTATTTAGTGATATAATTTCTACATATCATTTATAATATGGGCCTTTTTTGGTAGAACTTAAAATATCGATCAATTTTAATAGCATTGTTGTTCAAAGTGAATTTATTGATGATAAATTCAAAACATAATGTTGATAAAGTAGAATAACAAACACTCTCGACAAATGACAAAACTACCGCATGCTACGCTAAACCACCACCCCTGACCCCTCCCCTGATTCACCGAAACCACCAATTAGAGTATTCACATGGGAGAAGATAATCAAAGATTCCAGACCTTCAAAGAAGTGATGGATGACAAAGGACTAAATAAGATCTATGGAAACTCGAAAGAATAAATAACCATGGAATGAACTATTGAAAGTAGAAAACTTATACAATAATCCTTATTGAAGATAACAAAAGAAGATTGTACCAAGCACGATGCATATCCATCATTTTTAAAGTCTTTGGAAACCGGATAACACATTCTTACCTAAAGAGAAAATTAACAGATATTTGGAAGTTGATAAAGCCATTATCTCTAATAAATCTAGGATGGGACTAACACATTAGAAAAATAAGTCAGGTGCAATATATGAAAAAAAAATTGTTCATGAAGGGCCTTTGTTGTCGCGAAAAACTTCTTATTTGTCAAAATATGGGAACCAAAATTCGTCCCCCAAGAGTCCACTCTAACAAATAAAACCATATCGGCTAGATTACTACACATACTAATAGATTTCTATGGTAAAAACATAATACAAAAGGTGGGGGGAAAACTAGTGGCATTGCTCAAGATAAACACTTCCACTCCACCACACTCAGAGGGCCGTCTACAAGAATCTGCATCAAAGTCCCAATTGAGGTTCTATTCAAAACTGAAGTGTTGATTGGGAACCATAAGAAAATTTTTATTTATGAAGGGTCCGGAATAATGTGTTTTGGTTGTGGTAGAATAATCCATACTCTGTGGAAATTCTTTGAAAAAGCCAGCCATTTAGAAAAACCGCAATGCCCTCCTCGACCATCTAGATAGACGAATTAGTAGGACACCTGGGAAATCGAATCATTTCCTAATAGGAGGAACACTGCACCATGAAAAAACACGGCACATTAGCACCAAGGACTCAAAAACACAGCAATAAAGACAGGAAAAGTCTTATGACCATTACTCAAGGAAGTTAGTAAACACTGGCGACCCTATCCAATCACTCGAGGATGGTGGAACTAGCACTGTTAAAACAAAAAACAAAAAATACTATTATTTTTGGAGGTGGTCGCGACTCTTAACTCTAAAGCCAATATCATAGTTGTAAAAAGCATGAACATTGCTAACCAAAAGCTTATATAACCATTAATGAAGTGAAAAAAATTCCAAAAAATAAAATCCTAACATGGTAAGTAATTACGCGACCTTAAAACCCAAGTGAAACAAAGGGCCCCATGACTTCATGACTAACTATCCCATTCCCGTCCCCAATTCTTCAATGATCAAAATCACCGCCGCTGGACAAGCTTAGGGTAATCATCACCCTCCTTCCATTGGAAAATCTATGAATGTTGCATCAAACATCCATCAAATTAATACCAACACGATAGATATTGATAATATCTTAAAATACAACTACGCAAAAGCACTTAGACACCAACCATACATAGAATGGGATCATTCGAAAATAGCACCACCAAATATACAAGAAAACCCACTAATCTTATGACAGTGCTAAGGCCACACATAACACTCCGACCTCCTTGATGGAGCTAGCGCTGCAAGCTAACATCTAACCTTACAAGTCATGACAGCACAACACCTAGTGACATTAATACTTCAAGATCCTGCATACCTAGCCTAAATCATCAATGACAGAATCAACCAAGAGATAACAAAATTGGGCTAACATATATGGATCTAGACACAGAGATAAACCCACATGCAGTAAATATGAACACAAACACAACGGAGGGACTAAGTAAATTGATGAACAACACATTCCACCATCTCCCCTTCTTTTGCGTTCTCTCATACTAAAATAGTCCTTATAATCTTTACTTCGTACCTAAAATATCTTAGGTTGTCCTGAACACATTTTACTCTAAAATACCTAAAATAGAAGGAGAGAACATCCACCGAGAAGGAAAGGAAACCTCAATCTTAGAGCATATAAGTAAAAACTGTCAGGAACGGGAAGAAATTTTAACAAAATTTGGAGAACAAATTAAGAAACCGTGGATCTTGAAGACTCTATTCTTCAAGGAGTTTGAGGAACCCCTCAACAATGCAGTAATAGTTTACTGCCCACAAAAGATTAAGAGATGCACCTTGAACCTAAGGAACGAGAAGAACTATCCCTGCAGCGGTGGTACTTTACCACATTTGAATACCCGAGCAAGGATATAGAGCTTAGAACGAAAAGATAAAGGGTTTGCGGGAGAATGAAACACAAAATACTTTTTTTGATGAACTATATCATATGGAACACAAGAAGATCGAATAATTCAAGCTTTAGATGCCTGTGTGGAGCAATGGTGAACATTCACAAGCCCGCGATGCTTGGAAAGAAAAATTACTCAGCAACAAAGCCTTACTGATTAAATGAGGTTTGACTCCCAAATCAAGTATGCTATGAATAGTCACTCCAGATAGATAGTTATAATGTAGAGTGTACACATGCTGAAGCTGGAAAACATGTCAATAACCCCTAAGGAATCCATGTCTTTTTCAAGATACTCCTGAACTCCCCTTTTCAGTTTTTTATACTCTTCTATGTTAGTCTTGATTTTAACATTTGAACTCACCTCTGGAATGAACTGGTAGCCTTTCAAAGACAATTTCTGGAAAGTGTCTCATTTGTTGAAACTTCAATGAAGTCCTCCATGCCAACCAAAAACTAGGAGCGAATAATATAATAAAGTAGGGTTAGTCTCTTCTAGAATTGATTAGAGGAATGAAAAGTTACAGACTTTGGCTATAATTGTTGTAAATATATATGGAATAACAAGATATATAGGAATATAAATAGTCTTATCATTAGAAAATTGTATAAGTTTGGTAGAAATGACACATGGAGAAAGGTTGGACCTTGCTCTATAATAAGCCACCTTCATACAACAAAGTCTGACCATTGTCCTATGGTTAGTATTCTTAATTACAACAATAAAATGAATTGTCTAAAACTATATAGAATGGAGGCCGTGTGGTGTGGGCACCATCATTCCAACACCGGGTCCAACATTAGTTTGATAACCTAGATGCCCTCAATCAATTCATAAATATCTTCCAAAAAGAGGCCACCACTTCGAATACATTTATCTTCATAAACATCTTGATGATTATTGTAAGCCTTGACGGGATTCAGAGGTCCCTATGGTACAACAATAGTGACTTCCTTCAGGAGCTAGAGTCTAGTCTCTTTCAAGACTATGAAAACCTCCTAGTCGCTGAGAAAGAATTTTTGAATACTAAGTCTAAGATAATTTGTCGTAGTAAGGGTGATTCAAATATCAAAATCATCCACATGTCCACTATTAAGAGAAAAAGAAATCAAATCACCTCAATTAAGGTGATATTTGGAAAGATAATATAGGACAAAGTCAACTAATTTACCACATAATAATCTTCTTTCATAACCCTCTAGGACACTAAGCACCAAAAAATATAATAGAAAAACCCTTAATTCTAGGGCACAAGACCTTTGAATAAATGTCAAAATCCATTGACTCCCCCAGGAGATAATGAAATCATCAATTTCCTCAAGTCCTTTCACCCACTCAAAGCTCAAAGGCTTGATGAATTGCACCACATGTTCTACAAAAAATATTTGAACTTTGTTGGTTGCAAGACCATAGAGTTCTCTAAAATTGCTTTTGATAAGTCCCCATGCCTGCCAAAAACAACACCACCCTCTTATGCATCTTCCCCAAAATGGCCAACCCCTGAACCCTCAAAATATGCAAACCCATTTGGTTGATGTAATAAAATTTACAAGCTTGTAACAAAGATCTTTCAAAATTGAATAAAACCCATCCTTCATTCCTTCATTAGATAAAGTAAAGTTAGTTTCCTTTACAACAAAGGAGCTTCAGATAATGCTATCATAGTGCAAGAATACATCTCCCATTTTTTGGAGATTAAAGGCCCAAAGTCCAACAAGACCCTCAAGATTAACTTGGAAAAACCCTTTGATAGATTAGAATACTTATACATAAGGGAAACCGTATTGTACTTCAACTTCCTTAGTAAAATCTCCAAGCTCATCCTTTCTTGCATTTGTACTAGCTTTATTGGCATACTTGTCAATGAAAAGAGAACTAGCTTCTTTAGACCCCCAAGGGATAATACAAATAGACCCCTGTCTCCTTATGTCTTCATCATGTGTATGGCTCTACGAAGACATTGAAAGACTTTTAGTACAAAAACAATAGACCCCATGACAGTCACTACATGAGGGCTAAAAATTTCCCATATTTTCTTTGCTTTTGACCCTTGTATGTTAACTAGAGCTGAAAATACAAATTTTACCACCACCTCCAAGATACTCAATGTTTTCTCCTCCAACTCTGGATTCCAATTCCAAAGTAATCCACTCCATGAACGCCACCACCATACTAAAACACTGTGTTCTATTCTCCTGAGGATATAAGCCTTAGAAAGCTTTGGGAAATACTTGAGGTTTCCAATCTTCAACAAAAAGCCCATGAATGTTGACTTTCAATACATCATTAACAACATGATGAAAAATATGGCTGGTTGAACGATAAAATTCCTCAATATGAATTATAGGGTAGTGCTTACTAAGTCCTTCCTTAGAAGCATGCCCTTATATATGATACAATATATAATGATGTTAAGCAATATTACTGGCACAACGAAAAAAATCTAGAGATACTTCATGTTGGGACGACATATGAGAAGAGGAAACTATACTTTGTAATTGAGACACACTCCTTAATTGGGACACCATAACCAATGGGAGAAATATGAGAGGCTTTGGCATCTACAAAAGTAAGATATGGAAATCAACTATTTTCTCAAATCTAGCCTGGCGGATTAGAAACCAAATGAAATACAGAAAAAGCCTTAATGAGTACGTACTTGTGGCTCAATAAAAGATCAAACTCAAGGGTTGTTTCCGCAACATGGAAAACCATTCAATATTGTTTGATAGACATATCCTAGGAAAACAAGTGTATAGTGCATTAATAAGACATATTGAACTTCTTCAGTGACAATTGGCTACCATATCATGAGACTCTGTGAAAAATTATCCAAAGCCTAACAAACAACGAGGAAGGAAAAATCAAGATTTTTGAAATTATCACCACGGGACATGGTAATTGGACGAACTCTCCTTCGAATTGCATGAGTGTACCAATAGCATAGTTAACCGCCACCTATTCCTACAGGAAGGAACAAAAGAAGATAAATTGGATGGGGTACTGTCAAGGAATGGCCTGTTCATGACAAGCACAACATACATGTATATTGAGTATAAAACATTTAATCACCCAGGGGTGCCCAATGAGAAGCTTAAATGGATTTGGGCGTCAAATGCACCCGATGAAATCAAAACATTCCTCTGGTTTTCGCACAATCGAAGACTGCCTAAAAGTATTTCCTCTAACAAAAATGAATGAATGTCAATCTAAAATACAACTATTGTGGTTACCCAAGGGAGGACACTAGTCACATCTTCTTCGAATGGAAAAATTCACTCATTTTCTGGAACGTTGTCGAAGAAAATAGCGGCAACCGGATATGAGAAATGAGAGTAATTGGACCTATGAATGAAACAAACTTCGGGGAAAACATTTTAACTAATGGATCAACCAGAATACTTTCATTCCTTTCTACCTCTAGAACAGATGACTCACAAGAAATAACAACACTTTCAATGGCCAAAGGAGTCCCATTAGTGACCATCAAGCAATCTCTCAGGCCAATGAGTACGATTTACTCAGTGCGAAATAAAAGCACTACAATGGCAAATCACCAGGGCCATTAGATCGTTTCAGATTTAAAGCATACTCCCCACACAAACACAATAAGATTTGAACTTTTAGCAATGCAAAGAGGGCCCAAAATAGTTCTAGACCACAAACTCACTCATTGGAATAAACTTTGATTATGTTGAGAATATTCAAATGCTTTAACATAATAACACTAATACATAATAAAAAAATTGTTGATCAGTGCAGGTACTTGATGCAAAAACATAAAATGCCAAGATGACCCACTTGTTTCAAGAGCGAAATAGAGTAGCAGACATCTTGGCCAAGATTGGGGACGAAGTTGGCAGTTTTAGATGAAAAAGACATTTGCTAGGTTGTTCCTCCAGTGCATGCCCAACAACAAGTGGGAACAGAAATTCTCTAGGATAATGTACTATAGATTAATAAATAATATTTCAAACAATTTCCAGGGTCGGGATATGACCCAGTATAACAGAAATTGGGCATACCACTTTAGTAAATGAACTTATAAATTGCCCCCCATAATTATTATTAGTACATTAAATCTTTTACTGACCAAACACAAAAATTTAAAAACATAGTAAGTGTTCTCTCAAATTACTAAATTACCAAAAAATAAAATTGAAGAATAAATGATGTGAGATCATGTTAGATATAAAAGCTTATTTAAGAACATGAAATAGAAATTCTATAGGGATAGTTCAATTTTTTATTGACTCATTTGTACCTTTATGCAATTCCAACGAATGTGGAGTGCTGTTTGTTCCACTCGACAATACCCAAGTAAACACCAAGTTGCTCAAAGGCAATATAAACAATAATATTACCGCATAGTACAATAGATAACATGTCCAATCCTTCTTCTCCAACCCTAACATTACTTGTTTCCCCCTAAAACCATAATTTTAACCTTGGCGTTGTTTAAAACAACTTCGTCATCAATTTCAAAGCAACATATTTTAATAAATACCAAACAACCAACTCAGAAATTGTTGTAACTTAATTAACTTTCATGTTTCTTTCTCCTTGGCATCGACGAAAGAAAATACAAACTTATTCAACAATTCCGTATACCTTCGTTTTAGTTATCAACCTCAACTATCTACAACATCACACATAAAACATTAACTATTTTCCTCTTGCAAGATCTCATATCGGCCCCTATCAAGAGAGGACCTATTTTTTTGTACGTGATTGTATATGAACCCACTTTGTCAAATGGATACATTGTATATACATGTATATTCAATCAATTTTTGATATAATGTGATTATATATACTTAATTTGTCGCCGCATAAACCAATTGTAATGCATAGCCCAACGGCAAGGTGGTATGATCAATGATACATTGTGGGATCGATTACCACTTACAGCAATTAATTATTTTCCTTTTGAGACTTCAAACAGGCACAATAAATTATTGTTTTGTCGTTATTTTATTTGCTTCACTCAATAGTGCTTCATTTTTTTGTTATATGTTGAACCCACCATGTAAAATTTCTAGGTCCTCCACTGGTCCCTCTAATTCTATTAACAATATAAATTAATGACAACAAGTAATATTATTCTCAATCATTTTGGCTCGATAAAAATCCAATAAAGTTCACAACTACACATAGTGCTTATATTATACCATCTGCGTAGGGTGATTACTCAGCATTTGCAAGAACAGAAAAATGTAATATGCCAAGAAACTAAATCATCATTTCACTTAAGAACTATGCTAATTGCAAGAATATCTAAAAGCCAATGATTGTACTTTTCTATTCAAGCCAGCCATGATAATTGATTTTCATTTTTCACGTTCGATACAAGAAAAAGGATTTTAGCTTTGATGGATGGAGAATTATGGAATTTGGTGCAGATTTTAAGAAAGGCATAGTAAATAAATATACCCTTTCAACTTGGTCTTAACTGTAATGTATGTGTTCCCCTCTAGGTATGCACAAGTAGACAGTTAAACTTACATGAAATTGAATAATTAGTCACATCGTCTCCATGTAATGCTACATGAACAATTTTGTGTACTACTCCTATAATGTCACATAGGAGATCTGCTATTACTTGTTTAATTTATACAAGTTTTAAGTGTCTACATATGTATACCCAAAGTTGGAGGGCATAAATACAAATTGAAGTAAAGTTAAAGGATAGATTTATGTATTTATGAGGGATTAAAGTTTGTAAATAATTATAGGTATATTACATTAATATGCCATTTAATTTGGTTTCAATTACTATATATGCAATCCATCATTGAGTGTGTTCAAGTAGAACTTTAACTTGTATAAAATTTACCACCCATGTATGTGTCCTATGTGGCGTATTGAATGATAATTTGTGTCCTACATGGAGCTTGTCAAATTAAGAAATACATTTATATATTATGCGAATATATTAAAGTCTTACCCGTGTTCCATCCTCCCTCAATGCCTTTTGAGTCGAGCATGTCTCAAAGGTCTTTTCTTGTGTTGGTACATTAGATGTGTTGTTAGCAGTCTATTACACATTGGGGGGTTCACCTAGTGTGCACAAAATTTCTGCTCAGCCAAAGGGTAGAGGCTATGACAAAGGTTCTAGGAGTTGAGGGTAATCCTGGGCTCCAAAATAAAGTCCATTTTGTAATTAATATATTATTTTTTGAAAAAAATACTTAAAATTGAGCAGTGCAATTGTGTGTCTAATTTCACAAGCTAAACCAAAATGCGGACCTCCATCCCTATCACTAGACAATCATTATTGCTAATGTTAAATTATAATTACCATTCACAATCTTTATTTTTTTTTGTTTTTATTTAGTCATAGATAAGACAAATTAAAAAAAGTCATATGCCTTTTAGATAAGGTAAACAAGAAAAAAATATAACGGTTAGTTTTACGATGAATAAGTTTAATATCTATCCATAGAAGGAAACAAAAATTTTAAAATGAAATTTTGTGGCGTTTGATTGGCAAAACAAGAAATTTACCCAATAAACATTTTCTCTTTGGGAGAAAACGGTGACATCAGATCTGATCCTAATTTTATTCTAGATTCCTCACTTTAATCTGAAGTCCAAATTTGAACCCCAACAGAGGCAATGATAATCCCAACTTCAAATTTGTACTCAACTCAGGATTACGGATCCGACCTTGACATAACACCCAACTTCAACTAATGATCTGAACTGAACTCTTGAACTGACCCCACCCCCAATTTAATCACATACAATTCTCAACTTTAATACCTTATGGGCCCGACTCAAAGAAATTTAAAACCTTTCAAGCTTATCCTTATTTCCTTGGTCGGACAACAATTTTCTCACTTCTAGAAGGATCCACATAGGAGAGGATGATTGTTGAAGGCCAATTAAAGCATGATAGAAGAATTGGCAAGAGCTATGTTCATCAAGGTCATGGGGATAAAATTTGTCATGTGTTGATCGATATTGGGGTTGGGAGACAGGATGCGCGTCTAGATCAGGAGTCATGACTTGTGTCATGGTCAGATATTTGAAAAAGAATTTTGATTTCTTTTACTTTAAGAAGGGAAACTACATTTCTTAAAAATGAGAAAATAATTATAATATAAAGATATCTTAAAAACGCTTTTGTCAATCACAGATGGGCAAAATGAAACATATATTACATCTTACAAAAACTCACGTGGATTATGCTAGTAAGTTTTAAATTTTTTTAATGATTTGTTTTTTAAATTTTGGGATTAGGAAAAAGGGATATGAGGAGGGTATTATAACAGGGGCGGAGGCACATGTAAGTCAGGGTGTCTGCTTGGACACCCGCATATAAAAGTAAATGATGCAAAAAGTGATTAGAAATATATTTTTGACATTCTTAACGTAACAAGTTTTTATAGCCAAGTAATTGCAAATGTCTTTAATGGATTAAGGGGTGGGGAGGTGGGAGCTATAGGGTAGGAATAAAGATAGGGTGTTTTTTTACCCATAGAAGCTTCCACATATTTGATACCTTGGGACTCGGATCCGCAAACTAAATTAGTTGTCTTCAATTGTTTGGAGAATCACCATTAATGTGGAACGAGACTTGTTTGAAACTTATTTTTTCCATTTTTACGAGAAAATCCAATTTTTATGTTTTTATAAATCCTTTCTTTATGATGAAAAATTAAAAGTAAAATATACTTTCTCTAACACTAAATATACCCATAGCCGTAATGATGTGCAATATTTAACATGAGGGATAGTTATACGTATTAGACCATTTCCAACCCACTATTTTACTCTCTATTCTGTATATTTGGATGGTAAAATAAAAATGCTCTCCCCAACCTCTCTTCATATTACTCTCGATACTCCATTTATAAAGAAATGAATAGTAGTTCTCCAAATATGGAGAACTACTATTCACCTCCCTATTTCACTTTTTGATTATTTTAATGTTATTTTGATGATATCATTAATTAATTCGTTATTATTTGTAGTTATTTTCTAATGAAACATAAACTCTAAAAATTGTATTATTTAAAAGTTACTACTTCTATCCGAATTAATAATTTTTTATTTTATTTATTAAAAAGAAATATACCTTTAAATGTATAATATAATAATATTTTAATATTATTTATATTATATAAGACTATTAATAAATTATCTTATATTTGTAAATATTTTTCTAGGCTTATAATATCTAAGAAGATATTATTGATAAGTGTACTACATCCATCCTGAATTAACAATTTTACCAATTTTATTTTTACATGTATTTGTCACTTTAAATATTTAATTTAAAATTATAATTATTTTTTATTATGAAGAAGGCATAAAATTTAAACAACAATTCAAACAACCCACTTTTACGCTATAGTGATAAAATATTAAACTACATTTTATAATGAGAATGAAAATACTTGATGCAATATTTGAAAATGGAATATGGGAGTAAATTAGTATACAAAATAATTGGATACAAGATGTAATTATTAATTTAAATGATTTTTAGCTACAAATTAAAAAATAATGATATAAAATTGCTTATTTTGAACTTTATATTGCATTAATAGAGCATTAATGGGAGAAAGTAATGAGCTTGAAAGTTAAATATTTATGTGAATTTAAGATTATTTTTACGATGATGCAAAAGTAATAATATAATAGTAGTTCATCAATAGTTTCACTTTAATTTGAATTGTTCGCTAATACGTATTATATATAATACTTGTCGCATTTTTGATATTTAGAATTAAATAATTTATAATTCAATGAATAATTTTAAGGAATAAATTTTTTTACGTAAAGATTATATAGATTATAGCGTGATAATTTAGGAAAAAATTATTTATATTATGAAATAAGGAAATAAAAATGGAAATAATAATGTAATATTAAGGAGAGAGAAGACGAGTCTTTTTTATGAGTTAAAAATGAATTGGGTTGAATTTGGTTATCTGAGAAAATACAGACTCTATATTTGGAGAGTAAAATTGAGGGAAGTATCGGAGATGCCCTTATCCAACATGTCTTTCAATTGATCTTTCAAAATTTTATGTTCTTTCGGAGCCATTCTATAAGAAGAAATAGAAATAAGTTGTGTAGCTGGGATAAGTTCAATATCGAAATCTATTTCTCTTTTGGGAGGAATACCGAGTAAATTATCTGGGAGCACTTCTAGAAACTCGTTAACAACAGGGAACGACTTCAGAGTAAGGATTTCGAAATATACATCCCTCACCCTAGCTAGATGTAAGATGCAATCCTTAGAAATAATCTTTCTATCTTTAAGACAAGAAACAAATATACCCTTAGGCATATAATTTCCCCCTTTCAACTATATGATAGGCTCATTTGGGAAGATAAACATGACTACACGAGTTCTACAATAAACAGAAGAATAACATAAGTGCAATCAATTCATCATGAGGATAAATCAAAATCACGCATTTAAAGCTTTACCAAGTAAACAAGAGTAACTCAATAGGACAAGGAAATGCGACACTTTCTTTAGATCTTCTTAGCCACACTTGAATAACAAACAACAATAGAGACACAAAAAAGATCTAACAACACATATGGAAGAACATTAAACCTCATAGCCACATATGGTATAATAAAAGACAAGGTTGCACATGGATCAAGTAAAGCATACACATCATGTTTGCAAAATTTTAAACATACCAACAACCACATCAGCATCAATTTATCATTCACCATGAGTTTGAAGTGGATAGACCCAATTTTTCTTAGGAGAATTTGAACCCGAACCAATAGGAGAAGATTTTATGCCCTCTATACCTTTTGTTGTAAGCATTGGGAAATCCCTCATCTTAAGACAAATTTTACTTCAACTGAAGCAACCATCCATGCTGGGTAGGCACTTACACTCGTGCTTCTTTCAACACCTAACACAAGTACACAGAGAAAATGATAATCTACTACCTTTCCCTCGTTGAGGGCTAGGGTTAGACACCCTATCCTTTTTTAAGAAAGGAGGAGCATAGGAAGAACCATGACAAGAAAACGTTTTTTTAAACCTAAGATTACCATGTCCATCAGACCTTGCATGAGAAAAATTTCCATCACTAGTTTTAGCCCAGCTTGTCTCCCTAGACTTTTCCTTCACTTTCTCCTCTTCGATCTGTTGTGCATGAACCATTAGACGAGAGATATACTTGATACAAAAGGAACATGGAGGTAAAAACGCTTTAACAACTATTTTGGACACACCCGAAATGAGCTCGCCCTTCCTTACCGTAAAATTAGAAACCTTTGGTGCAACATAATTACATAGAAGTGATTTCCAAAGCATATTCCTTGACACTCATACTTCCTTAAAGAAGATTGAGGAACTCAAGTTCCTTTACTTCCCGTATTTCTAGGGGAAAGAACCTACCAAAAAATTCAACCTTAGACATTTTCCAAAAAAGAGAAGTGTATCTTTTGTTCTCCCTTCATTCTATTGGTTGACACATTTTGAGCAACACGTATTAGTTGATAAGCGGCCAAGTCAGCCTTTTCCACCAGCATCACGACCAGAATCATCACACCCTGTAAACCTCATTAACGAACTCTTGAGGAACTTTATCAACCTTTCAACCATTAAACTCTGGAGGATTCATCCTAGTAAAGACCCCACTCTAGATATCGTCGTACCCGCATTTGGGTTAAATAGAACGTCAACCTCCCTATTGGGTTGGGTTTAAATTTCTTGAGACTGTACTGAAAAAGCAGCTCTAAACTCCGCATAGTCACTTGCTCGGTAAAAAGATAGACTAGATCTTGAAGAGCTTCTTGTTCTACAAGTAGCCATATCTTGTAGAGCATCAGATAAGGGTTATGAGGAGACCTTATAGAGATAAACTCTATTGCACAAATTCAAAGTAAGGGAAGAAGTGGAGTTTCCAAAAATCACGTATTCTATCATTCATAAATATAGCGCACTTAACACTCTTGAACAACGCTCTACTCGATGAGGCTTATGAGACATTCTAAATCTTGTGCTCTGATTACCAGATTTGTCAAAACCCAGGGGTACACCCTTGATGTAGCATGATGTATAGGACCCTGAGAGACTAGGACCCTGAGAGACCCATACAAGCTACTAAGAATTCATAATACCATAAATAGAAACATAATAGGTAAAAAAGCAACATTTGAAGTAAAAGCAAAGCATAGGTCTAAAACACTTTTCTCATTAGCAATCTATTACAATCAACTAATTAGGAATAGCCCATAAATCATGAAAAAAATATAATATAATAAAGAAAATAAAATAAAAATTTTATCCAGAAAGCATGAGGACTGACCAAGTTCAAAAATGTCACAATCAACAACTAGACACGAAACGGAGGACCCTACATTATGGGAAATGAAGGCAAGTGTATACATTATTTAAAAAACAATTTATCAAGTATGATAACTATCATAAAACTTTTATGTCATGCTAAAATGATACATTTCATGAAAAAAAATGACAAAGCTAAATCATAATATAAGAAAGTTAGAAAACATGATTCGTAAGACATGATCAATGCAGGCTAACATCATTAAAACCTTTGAAAATATATGAGATACTTCTTGTAGTAACCTTAGTTCATTATTATTGTGTTAAGTAGATTTCTCAGACAGAAAAACCATGTGAGATATAATATGATCCTGTGGCGTCTCACACACCAAAAATAGTTATCCTAGTTACCAAGGTAAGAACCTTGAACTTCTAGCTTAGGTGGATCCACTAGCTAGCAATTATATAGAAAATCATCGTATGAGGGCACAGAGGTATGGGATTAGGCGATTACTATTAAGAGCTTGACCTCTACTAACGAGAATGCCTCTATCTCAATATCTTCTTGGTGAGCATAAATATCACAGAATTGTAATTTCTTCCTTGTTTAATTTATCGTGGAAGGGCACGTAATCTTGCAATCAAAGTTAATTCATAACTCAACTTAGGTAAAAATATCATTCATAACCAATCTAAGCTAGTTTCATTCAGATAGCTCTTTATCTTTGATTCAACTAGGTGAATAGACCTTTGAATCAAGTATGATAACTTTCATAACCAATCCTTACACCCTTGATGTAGCATGGCGTATAGGACCCTGAGAGACTAGGACCCTGAGAGACCCATACAAGCCACTAAGAATTCATAATACCATAAATAGAAACATAATAGGTAAAAAAGCATTATTTGAAGTAAAAGCAAAGCATAGATCTAAAACACTTTTCTCATTAGCAATCTATTACAATCAACTGATTTGGAATAGCCCATAAATCATGAAAAAAATATAATATAATAAAGAAAATAAAATAAAAATTTTATCCAGAAAGCATGAGGACTGACCAAGTTCAAAAATGTCACAATCAACAACTAGACACGAAACGGAGGACCCTACATTATGGGAAATGAAGGCAAGAGTATACATTATTTAAAAAACAATTTATCAAGTATGATAACTATCATAAAACTTTTATGTCATGCTAAAATGATACATTTCATGAAAAAAAATGACGAAGCTAAATCATAATATAAGAAAGTTAGAAAACATGATTCGTAAGACATGATCAATGCAGGCTAACATCATTAAAACCTTTGAAAATATATGATATACTTCTTGTAGTAACCTTAGTTCATTTTATTGTGTTAAGTAGATTTCTCAGATAGAAAAACCATGTGGGATATAATATGATCCTGTGGCGTCTCACACACCAAAAATAGTTATCCTAGTTACCAAGGTAAGAACCTTGAATTTCTAGCTTAGGTGGATCCACTAGCTAGCAATTATATAGAAAATCATCGTATGAGGGCACAAAGGTATGGGATTAGGCGATTACTATTAAAAGCTTGACCTCTACTAACGAGAATGCCTCTATCTCAATATCTTCTTGGTGAGCATAAATATCACAGAATTGTAATTTCTTCCTTGTTTAATTTATCCGTGGAAGGGCACGTAATCTTGCAATCAAAGTTAATTCATAACTCAACTTAGGTAAAAATATCATTCATAACCAATCTAAGCTAGTTTCATTCGGATAGCTCTTTATCTTTGATTCAACTAGGTGAGTAGACCTTTGAATCAAGTATGATAACTTTCATAACCAATCCTTACACCCTTGATGTAGCATGGCGTATAGGACCCTGAGAGACTAGGACCCTGAGAGACCCATACAAGCCACTAAGAATTCATAATACCATAAATAGAAACATAATAGGTAAAAAAGCATTATTTGAAGTAAAAGCAAAGCATAGATCTAAAACACTTTTCTCATTAGCAATCTATTACAATCAACTGATTAGGAATAGCCCATAAATCATGAAAAAAATATAATGTAATAAAGAAAATAAAATAAAAATTTAATGCAGAAAGCATGAGGACTGACCAAGTTCAAAAATGTCACAATCAACAACTAGACACGAAACGGAGGACCCTACATTATGGGAAATGAAGGCAAGAGTATACATTATTTAAAAAACAATTTATCAAGTATGATAACTATCATAAAACTTTTATGTCATGCTAAAATGATACATTTCATGAAAAAAAATGACGAAGCTAAATCATAATATAAGAAAGTTAGAAAACATGATTCGTAAGACATGATCAATGCAGGCTAACATCATTAAAACCTTTGAAAATATATGAGATACTTCTTGTAGTAACCTTTGTTCATTATTATTGTGTTAAGTAGATTTCTCAGACAAAAAAACCATGTGAGATATAATATGATCCTGTGGCGTCTCACACACCAAAAATAGTTATCCTAGTTACCAAGGTAAGAACCTTGAACTTCTAGCTTAGGTGGATCCACTAGCTGGCAATTATATAGAAAATCATCGTATGAGGGCACAGAGGTATGGGATTACGCGATTACAATTAAAAGCTTGACCTCTACTAAGGAGAATGCCTCTATCTCAATATCTTCTTGGTGAGCATAAATATCACAGAATTGTAATTTCTTCCTTGTTTAATTTATCCGTGGAAGGGCACGTAATCTTGCAATCAAAGTTAATTCATAACTCAACTTTGGTAAAAATATCATTCATAACCAATCTAAGCTAGTTTCATTCGGATAGCTCTTTATCTTTGATTCAACTAGGTGAATAGACCTTTGAATCAAGTATGATAACTTTCATAACCAATCCTTACACCCTTGATGTAGCATGGCGTATAGGACCCTGAGAGACCCATACAAGCCACTAAGAATTCATAATACCATAAATAGAAACATAATAGGTAAAAAAGCATTATTTGAAGTAAAAGCAAAGCATAGATCTAAAACACTTTTCTCATTAGCAATCTATTACAATCAACTGATTAGGAATAGCCCATAAATCATGAAAAAAATATAATGTAATAAAGAAAATAAAATAAAAATTTAATGCAGAAAGCATGAGGACTGACCAAGTTCAAAAATGTCACAATCAACAACTAGACACGAAACGGAGGACCCTACATTATGGGAAATGAAGGCAAGAGTATACATTATTTTAAAAACAATTTATCAAGTATGATAACTATCATAAAACTTTTATGTCATGCTAAAATGATACATTTCATGAAAAAAAATGACCAAGCTAAATCATAATATAAGAAAGTAAGAAAACATGAATCGTAAGACATGATCAATGCAGGCTAACATCATTAAAACCTTTGAAAATATATGAGATACTTCTTGTAGTAACCTTTGTTCATTATTATTGTGTTAAGTAGATTTCTCAGACAAAAAAACTATGTGAGATATAATATGATCCTGTGGCGTCTCACACACCAAAAATAGTTATCCTAGTTACCAAGGTAAGAACCTTGAACTTCTAGCTTAGGTGGATCCACTAGCTGGCAATTATATATAAAATCATCGTATGAGGGCACAGAGGTATGGGATTACGCGATTACAATTAAAAGCTTGACCTCTACTAAGGAGAATGCCTCTATCTCAATATCTTCTTGGTGAGCATAAATATCACAGAATTGTATTTTCTTCCTTTTTTAATTTATCCGTGGAAGGGCACGTAATCTTGCAATCAAAGTTAATTCATAACTCAACTTAGGTAAAAATATCATTCATAACCAATCTAAGCTAGTTTCATTCGGATAGCTCTTTATATTTGATTCAACTAGGTGAGTAGATCTTTGAACCTTAGAATCCTTACTATGTGGGAAAACATTTAATAATAATGCTTAAGTCTGTCTATTCGAAAAATCATTTCAACAACACAACAACAAAAATAACATTGATACTTCACTCTCAAAATATCCTAAAAACATTTATATAGATTTCATAAAAACATGCATAATTCTATAATTTACGTATCAAGGTTCAAAATTCACTTTCAACCATCGACATTTATAAAACATAGGTTAGATATGGATTTCGTCATAAATTCATATAATTATACCGATACATTCTTGGTTTCCTAAGACTCTTCTTTCATAATCATAATGTCATAGCTTGGGTCGTAACTACAAAAACATAGAGATTACATGGGTTCATAAGTGAATAATCATAATTCATAGTATTTCATTAATTCATGCAGAAGAGATCATAACTCATTCATTTAAATCAATAATCAAGAGAACCCATGGCAATTGAAGAAAACCCTAACTTAAATGGCAATTTCTAACTTTTAATCTTGGAGAATTTGGGAACAACATCAATGGAAAGAATCCATGGATGAAAACTATCATATCTCAATGCCAATTGCTTCCCTTCAATCGATGATTAGGAAACTTGACATGTAAACCCTATCTTGGACCCTTATACTTCAAGATTTCTAGAGAGAAAAATATTTTAGGGGGAACACTTGTTCTTATTTAAGAAATTTGATAGAATAATTTTTTTATTGGGAAAGTTTGCGGTTTAAAACGTGTATATATGGGTCTTAGTGCATCGAAAAATGACTAGTTCAGGGATCAAATAACTAAGAAAAGACTCAACTACCCTTGAACTAACTGTTGACCTACCGACCACGATCCTTAGTCAAAGGACCGTAGGCTGACCTAAGGTTTTTCCTATACTGGTGTCAACTGTGGTTAGAAATTTGAACTAGTGTGTTTGTGCTACAACCCTCAACCATGAACCACGATTCCACCAATTGTCCCTTGGTACGACCATGGTTTCGGACCTCTAACTAATGCTTGGGGGTGACCAACCACGGAACACACATATGATCGGTGGTATCATCCATGTGTTCTGGGTGGCTTTCGTAGGTTATCACCTATAATTTTAAAAATATTTATCTTGCCGCGTCTCAAATCTGGATTGTTGTACAAATGAAGCCATATCAATGTTTCAATGATAGTTATTATTATAGGAAATCTCAATCAATGTCAAATAATCATCCCAGTTACATTTGAAGTCAACTTCATATGCCCTTGACATATCTTTCTATATCTGAATTGTACACTCCGCTTGACCAACTATATTATGATGAAATGTCATAGTAAATGTAACATGAGTACCAAGCCCCTTTTGGAATGATTTCCAAAACTATGAAGTAAACTAAGTAGCATGATCAGATGTAATAGATAATAGTACCTCATGCAACCTCACCATCTCCCTCTAATTTAACTTAGAATAGTCCTCCCCCGAATAAGAAACAATGATGGGGATTAAATGGGCTGATTTCGTCATTCAATCTATGATAACTAAAATCAAGTCATATTTTCTCCTTGTGCATGGTAAACCAACAATGAAGTCAACATTGAAGTCTTTCCAGTTCCAAGTAGTAATCCTAATATCTTAAGATAAAGCTCCCGACGTCTCGTGTTCAACTTTCACTTGTTGGTAATTAGGACACTCATCCACTAATGCTGCAATATCCTTCTTCATCTAATTGAACCAACACACCTTTCGCAAGTCGTAATACATCTCAGTGTCTCTGGGGTGAATAAATATTGAGAAGTATATGATTCTAATAATATATGTTCTCTAAAGAAATTGAAATTAGGATCACACAAATGACCTTGATATCAAAGCACACTATTTCCCCCTTGATAGAAAGCCTCAACATCCTTCTTAAGCATCTCTTCTTTCTATTCAACTAAATTCATATCAAGACCTTACTTGATTTGCACATCCACCTCAATGGACGATTCTGAGCCATTTTGAGTCATATTACAGCCCTAGGTCTAGTCAAGTAGTCGAAGACCCAAGTGAGCATATTTGTGAACATCTCTAACCAACTCTTTTTTTTGATCCTCTACGTGAGCATACCTTCTCATTGATAATCAACTAAGAGCATCTGATGCCACATTTGCCTCTCACGGGTTATGGAGAACACTCACATCATAATCTTTCAATGAGTCGAGCTAACTCCATTGTAAAAGATTCAAATATTTCTATTTAAACACATGTTTCAAACTCTTGTGGTCTGTAAAAATATTTACATGAAAACCATATAAATAATGCCTCCAAATCAATAAGGAAAAAGAAATCGCCGGAAGTTCAAGATCATGGGTAGGATAATTCTTATCATTAATATTATGTTGCCTTGAGGCAAAGTGATTTCACATATCAAAACACTTCATCCAGTTTTAAGTGCCAATAATCGTTACTATGTAATATAACCCAACTAAGTGAGTTGTGGTCGAATCCTACAGGGAGTGGTACATATTTGAGAATCAATAGTAAAGCATGAATATTTTGAAATAAATCGTAGGTAAAAACATTTACGAATAATAGCATGATTCATGTTTGGGGGTGACACAAGTGTCAAATAACATGGTTTTTTTTTACCTTTTAACCTACAACAATAAATAACACGAAAATAACAAATGTAGAGATGGTTTATGGGATATATTTGAACTGTGGGATAAGGTAAACAAATGGGTGATTGCATTTAATTTAAATGAGTTCTAGGTCACTAAATACGCTAAACGTGAATAGGGAAAACTTTCTCTCAAAAGAATTTACCCTGGATAAAATTGGTTTCCCTTGAAAACCAATAAGCAGCAATTAAGAACAATCTATGTTACAACCCACTTACTCACTCGAGATAAATGTGTGGAAGAGAGGTTTTGAATCCACTCTCTTGAGATGAATTCATGACAACATAATACCCCTAGACCATCAATTTAGTAACCATGTTCTAAATTCTCTCTCTCTTAACAAGAAAAAACACGAAGGTAGAGTTGCAAATGCAACTAAAACCCTTAAGATTAAGCCACAATTAGTGAATAGAAATCAATTCTAAAAAACATTTAAACAATCAATTAAGAATAAAGAACAGTCAATTCAACCCATAATCATAGAATCACACCCCAAGAGTTGGGTTTTTAGCTAGACATCATAAAAATGTAGATATAGTTACCAAATAGTGTTTTCTTCTACTAGGTAAGATTAATATTTTCTTAAAAAAGGTCTAAGATGAAGAATCTTCAACACTCACTTCCAATTTCTCAGAAATGGATTCAAAGTTTTTCAAAGCTAAGGAAAAAGTTCTCCATTTTAAGTTTTCCGCACCGAAAACTGGAAAAACAAATAATAATGTCTAATTGCATAAAAAAATCTCTTCTTCAGAAAATTCTTTTATAGCTAAAGATTTAAACATGAATTTATAGTCTCCATATAAAGTATTGCGAAGGTCCATTCAGCACAATAAGTCTGTATCACCAAATCACTCGGTGATCCTTCCTTTGGTAAATTTTATCACCTATTTTGATTTGACCTTCAACATCTTCATGTTTTTTAACTTTGGGCGGTCTAGATATGAATTACAAAATAGTTTGGCGATACGCCAACTAGTCCTTTAATCGCCGAGTTGATTTTCTCCTTCAAGGCTTGGCACACTAGAACTTTAGGCGTGATCAAGGTCATTCGGCGATTCGCCCAATCAGTTAGGCGATCGTCCTTTTTTTTCATTCTTTCAGCCTCCTTGTTCCTTTTTGCTCATTAGTGTCCATTCTTTTTTGTCAATCCAAATAACTGGAATTCAAGGAATTACATAAGTTATTGACATAAACTATGCATTTAAGGATACTAAATCTTTTATAATAAAACCCTAAATGAGTCTGAATCATGACATAAACATCCCCAAACACAAACTTTTGCTTGCTCAATGTAAGTAGTTCAAAAAGGATGCCTTAAGCATTGCTACACAGGACTCATTCATGAATGCATACAAAAAGACTCAACTTACTCATGCAAAGATCAATTGTGCACTTGAAGAAAGTGGTGACTCACCATTGCCAAATATTCTCAAGCTCCCAATACTTTCTTCTAATGCAAGTTCAAACTTTAAAAAAGGTTCTCAAATTCCCTCACACAAAGAATGATTCCATAAATACACATAATGGTTCCACAATTTAGAGCTCCAGAATCATGATCAACGCTCACACTGACAGAGATGAACACAATGCATAATTTCGTATAAAGATTTTCCCGTAGTTCCAATCAACACTTGTATCAGCTCATTCAAGATATTAAAAAGGTAATTATAAGGCTTGTAATGGGACTGAGGGCAAAGGTATGATTATTTAGGCTTAGTGACTTCTATACTCATGATATGTGGTATGAACAAAACTTCATTTCCTATTCCTAATCATTCTCATTCCGACTCAAAAGTCACCTTCCATAAACAGTTGGAAACCCCAATTTTCTTTGCATTTTAAAGTTTAATTCGTCAACTTTTACATTTTTTTCATTCTTTTCGTCTTTTTCTTTTTATTAAATGGAAGGGTTCCATTTTTTTCTCAAGACTTTGAGTCAACGGGGACTTCCATATACTTCTTGATTTGCATTCTATTTTTACCACAACCCCAACTTAAATGTTTTTCCTAAGTTTGATATTCAAGAAAATAAAAAATCATGAGGATTATAGGGAATGGATATCGAAATGTCACATTTTATTCATATTTCTTCCAAGAAAAGGTTAAGGCCCAAAGGGTTGTCAAGTGCGCTCTACGCACCCATAATGTAGGCCAAAAAAAGAGGTATAATGTCAAATTGATTTACACACTTAAAATTTGTCTATTATCATAACATGATGTAGTATCATCTAGTAAATAGTACCAACGGCTTAAATAATAGTTGTCATGAAACATGGTTCGTGGTAATCTCATCAAACAACCATTGACACCAATGTCAAACAAGACTCCACACTTTTTCTACTATGCAATGGTCATCACAGGAGACTTAATTCAGTATTTTGCTAGTCACAATTAGACGCAGAAAATTCACATATTATTATGCAACCTTATTTGGGCTCATATTAGCCTCACATTATTTTTTGTTCGATTATGAGCACTATTCAAGTCAATGGTATTGATCAAGACTACGACTCATGTTTGCAAAGGAACAACCACATTAAACCCACATAAGAGGTGGCACAAATATATTGGAATTTTTCAAAATCATTTTCAATAAAAACAAGGAGTCACAAGCTCAATCATTCACATAAACCGTGCAAGACACAATTATAGCTCAAAAACCTAATATATAAAATAAACCAAAGTCAAAAAATTTCACAAATGTGGGCCTCACCCCAACAGAATCAATATCATTTGTTCTAAAATGCAAAAAAATATAATATCAACAAGCCAAAATAAAGAACGACACAGAGGGAGGTAAAAAAGATCATGTCTAAATTGTCGCTCCATCTATCTTGGCATGAGTGTCTGGTGCATCACTTGGATTATGGGCCTTAGTAACAAGAATCACCTTAGAATCACTTGCTCCACAAGAGGATACAGTTGATATCTCTGGACGCGATATCTAGATAACTGAGTGCACAATCGTATCTTCATGATCTGGAAAGTGTTTGTATATGCTCTTCGCTTGTATCTCTATATGTACCTTATTGGTATCTACATTCGACTCATCAACTGCTGCGTCATTCTTGTGTTCTTCTCCTTTGGTAACGAGATGAATCTCTAAAGCCTCAAAATCATCCATATAATCTCCAGCATCCAGAAATGAAATTAAGTTTGTAGACTATTAATAGTCTATGTCCATCATAAGATTAAAAAATTCGTCTTTCAAAGTCGTAACATCGGAGCTCTCCTCATGTCTGCTCTTAAAAATAATGACTCTAGGGTGTGAGTATTAATAAATGTCTAGTGAGGAGTACGTGATTCACAAATGTTGCTCTTGATCATCCATGGGATGGATATCTTAAACCGTTTTGCCCTCATGTAAGATGAATGGGCTAGATGCCACATTTTCAAATCACTGCGTGAGTAATCTTGATTGGCTGGAAGGATGTAGAGGCGTCAGGAGTCATTGAAGTAGAGGAACTCAGAGCAGAGATACATGAACGCCTAGAGGCCGGATTAGGCAAAGATGCCTATACATGTATAGAATAAACATTAACCTCTATAGAAGTATCCAATGGAGATTCTCTCCTTCAATCAATCTCTTCTCGCGTGTAGGTATCAATCCACTAGATGTTTGTGGAGATAGACGAAATGACCATAGTATCAGTAGTCGGATCCCTAGAAACTCTAGCACGCTTGTAAAACTTTGTGATCACACCCAGATATAGTACAAAAGTCTGCCTCTGCTTGGACCTCTTTTCCGTTACCTGCTCAATAATGAGCCCCAAGTTGAGTCGCCTACTCTATAAGATCTATCGTAAATAAGATTCTTCTGCATATCTGAGGATGGATTCATTCAGGGAAGTCATGATAGAGTTGCTGATGAATTTGAACTAGTGTGGGCAACTACATTCAATTCATTCTTCACAATTTGAACTTAACATCTATCTCGGGATGACATCAAAAATAGGGAGCTAAGGTAACTCTTTAATTCATCCAGGGAAAGAGCTGTCACCAAGCCCTTGTAATCCTGCTTGAACCCCGTGGTTCTCTAGAAGACAACATTCATAAAAACTCTGCACCTAACTTCCATGGCTCGGACCATGACTGACTTAACAAGTCTGAATATAGTTTCCTTATTATTACTCTTTTGCACCAACTAACTTTATGTAGCATATTATTCCTGGACCAATGAAGGAACGTAGAGGCCTTGAGGTCTAGTAAAAATCTAAAACTTGTGCCAACGTAGCATCGCCTCACATTTGAGCACTTTACCTCAGGGCCTTCTATCGATAGGATCTTCACCTCGAGGATAGTTTTCAAACCATTACCCTTTAACCAGTTAAGAAGCCTAGGGAGAGGTATGACTGGTTTCATTGGAGCCATACGAGGTGCCTAAGCTTGCACCAAGTGTGCTAGTGTGGAAGTAGGAGGGATCCTAGTCGAGTGATAACAAGATCAAGATAGGATCTTAGTCCTTTGGTACTGTAAGGGTTGGTCATACTAGGGCTCAGATAGAGCAGCCTATGAGAAAGTAGTAAATCGTTCAGATATGGATATCTAGCCCTTGCCATTTTTCACTATTGAAGCTCGTACCTTTTCTTCTTTGTAGGATTCCACTCCCTTTATTCGTCATAATACTTCGTGTTTTTAATAGAGTGGCATGTAAAAAAATTTCCTTACAATAGAAGCAAAACATCGGGAAATTTTTTTAAAAAGTCAAGAAAAATCACAGAAAAAAGTTGCAGACAGACTCACCAAATTAGTCGGTGAGTCATCACATCACCATAACAAGCTAGATCATGCTCGCCGAACGGATTGACTCTTAAATTTCAAAAATATTTGACAACTAGAAAACAGGAAGGTTTTTTGGTGAATCACCTACAACATTCAGCCAGCAAGGAGCATTCAAGTGAAAGTGAAACTGTAATTTATGTCACACGGGTGGGGACAAAGGATGATCAAGGAGAATTTTGGTGAGGCATTCAGTTCCTTCGGCAAGTCAATGATTTCCTTCGGTGACCTTAAGCTTCTCGGTGAAAGTTTCATGCCCCGAGCCTAAACCCTAGACGTGGCTGGCATCCAATGGCCATTTTTGGTCTTGAGAGAACCCTTGGTATATCTTAGTTAACTTAGAATAAGACTTACTCAATGATAAAACAAACACAATATCATAATTAACTAAAATTAATGTCTTGGCCGAAATGACACTTTAGTCTCAAAATGAAATATTTGAAATAAAAGAGACTCAACTGAACTAATTGAATAACTATCCATGAAGCCTCCATAATTACTAAGATGAATGTTCGAACATACCCCACAACACTCTAAATAAGAAACAAGACCAAAAAGCATAAAAAGGATCCTCTGGAATTCAAGGAGGCTCACCAATGAATCTCAGTGCTTAAACTGGATCAACAGGCGCATGCTGTGATCCTAGTTTTTTCTGTCTGCATCATAAGACGATTTCTGTGAACAGGCATCAGTGCATTGAATGTACAAGTATGCGAGTTGTAATTTTAAACAACAACTTAGGCTTGATGAGAATAGTATGAACATACATTAGCTCTACTCAACTCAAGAATTTTTCAACTCAATGTTTGTACATAAAGCAATTTAGAACACATGTGATATATATATAAAGCTTGTAAAATCGTAAAGCAACTCAATTCATCAAACAAAATGCAGTATAAAACACAACTTTACGTATATATTAAAGTAATATAGTTCTATGGAAGTTTCTCTAACCCTAAACCACCATTATGACCCTAAGTCGTGATACAACGTCTCACCCACGCTTCCTGAACTGTCCTATACTTTGCCGTCGCACGAAACATCCTCAACCTAGTGGATCCACTGGCTAAACACATGTGATCATCTAAAAAGTATGACCGGTTAATACCCATGATGGCTACATTATTTACATGGAGACTTGAGTTAATGTGAACTATTATTCCCATGTCGATGCTCAAAATTACTCCCAAAATATACTTTAGCTCATGCTTTTAAAATAACTTCCTTCTTCTGGGTTGAGATAATTTGCTCAACCGTTTTTAGCTTCAAAAAGTCCTCTTGGAATCTATGTTCCTTTTTCTTGTTCAAAAAATTATAGGGAAATCTTAATTTACTCTTAGCTTAAATATAAGAACATTTATAAACTTTTGTAGGGAATACTTACTTCCCTTATATCTTTTGAGAAATGAACTCAACACTTTACTCTTTACTTGACTTGAAACTTTTGATCCTACTCAAATCATTAAGGAATATTTAGTTCCCTTATATCTTTTGTACAAAAAACTAGTAATGATAATTGGATATAGGGTGATGATCAGATTGCCAAGGTTGCTTGTGGCTATTATCATGATATTTTTGCTGGTCAAAATAGCCTGATTGATGAAAGGAATCTTCAATACATTCCTACTGTTATCACTCCTGATCAAAATCAGATGTTGCATGCTATGCCTAATATGGAAGAACTAAAACAAGTTGTTTTTGCTGAGAATCTAAATTTTGCCCCTGGCCCTGATGGTATTGGAGGTAAATTCTATCAACTTGCTGGAATGCTATTAAAAAGGATTTATTAGGTGCAGTTCATTATTTTTTCTGTTTTCATGTGATGCCTAAGTTTATGTCACATGCTTTCTTAGTTTTGATTCCTAAAATAGATCAGCCTAACAGATTTAATGATCTTAGACCTATCAGCTTAGGTAATTTCACTAATAAGATTATTTCCAAATTATTGAGCATGAGAATGGTAAATATCCTACCTTCATTAATTTTAGATAATCAGTCAGGTTTTGTAAAAGGGAGGTGCATTACTGAAAATATTATGCTTGCTTAGGAAATTATTTATGACATTAAGAAACTTCATATACGTAATAATGTTGTTATTAAACTGGATATGACAAAGGCATATGATAGTGTGTCTTGTTCATATACTTGTCTAGTTTTGGGAAGATTGGATTTGGGGAGGTATTCATAGACTTAATATGGGGAATCATGAGTAATAATTTGTATTCAATTATCATTAATGGTCAGAGACATGGTTTTTTTCATTCAACAAGAGGACTTAAACAAGGGGATCCTTTATCTCCAATCCTGTTTATTTTAGGAGTTGAAGTCTTGACTAGAAAGCTAAATAACATTTTTAATAACCCTGTCTATAAAGGATTTTCATGCATCCTAAAGGAGCTAAAATTAATCATTTAAGTTTTGCTGATGATGTGATTATTTTTACATCCACTAATAGACATCCCCTTCATAGAGTTATGAATATTCTGACTGAATATGAGCAAATTTCTCAACAATTTATTAATAAACATAAAAGTTATTTTATGGTTCCTGATAAAAGTCATCAAGATATCATCTATGATGTGAATGAGATTATTGGTTTTTCCAAGAAGGATAGTCCTATTATATATTTAGGTTGCCCTTTATATGTCGGGAGACAAAAAATTATTTATTACTCCAATTTAGTAGAACAGATTTCTAAGAAAATTTCTGGATGGCAAACTAAAATTCTCTGTTTTGGGGGAAAATTAACTTTGATCAAGCATGTTTTACATTCTATTCATATTCATATTATGGCTGTTATATCGCCTCCTAATACTACTATCAAATATATTGATTCCATAATTGCAAACTTCTTCTAGGGAAAAGTTCATGATAATAAAAAATATCATTGGGAATCTATGGATACTTTGAGTATACCTCAAGCAGAAGGGGGAGTAGGGATTAGAAGACTTACTGATGTATGTACTGCATTGCTATACAAACAATGGTGGCTCTTTAGATCCAAAAATTCCATTTGGAAACAATTTCTTCAAGCTAAATATTGTAATGAGCTAATCCAGTTGCAAGGAAGTTTGAAAATGGTGAATCATTGATTTGGAAATATATGATGAAGAATAAACATAAAGTGGAAGAGCATATTAAGTGGCAAATAAATTCTGGAAGTTGTTCATTTTGGTTGGATGATTTGTTAGGAATTGGAGCATTGGCTAAGTTCAATAATACCATATCAAGTTTTAATAATGCCACTATTAATGAGTTTTTGATCAATGGCAATTGCAATGAAAGGAAATAAAGACAGCAAGTTCATCCTTTCATAATTCATATGATCCTGAACACCAAATTTCAATACCAAAATGAAGACAAGGATATAGTAATCTTGAAACCTACTGACTCTGGTAATTTCACTTGTACATCAGCCTAGGAAATTTGTAGATATAGATGGAATGATAAGTAGTTAATAATATTATTTGGCATAAAATTTTGCTTTTCAAAATGTCGTTTCTACTTTTGAGAGCCTTAAGATTAAAACTGCCTTCTAATGAAAATCTCGCAAATTTTGGAGTAGAACCAGTTAAATGTTCTTACTGTTGGAAACAAGGATGGGATGATGTAGATCATATATTCCTTCAAGGACATTTTGCCAATCATATATGGAAGTATTTTTCCAATTCTTTGGGAATCAATATATAGCTGTCTTTATTGAGAGATAGGATTACAAAATTATGTACCACCAATGGAAAAAATGATGCATATAGAGCTATTATAAACATCTTAACTACAGTGATTTGTTGGAATTTGTGGAATTATAGATGCTTTACTAACTATGGGGGAAAGACTTCAAGCATTTACAAAGTTAAATATTTCATATAAAAGGAGATCCTGAAGTTTCTATATTCTGTTTATCCTAATATACAATGGACAGAGAAATGGACAGATCAGGTAGAAAATCATTAAAAATGTAAGCATATGATAAAGGTCAATATAGTATCTTGGAAGCCACCTCCTACTACTAAATATAAGTTGAATACAAATGGTAGTGCTTTGACTAATCCGGGAAAGATTGGAGGGGTGGCATTCTTAGAAATGAATATGGTGATATCATATATGCATTTGCTATCCCTCTTGGGAAGGTTCCAACAATCAGGCAGAAGTTCAAGCAGCTTCATATGGATTGAATTGGTGCATTCAGCATGGGTATAAAAATATTGTCCTAGAAGTCGATTCAGAGTTATTGAATAAATGGTTATACTAAAGGATAAGCCTCCTTGGAGAATACAAAGGTTAGTACATGAACTTCAAATACTTACTTATCAATGTAATTTGTTTTATTGCGTGCATATTTACAAAGAGGCCAACAGTACAGCAGAGATACTATCCAAACATAGTCATAACCAGGACATTATGCAACACTATTACACCAATAAACAACTTCCACATGCTGCAAAAGAAAGTTATATTCTGGAGAAAATGCGAGTTCAAAACTTCAGGAACAGGACGATTAGGAAGATTAAGCAACCTCCATGACTGTTACATATTAATTACCTATACCATATAATGTATTGTATAGATATAGATATTTTGTATCTTGTAGACTATATTTTGTTACAGGTAAAAATCAGGCTAGGCTAGGAAGTGAAAGCTAAAGAATTAGCAAAAGAAGGAGGGAAATATATCAAAGATAGCAACTGAAGATGCCAATGGTCAGCAATAGGAAATACAAATGTCCAGCAATGGATTATCAACATACTATAAGCCTTCTTTTATATGTGTAAAGGGAGAGTCTCCTTATTTATGTTTTCTTACAAATAATTTAGTATTTCTATAGATTGCATCTCAATGTAAGAGGTGGAGTTGACTAACCTGAGTAGGTAAGTCAAATTTATACTCACCATAAGATAAAAGGTAAGGTTTATGTCCTCCTTCTTGTAACTTTTTGTTTCAATTAATGATAAGTCCAGAGGGTGTTGCTCAGCCCCTGACCCACCACAAGGGTCGTTTAACTAAAAAAAAATTATAAACTTGCACCTTAAAATGAAGTTAAAAAAGATTAAATAAGACTCTTGGAAGCTTTGAGAAACATTACTTTAACTTACTTCATAGCTTTAGACTTGACTTCTTAACTTCCTTGATTTTGATCCTAACATTCCTTGAATTGAATTATGGATTCAAGGTTCAGAATTCATGTACATTGATGATTTAATGATGTTTATATGTACCTTTGAATATTGAAATCGACTATGAATTGTAGGTTCATCACTTCGGAACTAGTATGAAAAGATAGAGGAAGAATGTGGTCTCAAGGATTCCTTTGAGCTATAAGAGGCATGTAGCGCTAGAGCTTGATGGATGAACTCAAGACGGAAGCGCCTTGTCTGGTGCGGTGCGCCAAAGCCTGTTAGAATGAGGCTGTCCTAAGCAGCGTTTGTAGGGGTGGAGCCCCAGGGCCTTTAAGACGGCACATCTGACTTTTCTTCTCTATTTTTATCTATAAACCTTCTTATCTTCCATTGATCTCACCCCAATCACTTAGAATCACTGATAACCTTACTAACCAATATATTATACCCGAAAAAACAACCCCAAAAAATGAACAAAATCAACTAGAACATGCTACAACTCAACCAACAAGAATTGCATAATTTTTCATCAAGAACTTTTCATAAACAAATCAATTCAAAACTCAAAGAATGGAACAGATTTGTGTGTGGGTGAACAAATCCAACACAGAAAGATCTCACATACCTTCATTGGGATCACCCCGACGAATTTCAATCAACGATCTTGGATTTCTTGATAAATTCTTAACTTTTTCTCGTCTATCCCTGTTCTTTTCTCTTTTCTCCCAATCATTAAATGTATTCAAACTTGTAAAACTGAATTTAGGATTAATGTTAACCTTATTAAATCCTTAGAACATATTAGGAAATAATTAGCTGAAAAGACCATTTTACCCTTACTAAAATCCAAATTGGATTTTTCACAATCCAACAGCCCAACTTTTGATATGTGATAGAATTCACCAAAGGGCAGATCACCGAGTTATTCGACGATCCCGACTTATTGCACTGAATGGACCTTGGCAACACATTTTACGGAGTCTAAAAATACATGTTTGAATTTGTAGTTTAAAAAAGATTTTTTGAAGAAGAGATTTTTGGATGACATTAGACAATATTATTATGTTTTCCTGTTTTTGGAGTGGAGAATTTAGAAAAGAGACAATTTTCCCTAGCTTTGAATATTCCAAGATTTCCATTTCTGAGAAATTTCAAGTGGGTGTTGAAAATTATTCATCTTAGCCTTTGTAAATAGAATATTAATCTTACCTGTTGATAATAACACAATTTGGGAACGATTTCTACCTTTTTATGATGTTTAGCTAAAACCCAAACTCCTTGGGTGTCATATAGTAATTGTGCCTTAATCTAAAGGGTTTTAGTTGCAAATGCAATTCAGCCTTCGTGTTATTTGCTTGTCGAGAGAGAGGTTCAAAAATAATATTTATTGAATTGATGGTCTTTGGTATTAGTTTGTCATGGATTCATCTCGAGAGAGTGAATCCTAAACCCTCTTCCACACATTCAGCTCGAGAGAGTGAATGGACTACATCGTAGGTTGTTCTTAACTGTTGTTATTGGTATTCGAAAGAAACTAATTTTATTCGGGATAAATTATTTTGAGAGAAATTTTATCCCCATTAAATTCTATCTTATTCATTGATTTACAACTCTTTACTATTAATTCAAATCACCCATTTGTTTACCTTAGCCCATAATTCAATCACATCTCATGAACCCATCTATATATTTTTTATTTTCGTGTTATTTGTTGTTGTAGCATAGAACAAAATATTAAAACACCCATCTTATTTGACACTTGTGTCACCCCCAAACATGGATCATGCTATTATTCGTAAATTTTTTTACGTATGATTGATTTGAACATATTCATGTTGTATGATGTAGCACTTGGTATTTTTGGTCATTTAGAGAGAGTGTTTGTTAATCTACTTTATGAAGATTATGTTTTTAATTAATAATATATAAATACACTTGAAACACCAATCCTATTAAAATCGATCTTTTTAAAGTGCTACCCAAACAAGCCCATATTATTAGTGATTTATGAAAAATATATCACTATTTAAACAATCCCTTAACTCTAGTTGCTAGGAAATAACCTCGGAGGCGCGCCAATCTTCCTTCTAATCCATTCTTTACCGTGTAACTCCCCTCTCCCCCAAAAATAAATATTCATTGGTCTATCACCTTTTCCTACTTTGACACCATGAAAACTTTTTAAAGCGCCACCATGTGAACATTGTTGTTGACCTCCATTAGTAATTGTTTCGTCGGAGCCATCACAACACCAACAAATAAAATTCCAAAATTTGTAATTACCTCTTTAAATACTGTAGAAAAATTTGTTTTATTTCCGTAAATTCTAAGAAGAGATAAAAAGATTCTCAATTATGATTTTTGTTTAGTTGCAATTTCAGATAAGAAAAATCAATAACATCTTAATCTTTTTTATTTCAGTTTCTTCATTTAAATATAAGAAAAATTCTTAAAAAGTTTTCTTATTAGATTGGAAACTCCATGAACTTTTCAAGTTTTATTAAGTGCACACCAAAAATTTATGTTGGCCTAATAAGCTCCTTGAACTTGGTAAACTGATAGTCTTGACCTCCCTCGATTCTGATATGGCAAAGAGCATGAATGCACTCTCTTTTAGGTGCATTCATGATATGGAGGAAAAATAAAATAAGACACCTTCCAAGTGGCTAGTTTAAACTATTAATTGCCACATAGTCAATATGATGATTTTTATGTTTCAATTATATTCTCTATATTTTTTTAATTTTTATTTCAGATTTTATTCTGAATGTGTTTTTAGTCTTTTTTTTGATTTAATAATTACTTATTTAAAAAATTATGTAGTTTATCTGGACAAAAAATTGAAGAGTTCAAGAATGAATTCTTAGTGATTGCAAAATTGCCTAACATGAATCTTGGCCTATTGCCTTTAAAGGAAGGATTTAATTAATCTTAATATAAGATATTCTTTAGATGTAGTATTTGAATGTAAAATGTGTTTTTTCTTATATATATTCTTTTCAAGTTCCAGTTAACTCTAACTTACATGTTCAATGATCATGTAAGTGAAATAAAGCTAATGCATTGCAAACATCGCGTTTCACGACAACATAACAACTTGAATTCTGAAAATTTTGATGAACAGTTCATGAAGCAACTAAGTAGTACGATTTGATTGATATGTAATTTAAAATATCATCTATTAAACTGATATTTCTCTTTGGGTAGGTTAATGAGAAATTATTTCTCTTTAGGTAGGTTAAAGGGAAAATAAAATTAGAAAATAGATCTCTATGTTGCTTACGTTATTGGCTACTTTTAGGGAATAATCTTATAATCTAACATAGAGAACACTTTTTTTCTGAATGCGGTTATGGAATTTTCCATGCACACGCTGGTGTTGCTTCAGCTCCTTTCATTAAACGATCATGAATTGTTATGTAATAGTTCAAACCAACTTAAAATTTTCCTTTGTTTTGATCTGTTTTTAGTTAACAAAACTATAGTGCCTAGTGGAGTGGCTTTTACTTTAGTTAATTTTCATTTCTTGTTATAGATTATGTGAATGAGTTTTGTGATTTTTCATTAATCGAGAGCTTAATTACCTTTCATTTCTTGTTGCTTTTACTATGTATTCCCTAATAATATTGTTAGCCAATTGAGAGGTATCCTCTCTCTTGTATTGTTTGCTTACTCAACTGAATATACTCACTGTGAGGATATTAACTTGAGTAAACAAACAAGATATGAGAAAGGATACCTCTTAATTGGCTGACAAGCTCCCCGGAAAGACATAATAAAAGTAATAACACATTGAAATGTTAATAATATCTCAAATAATTCAAACTACACATAATCCATTCACATAACCTGCAACAAGAATTGAAAATCCGCTAAGCAGGGACAACTAAACGTAATTGGGGGAGCTAAAGAGGCCTAAAATATAAATTCACTTCATATACGTTTTTATTAAAAAAAAATTACACTATTTAGATGAATTTTATTAGTACTCAATATTACTTTTTAAGTTACAAGCTTTAGGTGAGATGTTATAAACTTAATATTGAAAAACATCATTTAAGTTAGACAATTATTAAATGTATTGTTAACATAGTGATATAAGTAATAAGTTGATAAATTTTAAATAAAGATAAGAATTAGAACCATAAAATTTGACTCAAAAAGTTTATGTTAGTGAAAAAAGTAAAAGATAATAAAATTGCAAGATTACTATTGAAAATAAAATGAAGAAATTAATCTCTTCAGGCTGAGCCGCGGATATCTCGCTCTCTTTAAGGAGATTCAAGCCCACTGCAGCAAATATTTTCAACGGTCCAGCAGTAGTTCTCTTTGACTTGTCCCCTCCGGGATACAACAACCTTCACAAAGTATTTCTCAACAACTCTGGACAAGAGTTGAGTCCAAAGCTACACAAAAAAGAACACCTCCCTTCAACTAATAAGAACTCTTTTTTAGACTAACTATTTCACTCTTTCTTTTCTCTTGTGTTTTGTGTGTACCAATCCAAATGAATACCACAACTATTTATACTACAAGAAGTCTTCCTAGCAATGAATAGGAAGATAATGGAGGTAGTAAAAAGGTAAGGTAATGGTGTTAGGAGTTTCATAGGTTACATAGGTTAAAGTAGGAGTTACATAGGTTACAAAGAGTAATGGAGGAATTAAGAATGAAATAAAGTGATGGATAACCAATGCTAATGGATGATGTAGAAGTTATCCATTCCAATGTGTATTGGAATGTTTTTATCTCACAATGAATACATGGCTACAAAGTCAAAGATGAATAGCATGATTAAATTGGCAGTTCAAAACACAAATGCCTACCATTGGTCATTTTTATAACTCCAAAATAAAGCAATTTAACATGTTAAATATTAATATTAAAATGCTAATAACCTAACAATCCCCCACTCATTTTAATATTTAGATAAGAAAGTATATCATTTGAAGGAAGACTACTATGCATAATGAAGGTGTGCTCTGCATTTAACCTCTATTTAGTGATACAATAACTTTTACTCCAAAATCGTAGTGTTCTCAGACATGAACTATGACTTCTTAAGAAAAATAAAATATCACTGCTCACACATAATAATCAAGGTGTTGACATGAGCTTTAACAGGCAGCACCTTATGGCCATGTGCTATTCGGGTTTCACGAGTGCATTTCAAAATAAGCCTCATTCTGATAGGAAGCAACCTACTTCCACACATCACATAGGTGAAATTTGTTGAGAGTGATCCTGTAAGATTAACACCCCACTTATAGGGCTACAGATATTCATTAAGAGTTTCATAAGCTCAACCTTCAGAAACTACAGGAAACAATGCACTCACATCATAGGGAGGGAAAAAATAGTGCATTTTTCACAACAAGTCATCATATGATTAGTTTTTCCCTTTGAACCTGGTTAAAGGATCTCTAGTCCCCAGGTTGGGTTTCCTTATATATGACTCAAGGATTAGTAGGCTTCAATCCAATCCCCCTCGATGTGCGCCAGACCTTTTCTCTTGTTAAGGCCTTCGTTTGAGGATCTGCAAGATTATCACAGGATTTGACGTAATCAACATTAATGGTACAATTTTTCAAATTTAGTGTTACATTACTGTGTTTCCTCCTTATAGGTCTGGATTTACCGTTGAAATAATGATTTTGAACTCTACCAATTGCAGCGGTGCTATCACAATGCATTAAAATAGGAGGAATTGGTTTTTCAAAATAAGGAATTTGAAACAATAAATCTCTTAACCAATTCGCTTTCTCACTAGCTGAAGCTAAAGCAATTAGTTCAACCTCTATGGTAGAGTTAGCAATTATAGTTTGCTATTATGATCTCCAACAAACAGCACCACCACCTAAAGTAAAGACATAACCAGTGGTAGAACATGAATCACCTGTTAAAGTGTTCCAATCCGCATCACAAAAGCTTTCAAGTATAGCAGGATATTTTTTATAGAACAAACAACAATTTTTCGTTCCAATTAAATATCTCATAACTCTTGTTATAGCATGTGAAAGTTCATTACCTGGCTTGCTTGTAAACCTGCCAAGTACTCCTACTGCATATGCAATATCAGGCCTAGAGCAATCAGCCACATATCTCAAACTTTCGATTATACTATCATATTCCTTTTGATTTATTACGTCATTTTCACTTTCAACGGGAAATAAGTGATCATTTGAATCAAAAGGAGTATCAACATGCTTGCAATAATGAAGGCTATATTTTCTCAAAATTTTCTCAATATAATGTGACTGGTCAAGAAAAATCCCCTCACATGTTCTTGTTATTTTTATTCCAAGAATGAAAATTGCCTCACCAAGATCTTTCATATCAAAATGGCTTATAAGAACATTTTTAGCTTCATCAATAACATTCATATTAGAGCTAAAGATCAACAAATCATCAACATATAGGCAAATGATCACATGTGAATTATTTCAAGACTTATGATATCTGTACTTATCACATTTATTTGTTTTAAAACCATTTTCAATCATGCAGGAATCAAATTTTTATGTCATTGCTTTGGTGTCTGTTTCAAGCCATATAGGGATTTAGTAAGTTTACGTACTTTGTTTTCTTGGCCTGTTTCAACAAAACACTCGGGTTGGGCCATATAAAATTTCTTCATTTAAGTTTACATTTAGAAAAGCAGTTTTTACATCCATTTGATGAATTGGCAAATCAAAAAATTTCCAGTCATAGAAACTACAAGTCTAATGGATGTAATTCTTGTTACTAGAGAAAAAGTATCAAAAAATTCCAGGTCTTCTAGTTGATTAAAACCTTTTTGCAACTAGCCTAGCCATGTATTTATCAATAGAACCATCCGATTTAAACTTTTTCCTTAAGACCCATTTGCAACCAATTGTTTACAACCCGGTGGTAAATCAACTAACTTCCAAGTTTTATTAGAAATTACAGATTTCATTTCATCATTTACAACCTCTTTTCAAAAAATAGAATCATGTGAAAATAATCCTTCTTACAAAGTTAGAGGGTCATATTAAACATTAAACACATAAAAATTAGGACCAAAATCTTTTTCTACTCTAGCTCTTTTACTTCTTCTTAACTCAAAATCATCAACTTCTTTATGTTTCAAAGTTGAAGTAGAAGAACTAGGTAGTGAAAAAATATTTTGTTCAATCCTTTGACCCCCACTATTTTTTGTATCAAAAGCAAATTTATTTTCATGAAAAATAGCATCACCAGATTCTATTACAATATTATCTTCAAGATTAAAAAATCTATAGGTTGTACTATTTGAAGCATAACAAAGAAAAGCACAAGCAGTAACTTTCTTACCCAACTTTGTAATCTTGGGATCCTTTAGCCTCACAAAGGCTAGACAACCCCAACAATTAGATATCTCAAACTTGGTTTGTAACCTCTCCACAATTGAAAAGGTGTCAATTTAGAATTTTTATGAGGCACACGATTTAACACATAACAAGCATTTAAGATAGCTTCACCCCAAAAATATAAAGGTGCATGTAACTCAATAAGCATAACATAAGTCAATTCAACAAAAGTTCTATTTTTCTTTATGCGACTCCATTAGACGAAGGAGAGTAAGGACGAGTAGTTTCATGAATTATTCACAATGATTTAACAAAAGAATTAAACTCATATTATTCATATTCACGGCCTCTATCACTTCAAATTCATTTAATTTTTCTTCCAAACTAATTTTCAACCTCATTGAGATAAGTTTTGAAATTTTCAAAAGCATCACTTTTATTTTTCATCAAGTAAACATATGTAAACTTAGAAATTAATCAATGAAAGTGACAAATTATCTATTACCTCCGCGAGTTAGAATTCCACCAAGTTCACAAATATCAATATTAACTAATTCTAACAAATCAATTATCTTTAAACTTCAAAATGAGGCCTTTTAGTGATCTTGGATTTTCTACAAGCCTCAAACTTTTAAAAATTATTTTTAACCATTGGGATTAATCCTAAACTACTCATGTTTCAAACATAACGATCATTAATATGACAAAAACGTGCATGCCAACAATTAGTAGAACAAAGCATATAAATAGAACTAGAAGTTTTATTCATTTCAACATTCAACTTAAACATCCCATCACATGCATACCCCTTCCCCACAAAAATACCTTTCTTCACTATTACATATTTATCAGATTTAATAATCTATTTAAAACCTGCTTTATTAAGAAGAAAACTAGACATCAAATTTTTCTCATAGAAGGAGTATAAAGTACATCATTCAATGTTAATATCCTTCTATAAGTAAAACACAATTAAACATATCCCTTAACAAGCACTTGAGTAGTGTGACCATCACCAAGCATGATGGTTTTGGGCTCCTCAAAATGAGTATATTTTTTAAACCAGTCTTTGTCAAAATAGACATGACGGTTTGCACCGGAATCAGCCCACCATCCATCAACATTCTCAACCATGTTTATGTCATTAATCACAACCACAAAAGGTTCTTCGGTAACGTTTGACTTAGGTTTAGGACCACGTTTCCGAAATCTGCAAAATCGAGCAATATGCCCACTCTTTCGACAGACAAAGCATGGTCCCTTTTGTTGAACTTGTTCATTTTATGGTTGGTGATTTTCACCATTATTTTTCTTGGGAGGTCTACCATTAATTTTCTTGAATTTTTTTCTCTAAGGTTTTAAAGAAGTATATTTGTGAGTTTAAGGAGTATCATTATTCAAAATAACTAAATTTACCTTCGATTTGATGTTGTTCTCTTCTATTTGAAAAAGTGCATCTTGGCCCCTTGCTTCTTCTTCTTCCATGAAAATTTTCATAATTAAGGTTTCAAGAGAGGTTTCCTTTTGTTTGTGATGCATAGGTTTATGAAATTCCTTCCAATAAGGTAGATGTTTATCCACTATGCCACAAAAAATAAGGTTATCTCCAATTTTAACCTCTTCGGACCTAAGCTCTCAAACAATCATGATGAAGTCTTGAGCTTGATCTACCCTTGATTTGATGTCAACCATTTGGAAACGGAAAAATCTACTAGCTGCATATTTTTTCACTCCAGCCTCTTCGGTATCATACTGACTCTACAATGTCTTCCAAATTTTCTTTGCACTAGAGTAAGTGCTATCATAATAATCATAAAAAGAATCAGATAGACAATTAAGAAGATAATACCGAGTGCGGTTATCTGGAACCCGCATCATCAGTAGATGAGTTACCCAAAGTGGCGACCACAATAATATCCAAACCATCAGTGGTGTTCCTCTCACCGGTCTCCAATCTGGAACTCGATGCCCCTGCCACTATCTCTCATGCCCTCATCTAGTGGGGGTCCTTATCAATCAAGGTGGATCTCCTCACAGCCTCTAGGTATGCCCTCTCTTTATTCCTCACACTGGTAGTATATCTCTTAGTAGTACTGCTAGATCAGTGCCTCTTGGCACGACAACGTGGATCAGGTCTCGACTAAGGAGGGGCTGCGAACAGTGCAACAAGCATAGTGTCCTCCGCTAGCTCAGAGGGTGCAGTCTCGGGCTCATTCCACCGCATCTCCATAATACTATCTACATCTACGTGCAAACTAGCCACAACCTCCTTAAGAGTAGTCAATTCGATAGTAGGGGCTGGGGGTGAAAGGACCCGAAACACAAAGGCATCAAGGCGCTAGTAAACTGCCCAAATATTTTGCTTAGTCTGTTAGGACACCATTTTATCATCCGGCGATGGACATTTGCATCCAATGTTGTATGTAGTGAAGCAAGGAAATTTGTCCCTCTAACTTCTAGACGCGCGCCAAAGAGACAAGTGTTGCAAATGGAGAATGGACTTGGAGGAACTTGGGGCTCGACTGCGGCATGGGCCGAGTCTGTCCAGGTGGTATCAATGGTCTTTTAAGTAGCAGGGTTAGTTCATCGGGCTAACTCTTTCGCATCCACCAGGTTCTCCCTTAAAGGATGCAACTAAACTCTGGGCCCTCCCGCGGTGCCACGACATTGGCCTCATCCCTGATTAGACCCATATCAATTGTCCCAATTGGAGTGAAGAGTGGATCACAGTGCCAAATGGGAACTCCGTAACCCTGCTAAAATGGAAAATAATACATGCAAAGGGGTAAGTACTAGAGGCCTTGAAACTCGTCTCATGTATCACTATGATCAATAGCTTCGGGAAGTCAAATCTCCAATCTTGCCACCAAGGCTGCTACCAACATCGCGCTATCCCAAGTAAGAATATTATCGACATTTTTCAGCGATAAGCAGTGTCGGACAAACAACCAGAAGAACTTGGTTTTGAAGGTGAGGTTGGCCTTTCTAATTATCCCACGGGGCTCTAAATCCCAGTAGCCACACTTACCCTCAATCGACAAATGTTGAGCCAAATTTTTTTTATATTCTCCCGCTAGTGGGTTGTCCTCTGAAATTTTCCAATTTCGACCCTCTTTTACCCGTAATCAAATTCTAAAATCACGGGGTCCCATTGTGTCTCAGTGGTAGGGCAATATAAAGTCGGTTGAAAGTGACTGAGAAGATGTCGACCTTGAAGCCCCGGACTAACATAGAAATAAGCGGTTCCGGTTTTTCATGTCTAGTTCGCCTATAGATAAAACCTCGAAGAGTATCCACATAGGAAGCGTAGAACTTCGTGACTTTCTCCTCATTGTAGTTACCTAGATCTCGAGCCATCCGTTCTTACTTGTGCCAGGTAAATAATATGTGCAACTCGGGGAAAGTATGGAAAGTCTCGGTAAGAACCCGATGCTCAAGTTTCACCAACCGATTCATAACCTCTCTCTCGTTCAACATCCTGGTGTCTCTATATATTTGGTGCTGCCCATCGAGACACAACCAGTTGAGTTCCTCATCAATTCCTGCAGGTTCATCTACTCGGGGTGTAGGTGCAGGATCCAAGCTTTAAGCCTCATCAGACAAGGCTTGGTGGTCGTGGTCCTTAGACGATGTGCCTCCCAGAGTGGCACAGCCATAGGCAGTGCCTGCGTTTGACCCAGGAGAATGGGCCGACCTGGAAGCAGAAGAAGATTCGGAGACTGATGCTCTTTCAGAGCTAGAGGCAGCCCCTTAAGGTGAGTCGGTGAGTGTACGCTCCTCATCAGACTGAGAGGCAGTGACTACGGCGAGAACCGCCTTTTGAGAGGTACCCCTAGTGGATCATGCCGCTGGTGTGGGGGTGGAGGCACCCGAGGGAAAGTACTCTAGGTCTTGCCCATTCTCAGACGTAGCAATCATTGGATGATATAGGCCACGAAGTTGGACTTGACACTTGAGTAGACGATATCCTTTTTAGGTTCTATTTGTACATGTAGAGCACTTGTTAGTGTTACTGAAATTCTACTACACACTTGAAAAAATCAGTGTAAAGAAAAAAAATTCACACATTAGTTCTGTTCTGTAACTTCAGGTTCCCCATAGGTTCATAACTCCGTATTCCTAGTATAACAATTCTTCCCTAGTGTTTTGTATGCAAAGTGATAAGTTAGGTATCTCAAAATCCTTAGTTTGGCATTTAGAATATTTCACCTCGTACCTTGGTCTCTCTACTTGTGTATAATCTACCCATACCTTTACTTCATATTAAACATCATATTCGATGTGTGACTCAATTATTACTTCGCACCAATCGACACTTACCAATTAGATAGTAAACCATTTGATGTATGTTGATAATTCTTTTCTTATTAACTACCTCCTTAGCCTGACAAGTAGTAACTAGGTGAGTTATAATGTTGGCCACCGCTAAAAAGACCTTTAGACGAAAGAATTGTCAATACATGGAAGAACCTATTTGAGAATTGTTAATTAGCTAGGTCTACTTTGTTAATCACCCATGGTTCACACAACCCTAGTTGTGGATTTAGTTACCCATGCAAGAAGGAACACAGTTCATGGTCGTTAAGAAATAAATTATGAACTTACTTTAACAAATTGAAGAAAACCCAGAATATCAACTCCAAATTGCAAGATAATACTTGAAATCGAATTTGAAAATTTAATTATTGCCAATGTTTGCAAAAACTAATCTCCAAAAAAAACAAGAAAAATAATGGAAATGTCTAACCCCAAAAATTAGGTTTAAATCCCTATTATAGTTAATATAGCAATAAGGAATGTTTTTACAAAAACGCGGCTGCAATCGATGACCCCCACCAACGGACCGTCGATGGAATGACGGTCCTTCGTCAGCTGCCGTCAGTCCAAACTTAGATTATTTTTTGTCCTTATGATGGAATCATCTCTGAATCAATCAACGGAGCAACTACACAGTTCGGCGATGCCCTCCGTTACTTCATCGTTAAAATTTCTCCAGCATCAGGTATTGGAACTATATCTAATTACATTAATGATTCAACAGAATGGTCCCTCGATCCTCTCCGTAGTCCCACACATGGTCTGATTTCTCTAGCTTGTCCATTTGTCTTAACTGCAATCGACGGTCATCACCGACGGATCGTCGATTGAATGATGGGTCGTCGATGGCCTTCGTAGGTCGCCTCTGCACTATTTTCCAGCTACCTTCTATTTTTAGTTTTGGACATCTTTCCTGTAAAAAAAACGTAAAAATGTGTTAAAACTACTACAAAGAGTCAGTCCACACACAACTCTTAAGGAAAAAGCATTGAAATCACGGTACATCACCTATAACCACTATCGTAGTAACCATAAGAGTTACAAGTAGTCTTGGGATTCATAGACAAAGCCTTGGCCCGCCCATCATATTGAACTCCTTCCACTTTCTTCACAATGTTTATCACCTCATTTAACTTTTACCTTAATAGGTCCTATCAATAGACACTACTTACAACTCAGGTTCAAACCCTTGACAAATAGACGAATTTGTTCATCCTCTATAGTCACTAACTCGGTAGCATATGTGGACAAGGCAAGAAACATCACCTCATAGGAACCTACAATCTTACAACTCTACTCGAAGGTCATGAACTAATCCTTCTCACAATTCCTAAATGTCTGGGGCACATACTTTTTGAGGAACAACACGTGGAACTCTGTCAAGTGAGTGGGGTAAGACTTGCAATCTGCATTATAGATGGTCTCTCTACACCTGTTTAGCTTCACCTTGAAGGTGAATGGTCACTAACTAATACTCCATTCTGGTATATAATGCTTAACTTATAAAGCATGTCATAGCAATCCAGAATGAACTCAAAGTCATCCTCCCTCTCAAAACCATTGAAAACATGTGACTTTAGATTCAAAAACTTAGTCAACATCTCATGCTTAGTTCCTATCATCATAGGACCCAATATGGACAAAAGAAGACATCTACGTCAGAAGCTCTATCCACCCTGGCGAAAGTAAGAGAAATGTGGCGGTTGGTTAGAGGTTTAATAGCTTTCCATATGTGAAGGATATCAGGGGTGACAAACCTTAAAGAAAAGTCATGATCTGCTCAGCAAACACTAGGTGTAATTGAGGAATTCCAATATTCTTAGCCTTAGCATCCTTCCGTGGTCCAACATCCTTCTTGTTGATCTGTACATTCTCTTCCCCATCTTCTTGTGTTGCATGAGTGGCCTCTTCCCTCAGAATATTCTCAACTAGGTCTTTACACCTTACGGGTGCTACCCTTCCTTTTGTGTCTGCCTTTGCCTTAAATGCGACCTCTTGTTGTAGGCTTTTCTGCTAGCCCATTTATTAGAGATACAGGCTTCATGTTGCTATATCGTGTCTTACCCATCTGTAGATAAAAGACTGAAGGAGATTTGGTATCAATTTGGATCACCAAATAAAAATTGGAATCAAGTCATCGCACAAACAGGAGAAGAAGATAGAGAGATTTCATGATGTCTTGTAGCCTATAAAATAATTGTCGACGTCTTCATACCGTTCCAGAAGATTCTACTAGAATCGTTTTGGTACAATGAGATAAAAAAAACCAAGGGTTCTTGTACCACCTTTGTCACGAACTTGACCGCCATGATTGAAACTTACACTAACCTTTCAGTAGGAAAACAACTATTACCACCCGAGTAAGAAACTTATAGAAAACTAAAAAATTTAAAGATACAAAAGCAGGTTAAAATGAAAAAATAAATAATCAGTTCCCATAAATTACGAAAGTCTAACAATAAAATATCGTAGAAATTGAACTCCTACAAATTTAAGTCATTGTACCAGAATTCTACTAATAAAAAATTCTATGAAAAGGTGTTGTAACACAAAAACTAAAAACTAAACAAATTCTAAACATATATGACGAAGGGAATAACCTATACTGGATCCATGTCGACTTGAAAGAACTAGCTCTACCTTGAATTTGTTCTCGGACAATGGTCTCCAAACTAATATATGTGAATAGCCACCTGAAGATGCTCTGTACTAAAAAAAAAAGGGCAAGCGCAATATAAGTACACAAAACTTCTATTTATTGGTAGGATCATGCAGTTGCTCCGGTAACCGTAATATACGCAAGTCATTACAACATAGTAAACTCATATTTAGAAAATGTATACTTCAATTATAATTTTAAGAGGAACATATAGTTTCCCAACATCAATGACTAGTAAATATAAATGTTATAATCACATGTGGTTCTCACATGGAACCCACACACACTATACCATTTTAGGTCTACAACCACTCTTATTTTGGACTACGCTTTTAATGTGTTGCATAAAGTATTTTTGGGTACAATTTTAAAGCATAGCAAAATTGTTTAAACTTTTAGCAATGATAATATTTTCAACACTTGAAAAGTGTACGCTTTAGTGATATAAGCTAAACTTGATGAGTGTTTTTACAATATGATACAATTTGCTACAATGTTTTTACATATATGGCCACACTTTTAAAGTGTGATCTTTTTATTATTGTACAAACAACACATTATAAGTGTGACTTTAAAATTTTCCCCAAAATTTTATATTTCATCCGGTGTTTTCAACTCTTGCTCCCATTTTAAATGGCCATAAACATTAATAATAAATTATAAAAATATTAAGACAAAAACACGCTTTCTCTATCACTTCGCTGAAGAACGTAACTCATTGAGCTGAAGAACCTAAAACTGATCGATCTTTCTCTTCTCCAATAACTAAGATTTCTTCAAGCATAAGTACAATTCTCTTCTAACACACCGATTTCGTCAAGCTAAGTACTAAAAAAACCTTCTTGTTATTGAATGATTTTTTTTTGTTTTTTGCTTAGAAGGAACTGATTGGGGTTGTTGGCAAGATGAACTAAGTCTAAGTCTCTCCATCACAAATTTCTCTCAGATTTCTTGTTAATGAACTTGATTTGAGACAGATTTATGGGTGAAGAGATAAATATAATCTTGCTGAAGAATTTCATTTTTGTCATATTTCTTGCTGAAGAACATTATTTTGTTGGAATAGGGCTTATCGGGTAAGAATTCTATCTTTGAAGGTCTAAATTTTAGATTTAGAATTTTTATATACTTGTGTTTTTGTACATTTTTTGGGAGTATAGCTCGTATTTTAGCTTTATTAGTTTATTTTTGGATGCCCTGAGCCTTAATAACAAAATAAGTATAAATGGGTTGATTCATTACTTGATAATTTTTCTTTTATTAGGCTTATAAGCAGATTAAGGCTGAAATCATCCGTGATAGTTTTGAAGTTTGAGTTCATGTAATAGATTTTAACTCTTAGAGTGGATTTTCTTTGATTTCAAATATATAGGTAACAAATACATTAAATGATCGTTTAGAAGATCGATTCATCACTTCACTGAGGGAACTACAAGATGCATTGTACCGACTTGCAACTTCATCTATCCACCAGTTGAGTGAATAAATGAAAAATCAAGGATTGGCTAACATTTATCGATTGGGTGGGGAATGGGGATGTGTTTGTGTTCATGTCACATAGTCGAAGTACCCACACATTTCACATCAGCTAGAATATTGATTGAGCTGCACTATATAGAAAACGTATCATAAGCCTTAGAGATAGGAGATAAAGGAAATAGTTTTCATGTCTAGAAGAGATGGGGAGGGAGTAGTAATTTGTGCACTTGTTGTGCAGGAGCTGGACAAAAATTATGAACAAATAGGTAACTTCTTTCCTATAAAGGAATAACAAACTAATAGTAATAGAGTTTAACTTCTGTGCATAGACAGTACATAGTTTCTTATGATTTTCAATAACAAGTAACTGTATATGTCATGTTTGATTGGTGACCTCACAAATACAGTAGATTACCTGCTATTATTGGTAAAACTACAGTAATAATGTAACATGATTTAATTATTAATGTATATAAGTTAAATCCTTAGTAAAGCTGTTGTTTTTACGTATTTAATTGCTTTATTGTTTTTTCTACTTTCAACTTGAGGATTATGCTTTCTCCCTTTTCTGCTAATTGTTGCTAGCGTTAACAGAATAGAAGTAGAAGATTTGTTTTTGTAAGATGGACAACCTGTTGAGTTTTGGATATTTTTGAATGTGAGGCTTGCTTCATGTAAGTTTTCGATTAATTAGGAGAAGCCGCTGTAAACTAGAAAAGAGAAAACTTTGGATGATGACAAAGCCTGTCCTATTTGATGAACGAGATTCAAAAGATGAGAAAATAGCTAATAATTTTAAAATGTCATTAAATGTTCTTGCATACAAATTAAAAGTAAATAGAATTATGAAGACAGTCTTTGGTCAACTGTTATACGACAAACATTTTTGATTATACCAGTGATTCAATATGACCTAATGATCATTCATACCTGTATAGCCTACAAAGCAACTAGTTGTATGATCAAAAGACCTTCAAAGTTTCCATCTTTGCAAGACCAAAGTTCTTGTGTTTCCTCATGGTAAAGTTATCAACTTCATTATAAACCTTTTCCTCACTTACTTTATGTTTCTCCTTCCTACCGACTTCAATGGTTCTTGCATGCTCCACAAAGTGGGTTTTATTTTGAGCTTCAAGGGAGGATATGCATCGTGGTATCCACTAGGAAAATTGTATTTAGAAGGATTTCCCTACATATTGCTATTATTATTCGTTTTGATGAATCTATAATATTCATTATGAAACTTTTTCTCTATGACTTCAGTTCTTCTGTTAGATTCCACAAAGTGGAAGTTCTTTTGAGCTTCAAGTGCACGATACCGTTGGTGAATTTCTCCAGTAGAAAAGTTGTAGTTATACAGATTTCCATGCATATGGTGTTGTTCTTCCCAGATGACTCTCTCCTATTTGATCATTGTGTGTCCATTTTCGTACACATATGAAAAAGATTTAATTACTGGCATTCTTGTTGTGCGAGCAATAAAATCCTAAACAGATATGTAAGAATAGGGCTTCTCAAAGAAAGGTTAATGTGGTCTCAAAACAAATTTCTTATTTTTGTTTGATTTATTAGAAAAATCCTAAGGAAGTATAGAATTTTATAGTCAAATACTTGTGCTGAGTATTCTTATAGGAAGATGTTTAAGAGAACAAAAATAGCCCTTGAATCGGATTCCTTGCGCTTTAGTCATTTTCAAACAGTCGATATTCCAGGTAGTAGTGAACATGAATAAGCCTACTGAAGAGCTTAAAATATATTTTATTCTTCTGTTATCTTTGAGGAATAAACATGTTGTAATTTGTACGCTTCCAATTATAAAATTTCTTACCATATCTGTAAAACTAGATTTTATTCAGCATCATGATGAAACTAGATAAGAAAATAGTAGTCTTACCAGCTAAGAATAAACAACAGGAAACAATGTTCTTCCCTGCTTCAAAATCGTAATCATAGAGAACCTCCTCACTTTTTAATTATGTTGATCGGACGCTTCAAAAAGGTTGTCACAACCATATCAGATCCTCAAAAAATACACTCTTTTTAGAGAATTTGACATGCACTCAACAACATTTTTAAGAGTTGTAGCAACATAGATATTATGTTTAAAAGACAATATTGGCGATATACATTTGTAGTGACAATACTATTCTATCTTTTTTGTATCCTAAGAACTCATGTTTTTTACCCCTTCGATAGAAGGAAAGCATCTAACTAAAATATTCTGTTAATGTTCCTTAATGAGAGATTTTTGCTGCTATGACACTATTATATCTAAGTGAAAAATAAAAGGTTGCATAAATAAAGTTTGCAGATCTCTCAAACTTTAGTTTGAGTTTCACTAGCTAAGCCTACTTTTTCTGACAAGGTGAAATAAAAATTATCTTTTATGACGTTGCATTTTCTACTATCTCCTGTTGTTGTGTTCCTCTTTAGGCTAATTTTTTCATACATACCTCAAGCTCATAGTTCTGCTCTTCCAGCCAAGGACATCTATAAAAAATGAAAATTTTTGTTTTTTTTTAGCATTTCCTAATAAGTCGTTCTCGGATTAGTGAAAGCACTTTCTTATTTAACAAACTCCTGCTGAAAACATAGTGAAATTATTCAAGACCTTTACTCTTAGACCTAGTGTTGAGTCTACTAGAACTAGCATATATGTTGTTGGTTGGTATCTGGTCCTTCATCTCACACTTTTTCTATCCCTGGGTTAGAGGCCTTATTTATCTGTAACTTCCTGTACTTCCTCATAATTTTCTTCTTGAAAAGTTAATCCAAAAGCACCAATTAGATGATCAGTAATTTCATCATCCTCATCATCATTTCCTTCAAGTGATTGAGTATCATGGTCCAACTCATCCTCATAATTAAGAACATCATAGTCCTCTTTATCTTTTTTATCAGATTTCTCTTGCTGTTTTGGATCTTCAACATGTTCATGTTTTGATAATATATGTTGCCTTCTTTTATTATAATTTTTTTCTAGTTGTACAAGTCTTGAGATTTATTGTTGTTTTTTTGAGACTGGTGTCAAGTTTACATATGCAGATGTGGACAAGTATTAATGGCGGATCTAATTCTCAATCATTTGAAGGAAATGATGTTCTGAATTTTTGAGTGTGTAACTCGTAATCACTAAATAAGTATAAGCAGGTTGATTCTTCAATTGAGAATTTAATTCTTATTAGGCTTATAAGACAATTAGGGCAGATATCGATAAGAAGTTTGAGTTCATGTAACCAATTTTGAAAACTTACAGCGAATATACTTTGAGTTGGAACAAGTAGCTAACCAATATATCACATGATAGTTAAGAAGTTTTATTCTTCACTTCATATAATCTATTAAAAAAATGAAGTTTACTCATACTTAGATGCTCTTTTCCAACATCTAAGGTGTACAACAAAAAAAGTAGTGTAGTTACTCGATATAACCTAGTACTTATTAGGATATTTCTTTTATGGTTTGACGGTTGGTCCACACTGAACTTACTTACGACTTGTACCACTTCCATGGATCAGATGAGTTTATTGAAAACAACATAGTGAAAGATCACTTGACAAGCATAACATGGGCTAATGATCTAATCATCCCATTTTTGTATAGTGAGGTTAGTTAATTCTCCATATCTTTTTATGCAAAAATGAATATATAACTTGTTGAATGTCTTTAATTTAGAGGACACATAGTAGAGATAAGATATATAAACTAGCGCCTCTCACTTTTAGGACATGAAGAAACTCACCAAGTATGTAAAAATGTAAAATCAAAATAAGTGATAAAGACAACAATTAATATGATCCATTTCCTTTATCAAATTATGTGAAAGTTTTTGATCTTTTACGGTAGATTTTGGATTTTATATCTAGTTCCCTTATCAAGTAATTGGCATAGTGAGTATCACCATATCATCAGTTATCCAAATAGTATTTGAGTAATGCATTATTGTGAATAGATATTCTATAAGCATTGAGAAGAATAATCATGTAGCTGGCTAGAATGCCTTGGTCGATATATTTTTAAATGAAAAAAAAAAGTGCAGGTCAAAATGCTTTGATCTAGAATGTTTTACATGATTGAAGAAAAAATCCAAATTTGTTCTTATCTAAACCTGTAAAATTCACCAGTAACTACATTTGTGGCCTAATAATTTGGTCAAGTTTGTGTAAAAAGTTGCTTTCAAATGGATAAACATGCAATATCTAAAAATCATGTCTCTCTGTTGATTTTTTCTAGTCACCTTTGTTGACTTCTTGTTCTATGGTTGTGGAAATACATGGTTCCAATTAATGTGGTATTTAGTGGACTTTGTCCTTGATAAACTAGGATTGATAAGAATCATTGCTCCATAAGCCTGTCGAATTTAGTGCTGGTCCTAACCATGTTCTTTCTGAACAATTGGGTACTACCTGGTGTAATAAAAAAATAATGCTAAAGAAAACACATGATGAAATAGTTGAAATAGTTTCTCAATTTCATAAAATGCTTTGACTGTTGGTTTACTTATATGAACTTGAGTTTCTCATGATATAGTTTTTGGTGCTTAATTGAATTCAAGTATCATTTTAGTGTTAAATTGGATTCAAAATACTTTTATTTTTTGGTTTTGATGTGCTTACTCGGCCGTACGGGTTAAAACATACGAGGATATATCCTCATCCTTTAAGCTTCGGAAATATAGTTAATGAATGTGTAAGAGAACTACAAAGGCAAATATAACATATAGGATTTACAAAAAAGAAAAAAACACTTTGAAATCCTTCATAATTAAATTTAAAACTTAACCAAAAGTAGTATCAGGGAATGCAAACTGATTTTAAAAACAAAGTGAGTTTTCTGTAATGCATCTAATAGAGTTCCCTCCATTTGATACTTATGGGGAATAAAAAAGTTCTTGAATAAATTTAGGCCGCTAATGGAGGTTTAATATTCTGATGCTTTGATAATTTCCGGGCCAAATATATAATAAAATGATGTCGTTAGCCATCATAAGTTTTCTTTTCACTTGTCTAATTAGTGTTTTGTGATAAAGTTTAAGATGATGTAACAAAGGACAATTCCACTGTAAGGGTTGAAACATTTAGATTAAACATTTAGCATCTTTATTTAGTATGTGCATAACTCAACCCTGATTGTCTAAAAGTTATTTTTACCTTGCTACTCTTTTTCTTGACCTTTTGAATATCCTTGGACTATGATGCATAGTGCTTTTATTGATTGGGTAGGGATATTGCAGTTCTCCAGTTTACATTCAGTCGGGAAATGACAAACTCTTGCTAAAATTTTAATAACATGATAACAATTGTAAGAAACACTACACTCAGAGAACATTCACGACAAAAGGGAAGGATAAATGAACCTTTCTCCATGTATCACTGATACAACATTTTTGAAATTCTCTATGTATTAGTGATACAAGAGTTTTTGTAGTTCGTTCTGTATCACTAATATATCAATTCTCTTTGTATCTATTGTTGTATCAATGATATAGAGTAAATTTGAAAATCGTTGTGTCACTATTACAATGTGAACATTGAAAAGTGTTGTATTACTAAGACAACAAATATAAAAAAATATTGTATTATTAATACAGAGCGACTTTCATAAATTTTTGATCGACTATCTATTGTAGGATCATACAAATGTTTAAACATAGTATTAGATGTTTGATACTTCTCTAATTGGGTGTGCACAAGAATGAGATTTTAAAATTTTGTACTTCGTTTTAAAAAAACTCTAAAAGCTTCAAATTCACTCACAAAACTTTAACATTTAATCATTTGAATTCTATTTAGTTACTTTAGTTATTAATTGTATCTATCCTATTAATTATACTTATTTTTTCCTTTGTAGTATCATAAAAATTCAAAAACATTTGTGGAGGATTAAAGGTTTGATTTGACATAGCAAAAGTGGCATGACTAGGTAATAAAATTTAATCATCTCATAACACATGATTCTAATAAATTCTCGTGATTTTTAAAACTAATTCATGAAATAGTTAATGATTGTTACTCAAATATTAAATATTTACACCTTTTTCTCAGAATTAACATATCCCATCTAAGGATTGGATGAATTTAGCAAGGCATTTAAAAGACTATATTCATGGAATTGATTCATTTCTAAAATTCACTTGCTTTTATGGAGATCCTCAAGTAGAAGAAATTTTGTGTCCATGTGCAAAATGTTGTAATATTATTTGGGCTTGAAGGTATGTAATGTATGATCATATAATATTTTGTGGATTCGTTAAAGGCTATACTAGATGGATCTATCATAAGGAATGGGATATCAAGTTAAATGTTGACGATGATATGTACTACTCGTGTGATGATATTGATGAATTATTTAGTGATAAATTAAGAGATGTTTCACAGGCTGATGGAGTTAATGATGGTCCAAATGAATATGCCAACAAATATTATAACATAGTTGAAGAGGCTAACAAAGAATTGTATCCTGGTTGTACATGATTCTCTTAATTATCATTCACACTTCGTTTATATTTGTTGAAGTGTATACATGGATGGAGCAATGAATCATTCACTTCTCTTTTAGGGTTACTAAAAGAGTGATGACTGAGTTGAACATTCCTTTGTTGAAGTGTATACATGGATGGTGCAATGAATCTTAAGATACTGTTGTTGCTGCGATTAGCAGTTCTCGTGGATTTGAGAAGCTGAAGTTTGATGAAATCCGTGATGTTGTTCTTAGCGAATGTATTCGCAAACGAGAAGTGGGAGATTCATCAGGCAGTGCTCTCAGTGTTGACCGAAGGGGAGAAGTAAGACGAAAGGCCAAAATCAACATGGTCGATCAAAATCAAAGAATTGAGGAAAATCCCTAAACAGATCAAACGTGACTTGTTGGAACTGTGGAGAAAAAGGGCACTTTTGAACAAACTGTACAAAGCCAAAGAAGAAACAGAATCATAAATTTGGAGATGACAATGATTTCTGTAAATTCACAGAGGACATTGGGGATGCTCTAATCGTTAGTGTGAACAGCCCGGTAGAATCATGGATTTTGGATTCTGTGCATCTTTCCATTTGTCTCCAAGCAAGGAATTGGTCCAAAATTTCAAACCTGGAAATTTTGTGAAAGTATATCTTGCTAACAATAAAGTCTTAGAGATTGAAGAAAAGGGGGATGTTTGCATAAAGACCTCCTCGGGAACCAATGGACATTGGAGGATGTTAGATATATTCCTAGAATCAAGAAAAATTCGATCTCTGTCAGTCAATTAGATAACACGGGATATGCAACAGAGTTTGGGAAAGGTTCATGGAAGATCGTGAAAGGTGCTATGGTAGTAGCTCGTGGCACCAAATCTGAACCTTGTACACCACTACAGGGTGTATAAACATTGCCGCTGTTGCTAAAGGTGCTTCCGGTTCATGTCTGTGGCACAACAGACTTGGACACATGAGTACTAAAGGGATGAAGATGCTAGTTGCAAAAGGAGCATTAGAGGGTCTATAGTCTGTTGATATGGGTCTTTGCGAGAGCTGTGTTATAGGAAAATAGAATAGAGTAAGCTTCACAAAGACTCCTAGAGAGCCAAAGAAAGTGTGGTTGAAAATGGTCCATACAGATGTTTGGGGACCATCTCCAGTATCATCACTTGGAGGATCCTGATTCTATCTTACCTTCATTGATGATTTCAGACCGATTTGAAACTCACATGCCTAAGGTCTGACAATGGAGGAGAGTATGACAAATCAGAGTTCAAGGCATTTTGTGCAGTAGAGGGAAACAGATTGATGAGAACAGTTCCTAGTATGGCAAAGAAGAATGGAATTGCTGAGAGGATGAACAGAACATTGAATGAGCGTGCAAGGAGTATGAGGATACATTGTGGGTTGCCCAAAACACTTTGGGCGGATGCTGTGAGCACCGTTGCATACTTGATCAACAGGGGACCATCAATTCCTTTAGGGTTCAAGATTCCAGAGGAGGTGTGGAAAGGAAAAGAACTCAAGTATTCACACTTGAGGACTTTTGGTTGCACTGCTTATGTTCATGCTGATCCAGAAAAAGAGAGACAAGCTTGATGCCAAGGTTTTGAAGTGTTACTTCATAGGCCATGGTTCTGATCTGTTTGGTTACAGGTTTTGGGATGACAAGAACAGAAAGATCCTTAGACATTATGACGTGACATTTGATGAGTCTGTCCTTTACAAGTATAGAGAGCAGAAGGTTCTAGAGATTACAAATCAAGTGGGATCAAGCGATGGATGATGAGATGAGGTCACTTGAGAAGAACGACACATGGGTGTTGACTGAGCTACCTGCTGGGAAGAGAGCTTTGCTGAAGAAGTGGGTGTTCAAAATCAAGACTTAACCAGATGACAAAAAAAGGTTCAAGGCTCGTTTAGTGGTTAAAGGATATTCACAAAGGAAAGGTATTGATTAAGCTGAAATATTCTCTCCTGTTGGGAAGTTAACTTCTATTCGAATTCTATTGAGTGTTGTTGCATCGGAGAATTTGCATCTAGAGCAAATGGATTTAAAAACAACGTTTTTACATTGAAATCTGGAAAAAGATATCTATGTGCAGCAACCAGAAGGATTTGTGGTTCCAGGAAAGGAAAACATGGTGTGCAAGCTCCGCAGGAGTTTTTATGGACTAAAGCAAGCACCAAGGCAGTTGTACAAGAAGTTTGACTCCTTCATGACCAAGAGTGGATTCTGCAAAGCTGAAAAGGATCCTTGTTGTTACTTCAAGAATTACACTAATTCATATGTCTTTCTACTCTTGTATGTGGATGATATGTTGATTGCAGGATCTAGTATGAGGGAGATTAACAATCTGAAGACAAGGTTGTCTGCATCGTTTGAGATGGAAGATTTGGGTCCAGCAAAGCAGATTTTGGGGTTGAAATTTCTCGAGATAGATCTCCTGGAACTTTAAATCTATCTCAGGAGTTGCACATTGAAAAGGTGCTGAGCAGATTCAGGGTTAATGATGCTAAACCCAGGACTACTGCATTGGCAAATCACTTTAAATTGTCAAAGGAGCTGTCACCCAAGACTTCCGAGGAGCGTGATCACATTGCACTTGTTCCATATGCTTCAGCAATTTCTAGTTTGGTGTATGCTATGGTCTGCACTAGACCTAATATTGCACATGTAGTGGAAGTTGTTAGCAGGTACATGGCGAACCCTGGGAACGAGTATTGTGAAGCTATGAAGTGGCTTCTGAGATATCTAAGGGGTACATCCAGTACTTCACTTTGTTTTGGCAAATGCAATGTGATTTTACTGGGTTTTGTGGATGCTGATCTTGGTGGGGATGTATACTCGAGCAAGAGTACATCCGGGTACATTTACACCATAGGTGGAACAACAGTGAGTTTGATGTCCAGGCTTCAGAAGTGTGTTTCTCTTTCATCTACTGAAGCTGAGTATGTGTCAATTACTGAAGCTGGGAAAGAGATGATATGGCTGGCAGATTATCTTGAGGAATTGGGCAAGAAGCAGAGCGAGAAGATTCTTTACTTATATAGCCAGCGTGCCATATAGTTTGTGAAAAATCCAGTCTATCATTCGAAGACTAAGCACATCAGAAGGAGATACCATTTCACTCGCAGGGCAGTGGAGGTTGGTGATATGTGCTTGGAGAAGATAGAGGGTGAAAAGAACCTGACAGACATGTTGACGAAATGTGTTGATGTCGGGAAACTAAGGTTATGTAAAACCTCTGTTGGTCTTCTATAGTTGTTGCTATAGATGTTGTGGTGCGGTAAACATGTTGATGATGAAGAGATTTATTTTGAGATTGTATTTTTTGGATGAGTGAGTCAGTCTCCAAGTGGGAGAATTGTTAGGTAGCGGACCCTGATTAATTTTAGGCTTTCCTATTTATTCTCTATTTTAGGCTTTCATACTTATTCTCTATCTATTCTCTTTAACCAAAAATACTTTGATTCATTAATATAAATATACTTCACCGCCGTGGAAGTTTACTTACGGGTTGTTACCACGAAATATTAGGTTTTCTCTCTCTCTCTCGAGATTTCTCATTTCTTTCTCTTGAAAGTTCTTGTGTTCTTCATTCATCTAGTGTGTGTGCGTGAATTCGATCCTAACAAAAGCAATTAGTACGTAAGAATAAAAAAAAGCAACTACAAATTAATACTATCTCTATTCTAGTTTAAATGACTTTTCCCTTTTTAGTTAATCTAAAAAAGAATGACATATTACTATATAAAGTAATAAATTTAACTTTAAGTTTCCATTTTACCCTTAATTAAATTATTTATGGCCACACAAATTTTTATCACTTATTTTTTATCAAATCTTTATAAAGTCTTTCTTACTTTCTTTAACTCTGTGCCGAGTCAAAATACCTCACATAAAATGGGATAGAGGGAGTAATATTTTTTTTCATGGATATAAATATTTAATTCCGCTTGTTAAAATTATGTTTTAGGCTACTAATTTATGTTGATATATTCTTCGAACAAATGTCTAACCTTATTAGCTACAACATGTTCTTAGTTTTATATATAACTAGGCATACGACATGTTTGCGCACACATATCATATTATACATTATAAAATATTGTAAATAGAATCAATATTACTAAATTAAAGTTTGTTAGTAAATAATCATATGTTAAGAGAATAGTATTCAAGTGATTTTAAATGATAACCAAATCGTCACAGCGCTACTAGTTTTTTGAGACAAAAATGAGCTGATTTTAATGAAATATATCAAAACTCATTCAATATATAATCATGGGAATAAAATGAAATTTATTGAGTAATATTGTTTGTTTACTTTACTCAATTTAATAAACAAACTTAACCAACAAAATAGAAAAATAATATCAATATAAAAAAGGTCACCAATAGTCTTCCTCTTTAAGTTATTATTATATATGATGAACACAATTTAAGTATAATTTTATCTTATATATTAATACTTAAAATTTGATAGGTTCATAATATTAATAACGATTATCATAAGTATTGTAATATTTTATATTTATGCATACCATATCTTTTACAAATCTCAGACACACCTTAACTAAACTAAGGTAATATTACCCCCTGAACTCATCATATCATATATTTATTATAAAAGAGAACCTTAGGCCTGCTTATGTGGCACAACCACAAACAAAAATTCTCTTTTAATTTATTTATTTCCAAAATCTGCCTTCTCTTTCATTTTAAATTGTGACTTTTAGGAAAAGTTGTGACTTTTAGAAAATGTTGTGACTGTTTACGAAAAGTTGTGACTTTTACGAAAATTTGCGACTTTCATGAAGAGTTTCAACATTAATAAAGATTTGCGACTTTTTTGAAGAGCTGCAACTTTTATGAAAAAATATGACTTGTCCAAAGAGTTTGACCTTTATGATATGTCATAATAATTATTTATTCACGCTACCCTTTGTTCTCGATAAATAAAAGAATTTCAACTCATTTAAAAACAACGAAAATTCTTAACTTTTTCTTCTTCTATGGAATTATATATTCATGTACTTTGCTCATGTTGAATGATTGACAAGAACTATTATTGTTATATCAACACAACGGTGAATAGAATCGCTCTGTCCTTTGAGGATCTATTCCTTTAAACTTTGGATACTAGAATGAAATAATTTTCTTAAGGGAAAAATGACATTCATATGGCTTGACTTTTCCTTTATGTTTCATTTTATTATTATAGACCCTCACATGTTTCTTACAGTCAGTAATTTATGCTTATTTTTTTTTTTGTACATGTTTTAAACTTTGTTGTTTTTATTTATGCTTTTTATCATAATGTTGAAGTAAAGATATGTTGATCAAGAGTTTGATGTAATCATTAGACTATTGGTGTCATGTAGAAGAATATTAAACTTGTAAAATAAATTACTTAAATCTTTATAGAGTTTTAGTGGCTAAAAAGATCAATGGGATTCCCAAGAAAGGACTTTAAGGTTTCAAAAGTTATGGTGGTCCCACACTACATACCTTGGAGTTTTATTTATTCAACTTTATATATTATTGATACATTCAATTGATTAGGTGACAGTCAAAAAATAAAAGAATGTCGTGGGATAGCAAATATTGTGCTCAATCTTAATCAAACGTTGGGGGTTCAAATGTTGGGTTGGAGCCAATGAATGATCCCTCAAAGTAGGGTGATTCTATATTAATCAAATATTATAGAAATAATTACCTCTTTATAAACATTTGATTAAATACCCAAAAAGGATAAATTTTTAAGCATATTAATCCAAACATATATAATAAAATATGTGTTTTGGCTATCAAAGTATTGTCATCGACTACGTATGATTTTTAATAAGGGACTTGCAAAGACATGATTTAATCCAAATTATTTGAGCAACATACATTATTTCATTGAACTCCAAGAGATGTGTTTTATATTTTAATTAACTATACACAACTAATTATAGAAGATGTATAATATTTAGATTTTGTATGTAGCGGTGTTGAGTAGAAGAAAAACTGTCGCAATTGATGAATTTAACGTTTGTACAACTTTTATAAAATACAAATATAGACAGTAAAACAATTATATATCTTTTGTAATGAATTTGGTGATGAACAACTACTGTAAAATGAAGAATTAATAATAATTCGTAAACACTTAGAGTCAAATCTTTTTCCTTTTATGATTAAAATTATTTCATTTTGTCATTGGATAAAATATTCTTAACAATTTATCGTAGGACTGTACCCTGTAAAAAAAATGTATAATAAAATGTTCAAAAGTATATGATTGACGTAGTAAATCACTGCGCGAAGCGCGGATAATTTACCTAGTATTTACATAAAGAGAACTCTAGGCCCGCCTACGTGGCTCCACCACAAAACAAGATTCCCTTTTAACTTATTGATTTAAAAAATTAGCCTCCCCTTTCATTAAAAAGTTGTGATTTTTATGAAAAATTGCAACTTTTACGTATAGTTGCTACTTTAATTAAAAGTTGCAACTTTAATAAAGAGTTCCGACTTTTAGGAAGAGTTACGACTTTAGTGAAAAATTGTAAATTTTATGAAATATTGTGACTTGTCCAAATAGTTGTATCCTTTCTAATATGCACAATACTAATTTATTCATATTAAAACAATGATTTCCTCTCCTTTTAAAACAACGAAAATCTTGAAATACTTCTTCTTCTTCTTCTTCTTCTTCCTCCTCCTCCTCCTCCTCGTCCCCCTCCTCCTCTTCCTCATCTTACTCTTTCTCTTCCTCTTCCTCTTCCTCCTCTTCTTCTTCCTCTTTCTCTACTTTTTTTCACTCTTCTTATTCTTCTTCTCCTCCTCTTACTCTTGTTCTTGTTCTTCTTCTTCACAATATAATATGCGTATAGTTTGCTCATGTTGAGTGCCTCATTGACACCATTATTTTTGCATCAACGCACCGGTGAATAGAATTGTTATATTCTGAGAGGATCTACTCCTTTAAACCTCAGGTACTGCAATGGATTAATTTCCTTAAGTGGAAAGTGTGCATTCAGTTGGATTGATATTTCCTATATGCTTAGTGTTATTCTTACAGATCCTGCTATTTCTTATGCTTTGATTAATTTTATATTGATGTTACTAATTTTTGTCTTAGAGTACATGTCTTAATCTTTATTGTGTATGTTTATGCTTTTGATCATTATTATTAAGTAATGATATGTTAAGCAAGAGATTGATGTAATGATTAAACTATTGGTGTCATGAAGACTAGAATTTTTAAACTTGCAAAGTAATGACTTTGATATTCATAGAGTTTTTGATGGCTGAAAGATTCATGGGATGTCCAAGACGGATTATTTAGTACTCAAAAGTTATGGTGGTTCAACACAACCTTGAAGTTTAATTTGTTCAACTTTCTATGTTAAAGAGGCATCTAATAGATTAGTGACATAAAAAAATGTAAAGGAATGATAAGTATTGTACTCAACCTTAAACAAACGTTTGGGGTTCAAATATTGGGTTGGAGCCAATGAATTAATCATCAAAGTAGGATTATTCTATATTAATCAAATTTTAAAGATATAATTATTTACATATAAAGTTTAGACTAAAAGTCCACAAAAATAATATTTTAATCATATTGGTCGAAACATAAACAACAAAATATCTCATTTGGCTATCAAAGTAGTGTCATAGGCTCTAAATGCTTTTGAATAAGAAACATTCGAATACATCATTTAATCAAAATTATTTGAGCGACATATGATATTATATTGAACTCCAAGAGATGTGTAATTTTGAGAAAATGCATAAGTACCCCCCTCCCCCAAACTATGCCAGAAATCTCAGAGACACACTTGTACTATACTAAAGTCATATGATCCCCCTGAACTTATTTTATAAATAATTTTTTACCCCTCTTTCAGCCTACGTTGCACTATCAACCAGGTAGTTTGAAAAATTTCTCAGCAAACACGGAGATCAGAAGATATTTCCACGTAGGCCTAAAAAGGATAGAAAATTATTTATAAAATAAGTTCAGCGGTATGAGTGTCTCTATGATTTCGAGCATAGGTTGGGGGTTCTGATGAATTTTCTCTTTAATTTAAATTAACTTATCAAGTACACAACTAATTATATAAGATGTTTAACTTTTTAGATTCAGTATATAGATGCTTTAAATAGGATAAAACTATCGCAATTGATAAATAAAATGTTTGTACAACTTTTTTAAAATACAAATGTAGAAACTGACACAATTAAATATCTTTTCTAAGCACTTTGGTGATGAACAACAATAGTAAAATAAAGAATTAATGAAAATATTCATAACCCTTAGAATAAAATATTTTTTAATTTCAAACAAAAAAAAATTCATTTCTTTGGATAAAGTATTCTTGACAATTTATTGTTGGATTGAACCCTATCAAAAACACTTATATTATCAAATGTTTAGAAGTAGAATATTGACGTAATTCCTCACCGCTAGAAAGGTGGGTAATTTATCTAGTTTTATATATAATATTGTACACGTTTTGAGTTATGTGGAACTCCCCATGACTTATGCAGTTGAGGGATGCCAGGTAATCGACCTTTGTTTAGTTACGGTTTGTCTCTGAGATTTGATTCCTAGTCTGGGGAGGTACCTCTACCTTTTCCCAAAATATTATTACTCAATAATGTTAGAGTAAGGATATCATAGAGATATAATGTTACAAAAAGTGTACTTCTATAATTAATTTCAGCACTATTATAGGTAGAATGTTATAGCGAGTAAAAAGTATAATGTCAAATATATATATATATAAATATATATATTAATTACCACCATACTAATTTTTAAAATAATGTGATTATTATTAAATAACAAACCCTTGAAATCTCTTAGTTCAATTTCTTCAAAATAATTTCTCTTCCCCTTCCCCATAGTTTAAACATTTGACATAACCCCCTTTTTAAAATCAACAAAGAATAGTGTATGAGAAAATTTGTATTGTACATTCTCAAAAAAGAAAACAAAACCCTTCGTAAAAGTGATAACCATTCAAAGAGGTTACAACTCATTGGAAAAGACATAACTCGTCGGCAAAGTCTCCACCCATCAGAAAAGTAACAACTCTTTGCAAAGTCGCAACTTTTAAAATATTCACAACACTTCAAAAAGGTCATAATTCATCAAAAGTTATAATTCTTTGAAAATGTCACAACCTTTAATGTTAAAAGATTATTGCATTTAATATTATATTAAATAATATAATACACATAAATAAATATGATACAATATAGTATATAGAAGATCTACTAACTTTGGTGTTATAAGCAAGGGGTACTATAATAATTTAACATTTCAGTTAAGTAGTTCATTTTTTCAAAGTTGTATAGAAGATAAAAAATATAGATATACATTGGTTTATTTTTATTTTGAGATGAATTCGTTTTGATAAAAAAGAAGACTTTTCTTTCACGCACAGAGCCTACACCTAGGACGTGGTTGACATTCGAGAACTATTGTTGGCCCCACACGAACCCTTGGCTCTTATAAACTTATGAATAACTTAACTATATATTAAACAATAAATCATACGAAATATATGTAAAAACTTGTAAAACCGTGGAAAACAACTTAGTTCCTTAAATAAAATGTAATAAAAAACTCAAATTTACTTTTGTAATAAAGTAAAATAGTTTCTAGGGGAGTTTCTCTCACAAAACCACCACTATGAGCCTAGTGGTGATACAATGTCTTTCCCACATTTCAAAAACTATCCTATACTTTATCGTGATATAAAACATCTTCACTAAGTACATACACTAGTCTATGCTAACAATCACTCTAAAGGATTCATCTAAAAATTATTATCCTTCACTACCGTCGATGGCTACATGAATTATAGAGATTTGAGATAATATTAACTCGTATCCGCATATTGGTGCTCAATACTACTCCCAACGTATACTTTGTTCAGGTGTTTTTAATACAATCTTCTTTCTTTTGTTTGAGATAATTACTCAAAACTTACCATAAAAGCTCTCTTCGAGTTGATGTTCCCTTTCTTGGTCAAAGTTGAATAAATTTATAATCTCTTTGGGAATACATTGTCCCTATATACTTGATTGAAGAAATGAAATTCAATCTTTACTCTTTATCCTTTACTAAACATGAACATTATGTTTTAAAATAATGTTAAAACATTTCGAATAGAGTTATGGAGAACTCTAAGAACCCTTCTTGACTTGACTCTTACTTCTCATGACTTTGAACATAACATTCCTTGAATTGGATTATGGAATCAATAATCATGATCTTATGTTTATTGATGATTTCATCATATATAGATGCACCTAAGAGTATTGGAATCAACTAGAAAATATAGGTACATTGCTAGCGTACTAGTACGAAAAGATGGCGAAGAAATGGGAAGACCTGGCGTCCCTGGTGCTCTGAGAGGCGCCAACCCTTGAAAATCAGAAAATCACTTGCTGAAGTGTGGCTGGCGTAGCACCTCAGAGGTAAAAATTCAAAAACCCCTTCTTCGGGCTCTGAGAGGGATGATGCCCCACGACACTTTTAGTTGCTCCCCGACTCTTCGTCTTCATTTTTCATCTCTAAACACTATAATTTAACTTAGTTATTTCCCCAATCAATTATAATAAATTATATTTTCAAAGTATTTAAGTTTCAACTAGAAATCACACCTAATAACATGAATTTAGATTAAAAAAAACTGCTAAACAATTTCAACGTATAAAAAACTCAAAGGACTTTCAACAAACCCATTCAAGAATTCAATTTTTAAATAATCATAGACTTAAATACTCTAAAATCATGCTTGACGTGTGGGTGAACTAACTCAAATTTTTGTGATCTAACATACCTCGTAGTGATCACCCCTTAACGAAATCCATATTTAATTCTCCTAGAAATCAACGAATCTTGAACATTCTTCTTGTTTCTCTCTTTTTTTCTTTTCTCCAAGACCTCGGATGAACATCAAATTTTCTAAACTGATTAAAATCTTATTTTACCTCAATTAAACTTGTAAAAAATACATAAAACAATTGGCTTAGTAAAAGACTAAAATACCTTTCCAACATCCAGATTGGACTTTCTTTATTTGAATAATCCAACTTCCAAAGGGCATATCTTACTCATACAAACTCGGAATCGTGAAAACTAAAAAGCATTGGGATTATTTCAAGAGTTTTTAGATTTTTATCATTACCAACGACGTTAACCTACGGTAAGAGTTTCTACGATCATTGATAGTTTTGTAACCCAACCAAGGATTGGGCTCATGTACAAAGGTAGTAGATTCAAGAAGATATAGTCAATTACAATTTCATTGTAATTAATCATAGCTAAAAAGATTATTGAATAAAAACAATATAATTCAAAGGGGATTACACGGAAGTGTCAAATATCTATGGGGATTTGTCACAAGTATAGTAGAAACTTTAAAAATTATGGAAAATCAAGTATGGGGAGAAGTTCTTCGGGTATGATCGCAATACAAATTGATATAAATCATTGCGTATATGCTTTCAATAGAAAAATTGCAGGATAACAATGACTTGGCTAAGTTTTAGGTGATAACAATTTCTCTCTCAAGCAACTTATCGCGTTTCGTATGTGTTTCTCTCAAGGTCATGCATTTGCAACATGAAGGCAGACCTTTGAATTACCCTACTTATTCTATCAACGTGCGTGCTAGGATTTGGGACTAGGGCTAACTCTCTTGGGTTGAACCTCATGTCGACCCACCTCTTAGACCATCTATCTAGCGGTCTTAGTTTCACAACCTTCCTCACAGGCAAGTCAAAAAGTTATAGGTGAGATTATATTTACAACTACAAAACCATTAAGTTAAATTACAAACACAAGGTTAAATCTCCATTAAGATACATCTAAACCATAAACATGCAAAACCCAGCAATAATATCAACTCATATTTTATAAATAACACGCAAAGAATGGGGGCTTTTAGACATAAATCAAGCATTTAAACGCACACCTAAAATTATAGTAAAATAAAATGGTTACATGAAATTAAACCTTGACTTAAGCAAAGGAAGAAGAATGAAGAAGACCCATTTCCATCTTGGGGAAGATGAAAACATTCTTTATTCAAGTCTCCCCAAACCCTCTCCAAACTTTTGAGAAAAATATAATCAAATACTTTTCTAAATTCCTAAATTGCGAAAAATGTTCAGATCCCAATAATATAATAACTAAGGCTAGTATTTATTGTTTTAAGATTAAGTGCTGCGGCGGAGCATTCGATGAGATTAATTTTTATCACCAAATGACTTGGCGACTCACCCTTCTTCTGTTTCATTGATATTTTGTTCTTGCCTACAACATTTAATATTCCGGACCATTGGGCTATATAGCATTATTTCATGGAATGATTCGATGAAACATCGATTACTCCTTAATTGCATTTTTCATCCACTTTCTTCAGGGCTTCGCATGCTAGAAAAAAGTACGTAGTACGTTCCTTCGGCGGCTAGTCAAGTGTACTTGGCGATGCTCAAACTTCAATATCTTCATTGTTTTCATACTTTTGTTCCCTTTTGAACGTATGTATCCATGCTTGCACTAATACTTCAAATACCTAAAACTTTAGAGTTTTCATAAGATATTGAGAATAAATAACCATTTGAGGACACTATTTCTATCAAAATAAAGCCCCAAATGAGTCCAATCTGTGGACTCATCAATTTCCTCCAATCTGGAAGTACACCTCAATTATCTTGATCTAGGAGTTATGGAAGTTTGAAATTTAGCAAAACTCAACTTTTCCTTAACAATTTTTTTCCAAGCTTTGATTCTTTCCAAAGATGAGTATTTCCAATCATTAGTTTCTTCCTAGTTATTTTGAATTTCGAGATCTCACAAAATCTTCCCCTTAGGAGAATTCATCCTCAAGTGATATTATTTTTACTAAGCTAAGAGTGTAACATGCAACATTCAGTTCAATGATCCATAATCAAATGCAAAGCAACATGCCAACTTATAAATAAGTACAAAAAATGTATTAGTACCTCAATTTGGAACTTCTCCAGATTCGGAGAGATATGGATATCTCTTCTTCATATCCTTATCAGTTTCCTAAGTAGCTTCCTAAAAATATTGGTTCATCTAAAGCACATTGACTGATGCTACCTCTTTTGTTGTCAACTCGCGAACATGGCATTCTAAAATTTGAAAAGGAGTCTCCTAAAAAGACAAGTTATCCTTGATCCCAATATATTCGTTTGGTATGATCACAGAAGGGTTTCCCATGAATTTCTTCATCTTGAAGATATGAAATACCGGATGAACCACTGCTAACACATGTGGTATTTCAAATTCATAAGCTACTTTGTCAATCCTCTTGGGTATTGGATAAGGTCCAATATAACGGGGAATAAGCTTCCCCTTCTTACCAAATCTCATATCACCTATCATGGGTGAAAATTCTTATAACTAAACCAAATCATCTTATTCGAATTCTAACTCTCATCTCCTAAAATCAGTGTAGGATTCTGAAAACTTTGCACTATTTTCAACCTCTCTGGAATCACGTTTACCTTCTCCATCACTTGATGAATTGATTTTGTCCTATCATTCGATCTTCACCATCTTAAAACCATCAAATAAGAGATAGTAATATTCTCCCATGAAGAGCTTCAGAAGGAGAAATTTGGATGCTAGAGTGGTAACTATTGTTGTAACCAAGCTTAATGAGAGGTATGTGATCATCCCAATTACCTTTCAAATCAATCAGGAACACCCTAAACATATCCTCTAAGTTCTACATAGTTTTCTCTACTTGACCATTTGTCTACGGATGATGGGAAATACTTAATTTCACCTTTTAACCCACGCCTTTTTGAAATGACTTCCAAAACTGCGTAGTAAATTCCATATCTCTAGTTTATATAATGGAGACCATAACACCATGAAGTCTCACTTCTTCTTGAAGATAATACTCTGTATAACCTTCTACAGAATGTGTAGTATTTACCAACAAAAAAGTGGGCTGATTTTTTCATTCTATCATTGATCACCCAAATAGAATCATGCTATCTGCGAGCCTCGGAGAACCTGTGAACAAATCAATATTAATAATCTCTAACTTCCATTGCGAACATTTCATACTTTAAGCCAAACCAGTGAGCCCCTGGTTCTTTACTTTAACTTGTTGGCAATTCGGACACTTAATAACAAACTTCGCAATGCCATTCTGTTTGGAACCCAAGATAATGGAATATCTAGAGATATGAGATTACTACATGATCTCTCTTTCAGTTCTTCCACCATTGGTACACACAACCTACCCTGATACCTGAATACACCATCTTCAACATGTTCAAAAAATATTACTTTTTGCTTATGAACGTTTTCCTTCAATTCATGCAAAATTAAGTATTGGTGCTGCTTTCCTTTCAATTCTAACACTAAGCATGATTCAGCCCCTTTCCTCATCACTATCCATACCTTTTGATAACTCCCTTGTTTCTTCGTCATTATGAGAGGTACTACCTATTGATAACCAACTTAAAGCATCAATTACAATATTAGCCTTACCTGGGTGATAAAAAATAGTCATGACATAATCCTCAAGTAATTCTAAACACATAATTCACATGAGATTAAGATATTTTTGAGTAAATATAGTGAAGACTTTTGTGGTCAGTGAATATATCAAAATGAACACAATACAAACAATGATTCAATATATTCAAAGCGAATACTATAAAAACCAACTCTATTTCAGGGTTGGGTAATTCTTCTCATGAACTTTGAACTATTTTGAGGCATCAACTATAACATTGTCATTATACATTAATACACAACCTATACAACCTTTAGATGCATCAAAATACACTACAAAACCTTAAGTACCTTCGGGTAAGGTCGAAATTGAGGCAATAGTCAACCTCCTTTTCAATTCATGAAAGCTTTTTTCACAACATTTAGTCCATTTAACCTTCACAATTTTATGAGTCAACTTGATCAAAGGATAAAAAATGGATGAGAACCCTGTACGAACCTTCTATAGTATCAACCAAAACCCAAGAAACTCCTACTAACAGTTGGAGATGTGGGTCTAGGCCAATTCTGCAATACCTCTATCTTTTGGGTATAAACTCCAATCTATCACCTAAAACTATGTGGCTCAAGAACGCCACAAACACAAGCTAAAACTCACATATAACTCCTTATATTTCAAAGTCTGAAGAACTACTTTGAGTTAGCTAGCATATCTTTCTTATTCCTAGAATAGATTAGAATGTCATCAATAAAAATTATAACAAACAAATATAAATAAGGTTTGAATGCTTTATTCATAAGGTCCATGAATGTTGACATTCCCTTACTCTTGACTAATTGTAGCCACATCTGAGATATATATAAAAGAAACTGGTGGCACCCTGAAGTTATTAAATAAGATCATCAATCCTTGGGAGAGGATACTTGTTCTTTATGTAACCTTTTACAATTAACGGTAATGTATATATATATCCTAAGGGAAACATATTTCCTTCTCACAAATAAGATCAAAGCACCCCAAGATGAGATACATAGTCAAATGAATCCCTTATCAAGGAGATATTTCAATTGTTCTTTCAGCTCTTTCAACTATGCTGATGCCATTCTATATGGCACAATAGAGATAGGAAATGTATCGCAAAGAATGTCTATCCCGAAATCTATTTCTCTCTCAGAAGGAAGTCCAAGAAGATCATCACGAAAGACTTCAAGTAACTCTTTTACTACTTGAATTTACTATATAGGATGTATATCAACAATAGAGTCATTAACTCATACTATGTGACATACCCCTTAGAAACTAACTTCCTTGTCTTATGGTACTCAATGAAACGAACCTTAGGCACTACTCAACTACTTTTCCACTTTAACACTAGCTCATTTGGAACTTTAAACTTTACAACTCGTGTCCTACAATCAACTTAGGCATAACAAGCACGAAGCCAATACATTCTAAAAATGACATCGAAATCTACCATGTCTAACTCAATCAAAAGAGGAATTATACTATTGTGATTTATTGAAATGGGACAACCATAGTAGGCTCTGTTCGCTAGAATGGACTCACAAACATGTGTAGAAACACTGAAGTGTCCACTCTGTTGCTAAGGTTTAACATAATAACTCATAACAATATATGTATATACTAAACATAAACTCGCTTATGGATGTAGCAAAGCATTAACATCAGTGTCAAAGACTTGGATCATTCTAGTTTGAACATTTAGTGAATCCTCTTGCTCTTTATGACTGTTGATAACATAAAGACGGTTTATTCCTCCTCTAGTACTGGAAGTAGACCCTGTAGGTGCAACTCTATCTCTATGGTGGAGAAACTAAAGAAGGCTAGGTGTTGGTGCATCCATTTTCACTACCTTTTCGGTTCTTAGAATATTATTGAATGAAGTGACCCTTTTATTAATACTTCAAAAAACTAGACTAGCCATTACGATAATTACAAAAGTGGGTTCTAGAACACATAGTACATGCATGATACCAAATACCTCCTTGTGCCACACTACCATTAAACTTTGCAGGTCTAGCATTGAAATGTTCATAATTCAGGATTTTGTACTCATCTTTGTTATGAAGTGTTAGCACTAGGATATGATGGAGCAGGTCCCTTTTGCTTTTGCTGAAAGGACGAATGTTTCACTTCACTTTTATGCTTCCAAATTGACTCCCTGTCTTAGCCTTTTTGTTTCTAAATTTCTCCCTATCCCTCAACTTCTCTTTCTCGACCTACTGTACATAAATCATCAAGCTTTATATATATATATCTACCCAATTAGCATATGCCCTACCATCATTTCTTGATAGATGGTACAAGCCAGTAATAAAAATACTCATTCCACTCCTCATATCAACAACCATCTTAAGAGCATAATGAGGCAGTTTGGTGAAATTCAACTCATACCCATGAACACTTAGATACTCATGTTAAGGGTATGGAATACCCATACCTTAACCTCTTTTAGTACTCGGGGGAAGAAACACTCGAAGAAGTCCTTCATAAAACAAGCACTACTTGCAGGTGGTGCATCTCTGCCCTACCCTCATTCCATTGATCAAACCAAGTCATAGAAACTTTCTTCAGTTGATATACAAATATTCAATTCTCTCAATATCAGTTATGTGAATAGACTCAAATACCTTCTATGACTCCTTATTAAAATTCTGTTGATCCTCAGTAGTGCTTGAACATGTGAAACTCTGAGGATTCATTATCAAGATTTCTGAGATACTAGAAGTATTAGTCACTTCCTATGTAGCTCGTATTTGTTGACCAACTTTATTGGTCACTACTTGGTTGAAAATTGGGATGGCCTCATAGAACTCAGCAATGGTAACTTATCTTAGGGTTGTACTTCAGGTGCATTGGGTACCCCTTGTTCTCAAAATTATGCTTGGCGGAAAGACCTTTGACATCCCTTCGTGGAGGCATGATTATCTTAAAACAGGTGAATACATGAATTAGAAGAAATATTTTAGAGATCAAACTCTAACGGACAAAATAAATGTGAAAGAAGTGAGAATTTACCTAAATGTTTCACCTTCCTAATTATAAGAGTGGCGGGCTTCACACCGATAATTAGGAATCTACAGAAACAAACTCATAAAAACTCTAGGCCCCTTGAACTCTAGGCACTGATACGAAGTTTCTTATGTCTCAAGCCAACAACCTGGACGTGGCTTGCACTAGAGAACAATTGTTGTCCCCAAGCGAACTCAGCAGAAGAATTAAAAGCATAACTACGAGGATTCAACGCATCACTACTAACCTTTTAAATAAAATACTTAGAACATTTCAAGGTTAAACATTCAACTTGGACAAAATGGCAACTCAAGTCTTAAAATATAAAACAATAATGAAAAGGCATCTTACTTATAAGCCTCGAAGACAACGGGGGATGTCACGACACGACCATAAATAGTCCTAATAAGAAAATACTTAAAGCAATGAAAAAGGAGTCATTCAGAATGTAAGGAGGCTCATCAACTGACTTTAAGTGCTCAACTGGATCAACGAGGCACTGGGTGATGATCCCAGTTACCTGCATCTACATCATAAAATAATGCAAGCCAATTCGCGTAAGTACAGTGAATCTATCAGTATGTGAGTTGGGGTGCTAAACATACGTAGGCTTGAGAAGAATCTTGAAGAAACACTTACCTTGACTCTTTTCAACTTATGAATAACTTAACTCAATATAAAGCAACAAAACACATGCAATATATTCAAAACTTGTAAAACAGTGGAAAACAACTTAGTTCATACAAGAAAATACAATGACAAACACAACTTTACTTATGTAATAAAGTAATATAGTTTTTGTGGAGTTTCAGTAATCGAAACCTATAACTATGAACCTAAGTGGTGATACATCATCTTGCTCATGTTACCTAAACTATCATAAATATTGTTGTCATATAGAAGGTCTTAAATAAGTTGATCCACTTGTATTTGATAAAAATAACATTTTAGAATCGTCTAAAAAGTATGATCATTTACTAGCCATGATGGCTACATAGTTTGTGGAGGCTCTAGTTAATATGACGTCGTCTCGTTGTAGGTGCTCAATACTAATGACAAAATATACTTCTCTCACGTGTGTTAAGAAAACTTATTCCTTTTGATTAAGATAATTAATCAAATCTTCGATTCAAAGCTTTCTTGGGATTGATGTTCCCTTTCTTGCTCAATGTGAAACATTTATGGACTTTATCGGAATATGTAGTCCTCATGTACTTATATTAAGAAATTAACTTCACTGTTTAGTCTTTAATATTTACTAAGCTTGATATTTAATTCGTAAAAAAATTTAAAACCTTTGAAAAAAACTTTTGGAAAACAGTAAGAACTTTTCTCGACTTGACTCTTACTTCTTTTTACTTTGATCTTAACTTTCTTGAATTGGATTATTGATTGAAAGTTAATGATCTAATATTGATTGATTATTACATGACATGTCTAGACGTACCTTAGATTGTTGGAATCAACTAAAAATATATTTACATTGCTAAGGAACTAGCACGAAAAGATGGAAAAGAAATGGAAAGAACTGTTGTCGCTGGCGTGGGGCGCCAACCCTTAAATCAGAGAATGACTTGGGGATCTATGGCTGTTGTGGCACCACAAAGTTAAAAATTCAAAAACGCACACTTTAGGCTTTAAGAGGGGCAATGCCCCAGGACCCTCCATACCTTTTCTTCAGCTTTTCTTCGTCGTTTTTCATCTCTAAACCCTCTCACTTCACTTTATTCTTTTCCAAAACACTTTGTATCAATTATATGTTCAAAGTATCAAATATTCAACTCCAAATCACACCTTATGTTATGAATTCGTATGAAACAACTCCTCAACAATTTCAATGAATCAAGAACTCAAAGGAACTTCAACAAGTCCACCAAGAATTCAATTTCTAAAATTTTAAAGACTTAAATGCGTCGAGATAAATCATGATTGACATGGAGGTGAACTAAACCATTGCTATGTGATCTCACATACCTCTTAGGGGTCACCCTCTTATGAAATCTATGCGAGATTCTCAAAGAAATCGATGAATCTTTAACTTTCTACTCTCTTGTCCATTTTCATAGCATGAACTCCATCTTTTTAAAACTGAATAAAATCTTATTTAACCCCAATAAAACTCCAAAAAAAATTCAAAATAATTGGGTAAGGAAAAGACTAAAATACCCTTCTAAAATCTTGATTGGACTTTCCTTATTCGAACAACTTAACTTCCCAAGGGAATATCTAACTCATAGAACTCAAAAATCGCGCAAACTCGGTGGTTTTGAAAAAATTATTCCAAAAACATTCCTACCCTATCTGGAAGTACACGTAACTTGTCAAGAGCGGGGAGCACCCCCTAGATATAACTAGCGTCTTTGTCCTCAAAGTTGACATGGACAAGTCGTTAAAATTCATCATAGCATATCATAGGTCAAAAATACGGTAAATTTAAAACATTTACATGATTAGTTATACATAGACCTCTTATCATACATGAAGTTTACATAGACTCAGTTATTGAAACTTACATAGGCTTCTCATTTATCATATTACATACATTAAGAGTCTAATATCTTGTCTCACATATAAACCATCTAAAGAGTATTAAAATTTGGGCGTAATACCATACACAAGTACCATATGCCATTATAGGCTTACAACAATTGTCTCAAATGAAAAGGGAATAAATAAGTGTATTTATACATAACAACTTCATAGCTTGAAGAGAGAAATTGTATCATCCCCAAACATTGTGGACCTACCAATAACAGGAGAAATAGTTCCAAATCTTCTTCCAAAGTAGCCTAGTATACTTCAATAGACCATACCAAATTGTTTGGGAGAAGTAAAAGAAAATGAGTTAGTAAAAACCAAATGTACTAAGTATGGAAATATATGCACATAAGGCCTTTGAAATTCTGTTTAAAAGCATTTTGTTCAAAACCATGCTATGTCACTTGTAAGGCCTTTATGCACAATCAATAATGCATACAAACAAATGAATCATAGATTCACTTAAGACAAGTCGATATTCAACAAAAGACTAACATCATCGTAAAGTCAAGTCAACAAGGATATAGTAAACATAAGGTCATATCAACATGAATAACTTAAACATAAAGTCATAACAACAATTCATTTAATAGAGCTCATAACATCATAGCATACAAGACAATTAATAACAATCCCATCCTAAGCTACAAGTTCAATGCTCATGTGAAGCCTCATAAACCAGATAATCAAATTACCAAGGAAAGAATCATATGTAATGCCTTGATTCATATATCAATATATCATGTGTAGTCATCCTCATATATAACAATTTAGAGGTCAACTTGTGCAATGTATATTTACAGTCCCATAGCCCTACCTATACTAAGTAGAATCCTATAAGTCATCTTAGTTAGTGTTCACTTCATTACATTATTCATTCATTTTACTTTAGGGAAAAATCATCTTAACCTAAAATAGACCATGTGAGCTAAACATGGAATCCAGTGTCATGAAACCCTACACCTAAAGATGGTGCTCCACTATCCAAGGTAGAAATAAAACATGAACATAGAATTCTTGGTGGATCTACTAGCTAGTAGTCCTATGGAGGAAACATATTTAAGGAACTAGGGGATATACTTGAAACCCTATTTATGCACAATTGCATTGTAGTCTCCATCTTATAAGAACTATTGTGAACCTACCTTCCCACATTGGGAAGGGACAGCTCTCATAACTTGTTCACTCAGTGCTATGTTAAAGTCCTTTTTTTGAAATTCCTATAAGTCATTCTTAATCATCATAGATTGATATAGGCCATATGAAACCAATCCCTTGTATATCATGAACTTAACACATTAAGTATTTCATGAGAATTTCCTTCCATAGCAATCCTTCATTTGTGAGATCAACACATCATCGTAATATCATAGTAAGGCACACAAGTGATTCATATTCAACTTTGTATCATCATACCCTTAACATGATCTCACAGTTCACATATTCAAGACATTTCATCATAATCATAATATCATAATCTTCTTAATCTTATCATATATAATACTTCAATTGAACATCATCCTCAAGTGTAAACCATCATTATTGACGTAAAGAACTCAAGATGATAAAGTCATAGCAGATAGACATCGTAGGCCTCCTTCAAAATCTTACAATGAATACAAACCTATTCATCCATCAATCCACTTAATAATATCATATAATAGTATTATATAAGAGAAATAAGTAAACTATATCATCACTAGTAAAATACACCCCAATTCATAACCTAGGGTTAGGGGAAAAAGATTCAATCATGAACTCTTCCATAGAACTAGGTTACAGACAAATGACAACAACAAACAACCCATAAACAATCATAAACTATCAAAAATAATCAAATGAAATAAACATCAAATTAATTTGAAAGATCATTCACTAAATTGGAAGAAAACTCAAATTTTAGACTTCATTATAAATCAATTGTGAATAGCCTCTTGCAGAAAGAGATCACAAGAGTTAATAGGTTCCATACCTTAGGATTCCTTAAAATTTGAGAGAGAAAGATTTTCCTGAATCCCTAGTTAACCTTGGAGCTTGGTCTTCAATGGGGTCTTTGAATAGAGAGAGAAATTAGAGGAAAGTTGGAAAGAATTGGGTTTGGGAATTATGGGGTGTTAAGTTAGTTTATGTCTTGGGATAGCTTATATAGTCCTTCACTAACATGAACCATCGGTTCAAAAATTATTAATTAATTAAATAACTAACTATTTAAGCCAACATAACTAAAAACATACAGTAAACTTGACCCCTAAACCACAAGACCACGTCGACGTCCCGGAGTCCCAACGATGGCCCGTCTTGCAAGGGCAACGTTTGCGACAGAGAGGGTGATTTTAGACCCTTTTGGAAATTATTCTATGTTTCAACCAGTGATTCCATCCACAGAGCTTTTATTAGACGACGACTCGTCATTTTGCTCATGGTTGCACTTGTCTAAATTATAGTTTTTGTTTAGGGTGGTCCTTGGGGAGTCGCACCCGGATGTTCGATCCTAAACATACTCTTCTAAATAATTAACACCTTTTGGCAATATTTCACTAAATTTCGACTCTTAAAACCCCCCACGAAACATGCCAAGGTATACTGGATCACATTTTATAATTTTTCAGACATCATGGTCGGTCTTGATGTATTGACTCTGACACTTCCTAATTAGATTGAATACATTATAGTTAGGTTTACAACATTGTTTTAGGTCTTAGTTCATCTAAGGAGGCTCTAGAATAAGTCATGGAATTTCGAATCGTTACATTATCCGCCGCCCCTTAGGAATGTTCCTCCTTGAATGATTCTAAAATCTTTTTGTAGGAAAATTTGGGAACTCAATACTAGCAGCCCAACCAACAACTTATAATTATTATGAGTCACAGATCATATGAGTTCTTCACAAATTCATTCAACACATACACATGACAATTACACATAGCAACTCAAATTACAATTTACGACATATAAGAGCTCAACATTAGAACACGAGGAACTGCCTTCTCAATATCGACATGAGCTCAACATACAAATCAAGATTCAGTTATGCCAGCCTTCTTTCATAACACATTAACTTACTCACAATCATTTACGAAGGAAACTATTCACAAGACAAAAATAAGTGCAAGTTAAGCAAAATAGCATTTTTACAAGAAAACTCATTTTTCATAAGCCTTTACCATTATTTTTACATTAATCATTATTTTATTTTAAGAGGATTACTAACCTCAGTTTTTGATAGATGTTTGAGGGAAAATATGAGGATAGCGGGACTTTAGGTCGGCCTCGGCCTCCCATGTTGCTCCCTCAACTATGTAGTTTCTCGATAGAACTTTTACGGAGGCCACGTCTTTGTTCCTCAACTTCTTGACTTGCCGATCTAGGATTTCTACCGGAACCTCTTCGTAAGAAAGGTTATCATTCACAGCCAACCCTTCAATAGGGAGAATAGATACCGGGTTGCCTAAAAACTTCTTGACCATGGAGACATGAAATACCGGATGAACTTAAGCTAGTTCACTAGGTAGTTTCAACTCATAAGAAACTTTTCCAAACAGTTGCAAATATATCATACGGATTCAGATACTTGGGTCAAACCTTCTCCTTTTTACCGAATCTCATCACCATTTTCATATGTTGAATCTTCAACTACACCCAATCACCTATTTAGAATTCAAGGTCTTTTATTCAATTGTCCGCATAGGATTTTTGCCGACTATAGGCTGATTTCAACCTATCTCTTATCAACCAAACTTTCTAAGAAGATTCATAGATTATATCGGGACCAAAGAGCGAAGTACCTACCAATCTCAAACCACCCAACCAAAGACTTACATATCCTACCATAGAGTGCTTCAAAAGGTGACATAGGAATACTTAAATGGTAGGTGTTTTTATAAGAGAACTCAATCAACGGTAGGTGCTTTTCCAAATTACCATTGAAATGTATTCCACCAACTCTAAACATATCTTCTAGGGTTTGAATGGTACGCTCCACTTGATCATCCGTTTGAGGATGAAAAGCGGTGCTAAGTTTCACTTGTGTACCCAACACCTTTTGAAAAGAAATCCAAAAATGAGAAGTTAATAGAGGAACTCTATCTGATATGATGATTAAAGGTATCCCATGCATGATCACAATCTCATCACAATAAATCCTTGAATAATCCTCCGTTGGCTAAGTAGACTTAATGGGGATAAAGAGAGTGGATTTTTTCAATCTGTCCAGAATAACCCAAAATTGAGTCATTTCGCCTTCGGGTTGGAGACAACCCAACAACAAAGTCCATATTATTTTATTTCCACTTCAAAGTATGAACATCAATTATTTGGGTTAGACCTCCCGACCTTTGACGCTCGGCATTAATTTGTTGACAACTTTGACACCTAAGTACAAACTCCACTATATCCCGTTTCAAACCATCCTACCAATAGACCTCTCTAAGATCACGATACATTTTGGTGACACCTGGATGAATAAAACATCATGAACCATGAGATACGTCAAAAAAATTTCCTCTAACATTATTAACATATGACACACACAATCTATCTTTGTACCTAAGAACACAATCGCCCCTTGGGATAAAGAATCATTGAATTTGATAAGTACAAGTTCCTTCAACTATGTCAAATGAGGATCAAAATATTGCTTAGATATATTGGAGTTTAGATGAACTATAAATCCATCTTTTGGAGATTTTTCTGACCGATCACCCAACCAAGCCAATCTATGAACATCCTTAACTAGATCTTTCTTAACTTTTTCAACATGAGTCACACTACCCATGGTCATACGACTTAGAGCATCAACAACCATATTGGATTTGCCGGAGTGGTAGAGAACAGTCATGTTATAATCCTTCAAAACATCCAACAATATTCTTTGACAGAGATTCAACATCTTTTGAGTGAACACATATTGAAGACTATTATGGTTGGTAAATACATCCATGTGAACACCATATAAGTAAGGTCTAAATATTTTCATAGCATACATCGTAACTGCTAATTCAAGATCATGAGTTGGATAGTTCTCTGATGCACCTGGAGTAATCTAGAGCCATACACTACAACTTTTCCTTGTTGCATAAAGACAGAACCCAAACCTACTTGGTAAGCGTCACAATACACCACTGAACCCTTGTAACCTTTGGTTAGTAAACACCAGAGCAGAGGTAAAATTATTTTTCAATACTTGGAACCTTATTTCACAAGCCTTTAACCACTAAAAATTAACACTCTTTTGGGTTAAGGTTTTCAAAAGAGAAAAAATGGATGCAAAAACATTCCCAAACCTCTTATAGTACACAGATAGACCCAAGAAATTTCTAATATCGGTTGGATTCAATGGTATAGGACAATTTTAACCGCTTCGGTTTTCCTCTGATCAACTTCTATATCCTCACTTGAGATAATATGTACAAGGAACGCAACCGGCCTCAACAAAAAATTAGCACTTACTATATTTGAAAAATAGTTATTGTTCCCTAAGGCGTTGCAAAACAAACCTCAAATGGACAATATACTCACCCATACTCTTCTAATATAACAATATTTCATCAATGAATACAATCACAAAAGAATGAAGGTAATTCCTGAACACTCTATTCATAAGTTCCATTGAAGCCGCCAGGGCATTAGTGAGACCAAAAGACATCACTAGGATTTCATAATTACCAAACCTAGTTCGAAAAGCCGTATTAGGTATATCTTCACCTCCCACTGTAATTTGGTGATAACCTGACCTCAAATAAGTTTTGGAAAAGTAACTTTCCCCTTGGTGTTGATTAAACTAGTCGTCAATCTGAAGGAGAGGATACTTGTTCTTAATGGTGACCTTATTGAGTTGACGGGAATCATTGCACATCCTAAGGGATCCATCATTCCATTAAAAACAAAACCGGAGCACCCCATAGAGAAATACTAGGTTGTATGAAACCTTTGTCTAGTATATCTTTAAATTGAGCCTTCAACTCTTTCAATTTTGCCAGAACAATCTGATAAGGAGAAATTCAAATGATATTCATATCCATTTATAAATCAATACCAAAGTCTGTGTCTTGTTTGGGAGGAATTTCGAGCAAGTCATCGGGAAAGAATTCCGAAAAATTCTTCACTAGGAGGACCGACTCTAAAGGAGGAATGTCAGACTCAAGATCCTTGACCCTCACAATATTTTAGAGACACCTCCTAAAGATCATCTTACAAGATTTTAGACACGATATGATATGACCTCTGGGGATTGAGTTTCCCCCCTTTCACTCTAAGATTTGTTCATTAGGAAAATTGAACTTAACTACTATCAATCTACATCAATGGAAGCAAAACAATCATGCATCCAATCAATTCCCAAAATGACATAGATATCAACCATATAAAATTCTACCTAGTCAACCCATGTAACTCAATTAGACAAAGACATAGGAGAGCTCCTAAAGACTTTTCTAGACACAGTGGAGTCACCCACCAAGGTGAAAACTGGAAAAGGTTCAATCAATACATCACGTAAAACATAAAAAAAATTAGCTACTAGAGGATTTACAAATGATAGGGCATAAACAATAGAGAAGACTTGTAACATACCAGTGACAACATCGGGAGATTCCTCTTGCTTACCCTTAGAGCGAAAAATATAGAAGCGGTTCCTCTTTGGAGCATCCGAAAGAGGACTGTTTTATTGAGCTTGACTACTCCCCTTCTCTTGGACCCTTTATAGGACAACCACTCACCTAATGACCACTATTACCACAACCAAATCAATTATTTGTCCCAACTAGGCAGTCATCCATATGCTTCTTACCACACTTTGTACAAGTTGTCTCTTGCTAGGTGAATTTCCACTTCTTCTATTTTAGGACTTAAGGTTAGACACCATATACTTGTTAGACTTGGGGAAATTGGAAGGAACTTTGTTGGACACCCTTTTCTTGAACCTTGGGTTTTCTTGAATTTTAATCCTACCCTTGGAAGTACCTCCCTCATAAGACTTGGCCTTCTTAAACTCCCTATTTTTTCTCTTGAGACTAGTCTCGTCAACTTGTTGAGCATGCACCATAAAAAGAGAAATGTCCATATTGTCATGAAGCAACACTAAACGACAATCTTTAAATAAATCATGGGACACTCTCATTACAAAGCAACTTATCTTATCCAGAGTTTGGATACCAAAGAAGGAGCATACTTGGACAATTTAGTGAATTCAAGGAGTACTCTTGCACTTTAATACCTCCTTGACGAAGTTTGATGAACTGTTACACTTTATCTCATTTTTCTCCCTTGGAAAGAACCTTTTAAGAATCCTTTCTAAGCACCTTCCATGTAATGAGACTCGCTCACAAAGCCCCATTATATTTCCATTGAGCATACTAAGTTTGAGCCACATCCTAGAGTTGATATGAGGCTAGCTCGGCCTTCTTATTAATACTCACTGCCGTAGCGTATAGAATCTTCTATAAGTCATCAAGAAAGTCTTTGGGGTCTTGATTCACCTTATACCAAAAGAACATTGGAGGGTTCATCGTTGTGAATTACCTCAAGCGAGAAGCCATGCTACTAGCATTATGTTTAACACGGGGTCGAACTTCACGGTTCTCTTGATCCTTCATTCACTTAGATTGAGTATCTACCGCATGGGCTTGTGTAGTCATAGCTTTAGCCAAACATAGAAAAGCCGACCTTATATCTCCATCTGTCATGGGTGGAGGAATAACCAGATCTTGGTTTTAAGCAGGGGCTTGGTTTCCTTACGGAGGATCTTGATTCTCTTGGGGACGAGCTCACACATTAGTCAATTCTTCCTCCATTCTCCTTGCGGCTGCCCTTCTCGTAGTCCTCATCTATATCCAGAAGAAATGGATTAGAAGTAAAAGGGACACCTCGAGTTACCACTCTTCAGGTATGACATTTGACATTACCCAAAGGTGAGAATTCCTAAGCATCACATAGATTCTCATTCATAAGGGTAGTGCGCATCACACCTACGAACACGACTGTCATAGACGTTGTTTAGTAAGACATCAATCCTAAGATTACTTCAACCTTGCTTTGATACCAAGTTTTTCACGACCAGGGAGCACCTCCTAGACGTAACTGGCGTCTTCGTCCTCAAAGAGGACTTCGACAAGCCCTTAGCATTTGCATAACATATCATAGGTCAAAGAAAATATAAAAATTTTTGCATAGTGAGGTACATATAGACCTCTCACATATCATATGTGGAGTTTACATAGACTCCACACTTATAAAATCCTACATAGGCTTTTCATTTAGCATAAACATAAATTAAGAGTCTCAAATCTTGTCTCATATACAAACCATCTAAAGAGTATTACAAATTTTGGCATAATCCAATACACAAGTACCATATTCCATCATAGGCTTAAAACAATTGTCTCAAACATTATAGGAAGAAATAAGTGTCTTTAGAGATAACGACTTCATATCTAGAAGAGAGAAGTGGTATCATCCCCGAACATTGATGACCTACCAACAAATTGTGAAATAGTTCCTAGTCTTCTTATAAAGTGTCCTTCTATAATTCAATGGGCCGAACCTACATTTGGCACATCTGAAATCTGGACCCCATATGAGTCCGGTGTCGTTAACATCTCAAAGGTTGTCGAAAAGCCTATTCTTAGGTTTCATCACAATCATAAAGTTAAATTTGTGGAATATTTAAAACTTTTTAATACTTTTTGAAGTATACTTAGACTTCGTATAATTAATGCGTAAGAGTGATATACTAATAATCTCAAACTAAACAACCATCTATCAATAGAGTAAACAATCGAAATAAGGAATCATAATATTAATAATAGTTTTCTGAATCGGCCTTAGTACAAATGATTGAAAAAAAGTTTGAAATGAAACACTTCGAACAAAAATCCACTATCTATGTTTAATGTACTAAATCTAGAATAATAAACTTAGGCATCCCTGAACTTTAGAGGACCTACAAAAATCTGGAGTTCGCTAATCCAAACTGCTTCAATGATTCTTCAATCTTCTCTCGGACCTGCGCCTTGAAAATAATAATAGTATATCGGTTAGTACACACTTCTACTAAGTACAGGTGTATGTACATAAACACATAAGGACTATGCATGATCAAGTAAAGCTCTTCCTATAGCAACATGTCGTTTATGGAAAGTGAAGTCACTATACTTTCCTTATTCATTATTTGTGATTCATTCTATGAATATGACATGTTTTCATGCATTAAAAGCACACAACTCAATTTTTCTATATGAACATAAGACCTTGGAATAATGAACATAATTTTATAACAACTCAAATAAAACTTAATAATTTTGATCCCATAGCCGAGAGCTCACCTTTCCAGCCTAGTTTATTTTTCAGTCTTTTCTTCTTTCTGCCGTGTAGTTGAATGACCTCCTTTGATCATATGTTTTACCTACAAGTGCTATAATTCATTGTAGTCCTTATACCTACAATGAATCTAGTAAGTAATCCAAAAAATTAAAGAAATGATTTGGCAACTTTACTCATAAGTTATTTCTTCCATTCTTGATAAATTCGGCATGATGTGTTTGTAAGCCAATATTCATTACTCCAATGATGATTTATTATGTTTTTGCTCTTATAAGCTAATCTTTATTGGATATGCCAATTATTTGATCATTATTCTTACTTAGTTTACTTTGAACTTACTTTTGTTCTTCTTTGAGCTCATGTTCACTTTGAACATAATTTTCTTGCTTTCTTTCTTACTTTCATAAAAAATCTTTATCATTTAAATGACTTAGATCATGTGATCTAACATGAAATCCAATGTCTTCCCTACACTGAAAAGAGGTGGCTCACCGGTTAAAGTGAACCTAGATCATGTGGGTTAACATGAAATCCAGTGTCTTCACCACACTGAAATGAGGTGCTTGACCGGAAAATGTGAAACCAAATTTATAGAATATAACCTAGAAAGACCATGTGAGCTATACATGAAATACAATGTCTTCCCCACACTGAAAAGAAGTGGTTGACCTGCCAAAGTGAACGTGAATACTACCTTGATCTCTTAGGTGGAATCAGTAGCTAGTACATATGCTGGCAACATATTCGTTAGTTAGAACTTATACAAACAACATGCTCGATATTTATATTATACGTACTACTAGAATCGGAAATCGGGAGATTTAGGGATTTGAACATTCGATTCATTGGAAAAAACCCTAGTTTTGATTTTCTTGAATTAAAAAACGTTTAAAAGGACTCTTGGAGAAAGGAATCAAAGAGAGAAAACCCATACCTTGCTGTACAATCGAATCTTAGAATATTACCCTCTACTTTGATTTTTAGTGAGTCTAAGTATTAGGAACTGATATTGAGTAATTCAACTTAGTCTAATTAACTTTAATAAATAAATAAATTATCTAATTACCAAAACGCCCCTCTTAAATTGACTAAAAATAGCAGAATATTTGAATTAGCCAAATCTGAAATTTTCCTAAGGGTTTCGGCTTAGGCCTTGAATCTTAATTACTTAGAAAATTTGCTAATTAAATTATTTAAGTGACCTAGGGTGATTACTAAGGTAACCCTAAGTCATTAGGACCACAATCAACCCTTTTGGACAATCCTACGTTGGGTACTAAGATGTTTTGTGAGTTAGTTACTAGGTTAGTGCTACCCAGTTAGGTCTTAGGTTTTCAGGTGCACTAGTTAGTTTATTTTGGTTTGTCCTAGATTAGTTAGCTAGTTAAATAAGTTAGTTAGATGGCCCATGTGCTTGCACTTCTGTTTCTTCCCATTTCTTGTCCAAGGATACTCACTATGTCCTTGGGAACTAATTAATGTACATGATCATTTTAAATGATCACGTGCTATGGTACCTAGGATTGAAACTTGGATGCCTTGTACCTAATGTGTGAGTTAAGTAATTAAGCATTTTAGCTTAGCCGTCTTCATTGCAGGTACAATTCCTAAACAAGCTCTAATTGGGGAATTTGGACATATTTTAAATTACTTGTTAAAACATGGAAATTGGCTAACACCCTTAAGCCACTATTCTGTAACATGCCAAATATTACTCAATATTGGGCATTGGGATGACTATGTATCCCACTACATATTCTTAAAACCTAATAGGCTCTTTACTAGACAAGTACATTTTCTCAAATGTTACAACATTTTTTGGGAAAAGGGAAAGACTATGAGCTAGTATAAACTACATGTACTAACTATGGGAATATATGTACATAAAACCTTTGAAATTATGCTTAAAAGGAAATTTTATTTAAAACCATGCTAAGTCAATTTTAAAGGCCTTTACGAAAAATTAAGAATGCATACAAACCAACGATAATATAAATTAACTTAAGACAAGTCCATATTCAACAAAAGACCAACATCATCATAAAATCAAGTCAACATGGATACCATCAACATAAGGTCATATCAACATGAATAAATTCAACATAAAGTCATAACAACAATTCATGTAATAGATTCCATAACATTATAGCATACAAGACCCTTACCAACTATCTCATCATAGGCCTACAAGTGCAATGCTCATGAAAAGACTCATAGCCCCAACATAATTGAGTAACCAAAAAAAGAGATTATAAGTAATGCCATATTTATATATACAATCACCATGTGTATTCATCATCATATATATAAATTTAGAACCATATCATGTTCATTAATTAATCTTACATCATGTAGGATCATCAACATGTAAATTGAAAATATGAATTTCATTTATATTTGTAACACCTTGAAAATCCAAGACGTGTCGTAAATCCTAACATAGGTGTCATAAGGTCTGAGTAATCTTTTTACGTCCATTCTATTGAATATAGTTCATTTTGAAAGTTTAAGAACCAAAATGTCTAAGAACGTCCATGACTTTGGGAAGCTGGTTCAAAGGAGTGTTAGCGTGCCTTAGCCTATTTAACTAGCTTTTAGGAGTCGGAAATGTATTAAAATTTGTAAAATGGTAGTAAATGGGTGTTGGAGTTATTTCATGGTCGAAATATCCGGGTATGAATCTCCAAAAACTAACCAAGGGCCCTTGAGAAGGACCCTAGTGATTGAACCAACACTGCCTTGCAGTGTGCATTGACGGCGCAAGAGACAGGCCTTGTGTGGACAAACTGGGCATAGATGCAACCATTTTCCCACACTTACACACGATGAGGAATCCTCTCATCTGTACAGTCTCTGAACTCCTCGATGGAGTGCAGGACCAGAGGGGAAGGGTCCGTCGACTCACAGACGGCCCGTCGTTCATGGTCTTGTCTATGAGGGTCGAGTTTTCTTCTTAATTTGAGTTTGTCTAATTTAATTAGTTATGGAATTAGGTTGTTTAATTAGGGCTTAAGTTATTCTAATTAATTCTATTTAAGACCCTATATAAATACTCCCAACCCTCATTAATCTATGACAATTCTCAAATACGAACTCTCTTCCTTCTCTCTTGTTTCTCTCTCTACTTGAACTCACCATTGAAGAATAGCAAGGATACGGGTTTGGGGGATGAAAAGGGACGAACTCACCAAGAAATTGTTGTCAAACGTTAAGGTATGGGATGTAATTCACCTTTGAGACTCTTTCCTCAAAGGTTTCCTTTAAAATAGATTTCAAAAGTTGAGTTTTCTTCTGGGTGTTATCCTATTACGAAATTGAAGTTATGAATTGAGATGTCGATTATTTATTTGGTTATATATAATATATTAACATGTAATTTAACTTTTTTATGGTAATTGTTGATGGTTTGGTTTAAATTTAAATACATGATCATCATTCCCTAACCCTAGGTTGTGATCTTGATCTATATTGTATTCTGATCATTCAATTGTCTTGGTTATTGATTAGATTACTATCCTATGGTATTATTAAAAATAAATTAATAGGAATAATAGGCCTATCATGGATTTTTATTGAGATGTGATTTACGTTATAAAGAATATTGTGAAATTAGTGTATGTATCTTGTCTTATGCTATTATCAAGTGTGGAAATGTGTTATAGAGATGCAATTGGCCTTGTAATCTTACTGATATCCTAGTCGGCTTGCGTTATGGGTTTATGGTAATACTTTGATAATGAATTATGAGGAAGACTTTGTATGTCTTAGAATCTCTATCTTTACTTCAAATAGTGTTTAATTGTGGTTAAGTCATGATATTATATTGGAGTATGCCATCTAAAAGTATTGATAGGATGGTATGATGATTTACTTGTAAAGTCTTGATTATTGTTTTGCGTTTGATTAACGTGTATGTGATATAAGGATGGTGAAAACTATTAATGTTCCTTGATATGCCACGAAATGCTAACATGTTAACCTTACTTATAGGAATTGTGATGAAAGGACTTAGAATCAGAATTCTTATTGAGCTATTGATAATGATGATGATACAAGGGTTAGACCCTATGACCTAAACTAATCTATGATTGAAAATTAAAGGCTTAAAGTCATTTCAAAAAGGGACTCTAGAGTAGCACTGAGTGAACTAGATGGAGTAGTATACCTTCCCACATACGAAAGGTAGGAACACTACATTACTCTTGAGAGTGGAGACTATAATGCATGCCTCATAAAGAGGGTCCCAACTATATCTCCTCGTTCTTGAACTATGTTGCCCCCATAGGAATACGAGTTAGTGGATCCACTAGTTGCTATGTTTCATGTTTTGGTACTACTTTTGCAAGTAGTCCGCCTTGTTTTGGTGTAAGGTTTTATGACACCGGATTCCACGCTAGATCATGTGGTCTATGTAGGTTAGGTCAAGATGTTCCCAAATGGTAAAATCAATTAAAGGACTTGAACTCTAACTTGGATAACCTAAAAGGTCTATCTTAGTCTAGGTAGCGGTATGGCACAATACCTAAACATTACTCTAGTTATCCTTGAGGGAAGTCTTAGGAGGATATTCTTATATTTATTTATGTTATGATGATATATGATATATATATATATATATATATATATATATATATATATATATATGATGACCTTCACACATTATTGATACTATATGTTGATTAGTTCACTTATGAGTATGCCTTAGGTTATAATTTTAATATATGATTAAATGTAAATCTATATGTTATGTTATGTGAAGTTGGACATTTGTTATGGTTTCTTGTTGAGGTTACTTGATTGAGTGAGGTTATGGGGCTTTGCTTTGTTATTGCACTTGTTGACTTGATAAGGATTCATGAGTAGTTGTCTTGCTTATTATGATATGATTGATACTTATTCATTCTTGTGATTTTAATTCCTTGATGATAGGGTTGTATTATATCACGGTTTCAAGTATAATGGGATATGTATTACTTGTTGAGATAGTGAGCAAATTAGGTTGGTTGATACGACTTGCTTGGCTTTGCACTAGGTTACTAAAGTGGTAAAATGGCATATTTTAACTTAAAGTCCCTTTTTAAAATGTTTTGCTTGTATATGAGCATAAGTTTCATTCTTAGTACATGTGGATTACTAACCCCGTTCTCTTCCCCTTTGCCAAACATTTTAGGTTCCTTTAATTGAAGAGTTTGAAAGCTGACATTGTTGAAGGCTTGGATTCTCCATTTCATCCAAGTGGCGTAGGTTCTCAACTTCCGAGGGAAATGCCACCATCTAGATTACAGAACTTTTTATTAGCTTAAAGACACTTTCATTTCTTTCCTTTTCAATTGAGTATTATACTTTCGTATGACCTATATGTGGTCCTGTTGGATTGATGTAAGAGCTATACCCATATTGTTATTATTGTTTAGATGGTATGAGATGATAAAATATTTGAGAGTATTTTTCTATGTTATATATGTGTATGTACAATAAATGTAGAAGGCTATGTAACCTTCCTATATAAAGGGTCTATGTATACTCGATACGACTATATATTTAGTGTATATAGAGGTCAATTTAAACCTCCAAGTAGTTCTAATGAAAGTTTTAAATTTTTTATGCATTTTTCAAGCTATGAATTCTATTACATGAGACTAAGAGGTTAGTATTAGTCTTCAAAAAGGCCTCCGCCACCGGTTATGTCTACCGGGTAAACCCGGAAATGAAAAACTTGGTATCATAGCACGAGGTTAACTATCATTTTGAGTTAAGTCTCTCTATCTACCACATTTATGTAGGTTTGTGTTCATAATTGTGAAGCGCGCCACCCTTATGAGTAAGAACCTATATGATTCTTAGGAATTGGTCTCTTTCTTGGAAATCTTATATCATGACGATATAGTATACTTATGGTGTGTTTTTGCATCTAATACTATTGTTGTGCTTATAGAAAGCATGAACACTCGAAGTAATTCGGCTTGAAGACTTGAAGAGGAAATTGCAAATGTGGGAGCTCCTCTCCGTGGTGAGCAAGTTTTTCAACTTGAAGAAGATTCTAATGTGGAGCAAGTACCGGTCAATCCTCCTCCTTTGACGGATGATAATATAAGGACCATTCTTTGTCAAATTGGTTAAGCTATCACCACTCAACCCCTAGCGGCCAAGACTCAAGCCCAAGCTATGACGACAAAAGCTAACTGGAAGGTTTTACCCTGTGTTCATCAACAAGTCACTATTATGGCTTCCATTCTAAGGGAATTCACTCGAATAAACCCTCCTACTTTCTATGGGTCTAAGGTTGATGAAGAACCTAAAGGATTCCTCAATGAAGTCTAATAAATACTTTTGGCTGTGGGTTTTCCCATAAGTAAGAAGGCCGAGTTAGCCATATATCAAGTCAAGGACATGGCGCAAGCTTAGTATGTGCAATGGAGGGATAATAGGCCATTAAAGAATGGTCCAGTGACTTGGGAGATCTTTAAGGTAGCTTTTCTAGATCGATTATTCCCTAGGGAGATGAGGTAGGAAAAAGTGGTGGAGTTCATCAACCTTTGCCAAGGAGGAAGGAGTGTCCATTATTACCCTTTGGAATTCATTAAGTTTTCCAAATATTCTCCTTCTTTGGTCTCCAATCCTAGAGACCAAATGAGCCGTTTTGTGAACGGGTGTCGGAGGACTTACAAGAGGAGGGCCATTAGGCCATACTACATGTCAACATGAACATTTCCCGTATTATGGTGCATACAAGAAGGATTGAGGAGTCAAGGGCAAAGAGAAAGAGTACAAATTCTAATAGAGCAAGATCATATGATGGAGGTTCCTCAAGGAATAGGCTTGAAATACAAGACAAGCCTAGATTTAAGAAGAGGGTTTCTAATCAAGTACCTTCCAAGTTCCCAAAAGCTAGTGGTGATAGGGTGTCTAAACATAAATTCAAGAAGGGAAAGGGTACTAATTCACCAACCGAGGAGCCAACTAGTGGAAAGTGTGGTAAAAAAAACTATGGTGATTGTATTAAGGGAATGAATAATTGCTTCAGTTGTGGCAAGATGATCACAATATGAAAGATTGTCCAAATTTTAAGAGTCAAGATAAGGGTAGTGGTAAAGCTCAAGCAAGTGGTTCTAGTGATGCTCCAAAGAAGAACCGCTTCTATGCTCTCCGCTCTAGAGGTGATCAAGAGACTTCTCCCGACGTTGTGACTGATATGTGGAAAGTCTTCTCTATTGATGTATATGACTTACTTGATCCCGGTGGCACTTAATCATTTTTTACACCTCTAGTACCTAAAAAGTTTCATATTTTACCCGGCATTTTGCATGAACCTTTTATAGTGTCCACTCCGGTGGGTGAGTTGGTTGTTGCAAAAAGGGTGTATAGAAATTGTCCAATAGTGTTGCCCAATAGAGTTTCTTATGTTGATCTTGTAGAACTCGATATGTTTGATTTTGATGTTATCATCAAGTATAAGCAAAAATATTCTTAATCTAATCATATATAATACTTGAATTGAACATTATCATCAAGTATAAGCCATCATAATTGAAGTAAAGAACTCAATATGATAATTTTACCAAATAGCCTTCATAATCATCCTTCAAGATCTTACCATTAATACAACCGTATTAACCTATTAATTATCTTAATAACATCACACAAAATTAATCTATAAAAGAACTAAGTTAATTGTATCATCACTTATCAAATAAACCTCAATTCATAACCTGTGTTAGGGGAGAAAGGGTTCCATTATGATTTCTTCCATAGAACTAGGTTAAATACTAAGAGATACAACAATTGAAACATAAACAATCATAATATATAAATAATAATCAAATTAAATAAAAATCAAATCTATTTGAAATATTTTAACGATATTGAAAGAAAATCCAACTTTTGGACTTCATTAGAAAAATATTTTAAGAGCCTCTTGGGGAAAGAGTTCCAAAGAGTGAGTAGCTTCCATGAGTTAGGATTCCTTGAAATTTTATGGATAAAATATGGAGTCTTGAATAACTAGTGAACCTTGAAGCTTGGTATTCAAAGGTGTCTTTGAATAGACAGATAAAATAGAGAGAAATTTGAAAGAATTGGGTTTGGGAATTATGGGGTGTTAAGTTATTTAATGACTTAGCGTAGCTCATATAGTCCTTAACTAACTTGAACTACCCGTTAAACCTTAATTAATTAATTACCTATGTATCTAATTAATACAACCTAGCTAAAAACATACAATAAACTCGACCCCCAAACCTTGAGACCACGTCGACGCCCCGTAGTCCCAACAACGGCCTGTCCTACAAGGGCGTTGTTTGCGCCAGAGAGGGTGATTTTAGACCATTTTGGAAATTATTCTATGTTTCAACAAAGGATGAAATCTACGGTCTTTGATCAAAGAATGGATCATCATTTGTCTCGTTGTTGCAAATTGTCTAAAGGATAGTTTTGGGGTCAAATGGAAAGGTCCTGTCCAAGGACCCTTAGTGTTTTCCTTGTGGAGTCGTACCCAGAATATTCAACCCTAAACACACACTTCCATATATTTAGCACCTTGTTGTTTTACAAAATTTCACTATATTCCGACTCTTAAAGCCCCATAAAACAAGCCAAGGCACACTAGCTCACATTTTATTAATCTCCGTACGTCATGGTCATTTCTTGATGTTTTGACTCTAACACTTTCTAATTAGTTTCAATACATTATTTTTAGGCTTAGAAAAATGTTTTAAGTCTTAGTTCATCTAGTGAGGCTCCAGACTAAGTCATGGACTTTTGAAGTGTTACACAACTCATCCTAAGCTCAGTTTTAGTGTCATTTGAAGTTGACGAAAAACTAAACTTTTCATAACTTTACATAATTTCAAGATTTTCCATCATTCAAAAATGACTATTTCCAATTATTACATTCTTCCTAGTTATTTCGAATTGTGAGATTTTATATTTTCTTTTAAAGATCATACGTAGAATATATAAAAATGTCTTTAAAATTTGTGGTCTTAAAGATAATCCCTACATCCAAGAAATAATAACATTATATATTGAACACCATTGTTGGTTCCCAAGTTAACCTCATCTTGGATGACTACAAGAGGAAGACTAACTCAAACATACATCAGCATCATATTGAAAGAAATGTTTCAAAATAGTTTACAGAATCACAAAACAGAGCTAATATACTGAGTATGACAAATATGTTTTAAGTAAAGCATATGAAATTGAAAGACTATCCTAAATTATCTATCTATGAAGCCTCTATTATGTATAGACGAGTGTCGCGAAAATACTGAAGACTATTCAAGTTGTAACTAATAATAACAACCCATAAACTGGAGTCCTCCGACATAAAGGAGGTCTTATTCAAAAGAAGACGAGTGGATGAAGGGATCTGAAAAGACTCATGTTAAAGATCCTAAAAACCTGTATCTAGGTCGACTGACATCTGTACAATGAATGTAAGAGTATTTCATGTAGTGGAATAACAAGTAAACGAAAGTAAGGACTATAGTAGATAAGAATGTACTCAAACATAATGTAATGACATAAAAGAGTAAAATAATTTAAAGCTTTACAAAAATCATTCTCATATGTAAACTTAACATAACAAGTGATGTATAAAAATACACTTTAACTCGTTTGGGAGATTCTGTAACCGAAACCTATCACTATGAACTACGTGATGATACATCTTCTTGCCCATACTGCCAGAACATTCCTATACCTTTCCGTGGTATAGAACATGCTTAAAAAGGTTGATCTTCAAAGAAATAAGGTTTCATACAAAAAGTATGATCCTTTACACATGTTGGCATTCATGGTTTATGGGGACGTTTGAACTCTATCCCATATTTGTACTCGATATTACTCGCAATAATATATATACTAATGCTTAATGATTAAAAAACATATTCTTCCTGTAGTTTAAATTAATTTCTCAAACTACCCACTTAGTGTAATGACCTGTTTAGTCGTTTTGAGCAGCGGATTTTATTTCTGGAAAAACAGGCTGAGGCGACGGACCCCACGACGGACCGTCATGGGTACGACGGACCGTCGCAGGGTCTCGTTTCAAAACACTTAGAAAATCTGAAATTGGGTACTGAAAATTGACTCTCTGAACTTCGTAACGGAATGGCAGGACGGACCGTCACAGAGTCTTTAGTGGAAATCCAGTCTCTGAGCCTTGCGACGACTTGCAGGACGGACCGTCGCAGGCACGACGGGTCGTCACAGGTTGCGCAATCCTAGTCTGGGTCGGATTTCTTTATACGTTTTAAGGGACATTTTTGACTATTCCTGCTTTAATTATAAAGTTAGTGGATTAATGTTAATAAGTCTAATTACTTGGGGGTTAAAAGAAGTAACCTTAAGTTAATTAGTGGGTTATTATTGCCATCTTTTATTCTTAATTATATACTAATTAGGGTAAAAGAAAGAGGGTTTGAATAAAGAAAATAGAAAAAACAAGAGAAAGAGAGAGAAAGTCGAACAGGGAGAGAGGAAAAACACAAAGCTTGGGAAATTGCTTGCTTGATCACGAATCTTCGGTGGAGGTAGGTTATGGTTATTTTTATGCTATACGTAGTAAACTCTTAATAGAGAATGATATGTATTGGTAGTATTGTAAACCCTTCTATATGCTTAATTGTATGCTTGCATGAATGTGATTATGTAATTGTGATGTAATAAGCATGATGAAGCTATTGAATCCTAAATCTTGAAAAGAAACCCTAATCTACTTTGTTAATGATGATGCCTTGGTATAAAAGAAGGCTTGATGAACGAAAGTAGTGAGATAAGGGGATCGGGTGCCACGTTCCAGTACCAGGATAAAATATGAGGATTCAGAGTGTCACGTTCCGACACCAGGATAGTATATGGATCGGGTGCCACGTTCCGGTACAAGGATAGTATATGGATCGGGTGCCACGTTCCGGTACCAGGATAGAATATGAGGATCGGAGTGTCACGTTCTGACACTAGGATAGTATATGGATCGGGTGCCACGTTCCGGTACCAGGATAGAATATGAGGATCGGAGTGTCACGTTCCGACACCAGGATAGTATATGGATCGGGTGCCACGTTTCGGTACCAGGATAGAATATGGATCGGGTGTCACGTTTCGACACAAGGATAGAATGAGGATCGGAGTGTCACGTTCTGACACCAGGATAGTATATGATGAGCGGAGTGTCACGTACTGACACAAAGGGAATAAAGATAATGAACCATGAAAGATGATAATATATTCAAATCTAATGAACCTAATTCCCAAATGAGTATGATGAGGAGGCGTGAGTCCTCATCGATGTGCTTGGTGTTGTAACCAAGGGTTATGGTAACTGTAAATGCTGCATGCTAAGGATATTAGTTGATTTTATGATATTGCTTAATATATACTGTTTTCTATTTTGAGTTGGCCGATGATATCTACTCAGTACCCGTGTTTTGTACTGACCCCTACTTTTATATTTTCTTCTTGTTTATTTGTGGAGTGCAACAAACGTGCCGTCATCTTCGACTCAACAGTAACTCTAGCCAGTCTTCATTACTCCGGATATCAGGGTGAGCTAATGCTTCTAGCTTGGACTGGATCTTCCTCTTCACGTCTTGATGCCTTGATGTTCCGGCATGGACTAGCTTTTACTTGTTTTAGCTTTTAGAATACTCTTAGTTTAGTCATTTGATTATAGATGTTCTTGTGGTGATGACTTCCAGATTTAGGGGAATAATAGATGTTGGATTCTAGAAGTTATTGAATTGGTTTTTATTAATGAGTTAAGTCTTCCGCATTACTTTCTGTTGATATTATATTGAAATGTTAAGGTTTAGATTGGTTGGTTCGCTCACATAGGAGGGTAAGTGTGGGTGCCAGTCGCGGCCCGGTTTTGGGTCGTGACAAACTTTGTATCATAGCATTAGGTTCGTTGGTCTCATCACACAAGAACGAGTCTAGTAGAGTCTTAAGGAACGGTAGGGGGACGCCTTTACTTTTCTTTTGAGGGGCTATAAGACATTAGGAAAATTCCATTCTTTCTTTCTTTCTTTCGTGCTACTACTTGAATCCAATTGGTATCTAGGTGATACAAATTGGTATCTGACCATCTTCACTCTATTTCGCAGATGGTTAGAACTAGAACAACGACTGCTCCAACACCAACACCGGCAAGACAAGAAACGTCTAAGCCAGCCACTAGGGCTGTGGCTCGAGGAAGAGCAACGGCAAGAGGCCGTGGTAGAGGTCGTGGGAGGACGTCCTCTAGAGGGAGAGGACGAGTACCTAGCCCATCTGATGCTAGGGCGGTGACTCCTCCACCGACTGAGGAAGTAGTAAGAGAGGGTGAGGAAGGGGAGAATGAACAAGTGCAAAATGATGAATTGCCACCCCAACCTACCCCAGAGATGATCAATCAGGTTCTCGCTTATCGTAGTGGGTTATCTGATCAGGGCCAGACACATCCAGTGTTTTCTGCACCAGCACCTCAGGTTGCGGAGGTACAACATGCGGCTACTATTGCTCCTCGTGTGGATGCCTCATTGGACATAGGGACGTTTCCACGTCTGACTACTGGGCCTATAATGACAAATTATCAGCATGAACTTTTAAGTAAGTTCTTGAAATTGAAACCTCCAGTCTTCAAGGGTGCTGAATCTGAGGATGCTTACGATTTGCTTATTGACTGTCATGAGCTACTACACAAGATGGGTATAGTAGAACGGTTTGGTGTTGAGTTCGTGAGTTATCAGTTTCAAGGGAACGCCAAAATGTGGTGGCGGTCACATGTTGAGTGTCAACCAACTGAGGCACCACCTATGACTTGGGCCTCATTCTCTAGCTTGTTTATGGAGAAGTATATCCCCCGGACTTTGAGGGATAGGAAAAGGGATGAGTTCTTGAGCCTAGAGCAAGGTAAGATGTCGGTTAATGCATATGAGGCTAGGTTTCGCGCACTATCCAGGTATGCCACTCAACATTGTTTCAGTCCACAAGAGCGGATTCACCGGTTTGTGAAGGGGTTGAGGTCAGAGTTGCGGATTTCGGCCTTACAGGTAGCGACTACGGCAAAATCATTACATGAAGTGGTAGACTTCGTGATAGAGGTGGAAGGAGTGAAGCCCGATGACTTCACCTTGACATCGACATCAAAAAGGTTTAGAAAGGGAGGTGAGCTTAATGGTTCTTACCCTAGAGGACAGGGTTCCGGAGGTTACTCAGTCCGACCGATTCAGTCTTCACTACAGACTGTAGTTGGGGGTCCACCTCAGACCAGTCAGCACTTCCCTGAGAGACCTATGCATGAACCTAGAGAGTGTTATGGATGTGGGGAGACCGGACACATCAAGAGGTATTGTCCAAAATAGAGTTACAGACCTCCAAATGTTAGAGGTAGAGGTGGTTATAGAAGAGGCCGTCATTCTGGAGGACGCGGTGGTCGAGGTAATGGTGGTAACCAAAACGGCCGGGGTGATGGGCAAACTGGAGCCACTACATCACAAGATGGTAGGGGCAATGGACAGACAAGTAATGGGGCCCATTGCTACGCTTTTCCTGGGAGATCTGAAGCGGAGACATCAGATGCTGTCATCACAGGTAATCTTTTGGTTTGTGATTGCATGGCTTCTGTATTGTTTCATCCTGGATCCACATTTTCTTATGTATCTTCCTCATTTGCTAATGGTCTAAATTTACGTTGTGAATTACTTGACATGCCTATTCGTGTTTCTACTCCGGTGGGTGAGTCTGTGGTAGTTGAAAAGGTATATAGGTCTTGTTTGGTGAACTTTGTGGGGAGCAACACTTATGTAGATTTGGTTATCTTAGAAATGGTTGATTTTGATGTAATTCTGGGTATGACTTGGCTTTCTCCGCAATTTGCGATCTTGGATTGTAATGCTAAAACGGTGACGTTAGCCAAGCCTGGGACAGATCCGTTAGTGTGGGAGGGTGACTACACTTCCAATCCGGTGCGCGTCATCTCCTTTCTTCGTGCTATGAAAATGGTTAGTAAACGGTGTTTAGCTTTCTTGGCACATCTCAAAGATGACACTACCCAAGTGCCTTCGATTGAGTCGGTTTCGGTGGTCCGTGAGTTTCTGGATGTGTTCCCTGCAGATCTTCCTGGTATGCCACCAGATAGGGATATTGAGTTCTGTATTGATCTTGAACTGGGTACTCTCCCCATTTCTATACCCCCTTATAGAATGGCTTCCGCGGAGTTAAGAGAGTTAAAAGCCCAACTTCAAGAGTTGTTGAGCAAAGGCTTCATTAGACCAAGTGCATCTCCTTGGGGTGCTCCGGTGTTGTTTGTAAAGAAGAAGGATGGGAGTTTTCGGATGTGCATAGACTACCGGCAGTTGAACAAGGTAGCCATAAAGAACAAGTATCCTCTTCCAAGCATTGGTTACTTGTTCGATCAGTTACAAGGTGCTTGTGTCTTCTCTAAGATTGACTTGAGATCCGGTTACCATCAATTGAAAATACGGGCAACGGATGTGCCAAAAACTTCTTTTAGAACCAAGTATGGGCATTACGAATTTGTAGTGATGTCTTTTGGTCTTACGAATGCCCCTGCTGCGTTCATGAGTTTGATGAACGGGATTTTTAAGCCATATTTGGATATCTTTGTGATCGTATTTATTGATGATATACTAATATACTCTAAAAGTAAGGAGGAACATGAGGAGCATTTGAGAATGGTATTGGAAATGTTGAGGGAGAAAAAGCTTTATGCCAAGTTCTCTAAGTGTGAGTTTTGGCTAGATGCAGTGTCCTTATTGGGGCACGTGGTTTCTAAGGATGGAGTGATGGTGGATCCTTCTAAGATTGAGACAGTGAAGAATTTGGTAAGACCTACTAATGTGTCAGAAATAAGGAGCTTTGTTGGGTTAGCTAGCTACTACCGCCGATTTGTCAAGGGATTCTCTTCTATTGCTTCCCAACTGACGAACTTGACTAAGCAAAATGTTCCATTTGTATGGTCAGACGAGTGTGAGGAAAGCTTTCAGAAGCTCAAGACTCTGTTGACTACTGCACCAATTCTCACCTTGCCAGTGGAAGGTAAGAATTTCATTGTCTATTGTGATGCATCCTATTCGGTTTTGGGTGTAGTGCTAATGCAAGAGAAGAATATGATTGCTTATGCTTCAAGACAATTAAAAGTGCATGAACGTAACTACCCAACTCATGATTTGGAATTGGCCGCGGTAGTGTTTGCACTAAAGCAATGGAGACACTATTTATATGGGGTTAATTGTGAGGTCTACACGGATAATCGTAGCCTTCAGTATGTCTTTACTAAGAAAGATTTGAACTTGAGACAGAGGAGATGGATGGAACTACTGAAGGACTACGACATCACTATTTTGTATCATCCGGGGAAGGCGAATGTTGTAGCGGATGCTTTAAGTAGAAAGGCGGGAAACATGGGAAGTCTAGCTCACTTGCAAGTTTATAGACACCCATTGGCTAGAGAAGTTCAGATTCTTGCTAACAACCTTATGAAATTAGAAGTAAATGAGAAGGGAGGATTTTTAACTTGTGTGGAGGCAAGATCTTCCTTCCTTGACAAGGCTAAGGGAAAGTAGTTTAATGATGAAAAATTGATCCGGATCCGAGATAAAGTGTTGCAAGGAGAGGCTAAGGAAGCGACAATCGATGAGGAAGGTGTTTTGAGGATTAAGGGAAGGGTATGTATACCCGCGTCGATGATTTGATCAATACTATTCTGACAGAAGCTCATAATTCAAGGTATTCTATACATCCGGGTGCAACCAAATTGTATCGTGACCTAAAGCAACACTTTTGGTTGAGTAGAATGAAGCGTGATATTGTTGATTTTATTGCCAAATGTCCAATGTGTCAACAAGTAAAGTATGAACATCAAAGGTCCGGAGGAACACTTCAGAGAATGCCCATTCCTGAATGGAAGTGGGAAAGGATCGCAATGGATTTCGTGGTTGGTCTTCCAAAGACATTGGGAAAGTTTGATTCTATTTGGGTAATTGTGGATAGGTTAACAAAGTCTGCTCACTTCATTCCGGTCAAGGTGACATACAATGCAGAGAAGTTGGCCAAACTTTACATCTCGGATGTGGTACGATTTCATGGGGTTCCACTCTCAATTATATCAGATAGAGGTACGCAGTTTACTTCTAAGTTTTGGAAAACATTGCATGCGGAATTGGGTACTAGGTTTGACCTTTGTACTGCGTTCCATCCTCAGACCGATGGTCAGTCTGAGCGAACGATTCAAGTGTTGGAGGATATGCTTCGTGCATGTGTGATAGAATTTGGTGGTCAGTAGGATAGCTTCTTACCCTTAGCAGAGTTCTCCTACAACAATAGCTATCACTCAAGCATTGATATGGCCCCATTTGAGGCACTATATGGGAGAAGATGTAGGTCTCCCATTGGGTGGTTTGATGCATTTGAAGTTAGACCTTGGAGTACTGACCTTTTGAGGGAATCGTTAGATAAAGTGAAATCTATTCAAGAAAAGCTTCTAGCGGCGCAAAGTAGGCAAAAAGAATACGCAGATCGAAAGGTTAGAGACTTGGAGTTTATGGAGGGTGAACAAGTCTTGTTGAAGGTTTCTCCCATGAAAGGGGTGATGCGGTTTGGTAAGCGAGGTAAAGTTAGCCCAAGGTATATTGGTCCATTTGAAGTACTCAAGCGAGTAGGGGAGGTGGCTTATGAGTTAGCCTTGCCTCCAGGGCTGTCCGGAGTACATCCGGTATTTCATGTGTCTATGTTGAAAAGATACCATGGGGATGGAAACTACATTATCCGTTGGGATTCAGTTTTGCTTGATGAGAATTTGTCTTATGAGGAGGAACCTGTTGCCATTCTAGATAGAGAAATTCGCAAGTTGAGATCAAGGGAGATTGCATCCATCAAAGTTCAATGGAAGAATCTACCCGTTGAAGAAGCCACTTGGGAGAAGGAGGCAGATATGCGTGAAAGATACCCACATCTATTTACAGATTCAGGTACTCCTTTTCGCCCTTGTTTTCCTTCTTCTTGATCGTTCGAGGACGAACGATGGGTAAATTGGTATCTATTGAAACGACCTGTTTAGTCGTTTTGAGCAGCGGATTTTATTTCTGGAAAAACAGGCTGAGCCGACGGACCCCACGACGGACCGTCATGGGCACGACGGACCGTCGCAGGGTCTCGTTTCAAAACACTTAGAAAATCTGAAATTCGGTACTGGAAATCGACTCTCTGAACTTTGTAACGGAATGGCAGGACGGATCGTCACAGGTGTGACGGACCGTCACAGAGTCTTTAGTGGAAATCCAGTCTCTGAGCCTTACACGACCTGCAGGATGGACCGTCGCGGGCACGACGGGTCGTCGCAGATTGCGCAATCCCAGTCTGGGTCGGATTTCTTTATACGTTTTAAGGGACGTTTTTGACTATTCCTGCTTTAATTATAAAGTTAGTGGGTTAATGTTAATAAGTCTAATTACTTGGGGGTTAAAAGAGGTAACCTTAAGTTAATTAGTGTGTTATTATTGCCATCTTTTATTCTTAATTATATACTAATTAGGGTAAAAGAAAGAGGGTTTGAATAAAGAAAATAGAAAGAACAAGAGAAAGAGGGAGAAAGTCGAACAGGGAGAGAGGAAAAACACAAAGCTTGGGAAATTGCTTGCTTGTTCACAAATCTTCGGTGGAGGTAGGTTATGGTTATTTTTATGCTATTCGTAGTAAACTCTTAATAGCGAATGATATGTATTGGTAGTATTGTAAACCCTTCTATATTCTTAATTGTATGCTTGCATGAATGTGATTATGTAATTGTGATGTAATAAGCACGATGAAGCTATTGAATCCTAAATCTTGAAAAGAAACCCTAATCTACTTTGTTAATGATGATGTCTTGGTATAAAAGAAGGCTTGATGAACGAAAGTAGTGAGATTAGGGGATCGGGTGCCACGTTCTGGTACCAGGATAGAATATGAGGATTCGGAGTGTCACGTTCCGACACCAGGATAGTATATGGATAGGGTGCCACATTCCGGTACCAGGATAGTATATGGATCGGGTGCCACGTTCCGGTACCAGGATAGAATATGAGGATCGGAGTGTCACGTTCCGACACCAGGATAGTATATGGATCGGGTGCCACGTTCCGGTACCAGGATAGAATATGAGGATCGGAGTGTCACGTTCCGACACCAGGATAGTATATGGATCGGGTGCCACATTCCGGTACCAGGATAGAATATGGATCGGGTGTCACGTTCCGACACCAGGATAGAATGAGGATCGGAGTGTCACGTTCCGACACCAGGATAGTATATGAGGAGCGGAGTGTCACGTACCAACACGAGGGGAATAAAGATAATGAACCTTGAAAGATGATAATATATTAAAATCTAATGAACCTAATTCCCAAATGAGTATGATGAGGAGGCGTGAGTCCTCATCGATGTGCTTGGTGTTGTAACCAAGGGTTATGGTAACTGTAAATGCTGCATGCTAAGGATATTAGTTGATTTTATGATATTGCTTAATATATACTGTTTTCTATTTTGAGTTGGCCAATGATATCTACTCAGTACCCGTGTTTTGTATTGACCCCTACTTTTATGTTTTCTTCTTGTTTATTTGTGGAGTGCAGCAAACGTGCCGTCATCTTCGACTCAACAGTAACTCTAGCCAGTCTTCATTACTACGGATATCAGGGTGAGGTAATGCTTCTAGCTTGGACTGGATCTTCCTCTTCACGTCTTGATGCCTTGATGTTCCGGCATGGACTAGCTTTTACTTGTTTTAGCATTTAGAATACTCTTAGTTTAGTCATTTGATTATAGATGTTCTTGTGGTGATGACTTCCAGATTTTGGGGAATAATAGATGCTGGATTCTAGAAGTTATTGAATTGGTTTTTATTAATGAGTTAAGTCTTCCGCATTACTTTCTGTTGGTATTATATTGAAATGTTACGGTTTAGATTGGTTGGTTCACTCACATAGGAGGTTAAGTGTGGGTGCCAGTCGCGGCCCGATTTTGGGTCTTGACACTTAGAAGATGCAACTTCTCTTGAAATATCTTTTAAACTCATAACTCATTTAGAAATCTCAATTTCCCTTTTCAATGTAATAATTGATACCTCTGGAAATACATTTCCCCTATATACTCGTTCTCAATTCACATTGAAAACTCTTTCTAAAAAATATATCAAAACCATATCTTAATATGATCATTGATGACTTGGAGAGTAATACTTCATAAACATGATGGTATATCCAGATGCAATACGTCTCATACATTGATGACATACTTTATTGTCATAATAATAAATTTTTAGAAACTCTATTCTAGAAACTCATCTTTACTTCCTCAAAAACTCTGTTTAAAAATCAATTGTTGTCTATAAAAAACATTCCAATCAAATCATATGGTTCATCTGAATTATTATGGATATGAATGACTCAACTCAAAGATCGAAATAGCAATATGGAAACAGAATACTCAGGACTCAAAAACTCAGAACTCAACAAAACTAATCATCTAAAAAAACTAAAATCTCAGGGTTCTTGCTGAAATATAGACATTAAAGGATTAACTAAAGCTTCTTTATGTTTAAAATGAATCAATTCAATAATTAGGAAAAGAATTTCAAAAAGAATCTGAAACTCAAGAAACACTCAAATCTCGGGGTAGAATCTGTATTACTCATTTGCTATTTAGAAAGTAGATGTAGGGTGTGAGGACAAACTTGTAAAAAACTAAAATAGTCTTACATACCAGGAAGAACAAGGATCTTGAAGAATCTCGAAGAAAAACTTGATTAGAAGCCTTGAAAACCTATATTGAAGGAGAAAAATCAAAAAAACCTTTCTTGACAGATCCTGAATTAGTTTCTTGAATTCTCCATAGTCAAGAATTCTGAGTTTCATTAGTGATTCATAATTGAATGGTGTAATCTTGTTCTTTTAAAGAAATAAATTTTTGAGAAAGACTTACCTTGAAGAATAATCATGAAAAAGATAGAAAATATCTTGAATAGAGTCGTTTTCCTTGAAATTTCTTTAAGGTTTGCCTTACAGTTTAAGAAAGAAGAGAATGATGTATTAAAAGATAAAATCTGACTGATTTAGGTCTTTAATTAGTTAAAAAAATCTAGTAGGGTTTTCATAGAGGTAAAAAGAAAAAAATGACCCTTTTTAATGTTTTCTCATCAGGTAATTCGTCATTGTTTTGTATAAGGTACCAGAATGGTCATAGTGTTTTGTAGGTTTCCTAATTATTTAATTTGTGTTGTTGGAAATAAGATTGAATTACCTTTCATTTGATAAGTTAAGGGCCACGTGACTCATTCTATTTGTAGAGATATGCTTGCTTTATGTTGATGGAAGTAAAATCGTATGTTAAAACATACAGTAAGGAACTCATAACACAACTTTGTGCTAAGTTATTCCACTGGACTTAATTGATATCCATTATCATTCTTGCACAAAATAATTTACCTTTATACGTATGAAAATTTTAAGAATAACACAGTAAGACTTTATATGCAATTAAACAATTGTTCGGGCCTTATATTTGAAATTTTTGGGGTGTTAAAACATATCTATATCTTCTATATCTATCTATATTACCTTAAAATCCTTAAATATTACCTTGAATTTTAAATTACAATAATACACCTAACATAGGATGTCGCTTTTTCGATGAGTTGTAACTTTTCTTATAAGTAATAACTTTTTTCAAAGGGTTTTAATTTTTGAATGAGTTGTTACTTTTTCAATACGTTGTGACTTTTCCAAAATATTGTGATTTCTAGGAATGTTTTTGATGAGTTCTGACTTTTCATATAAGTTGCGACATTTTACAAAGTATTGTAATTTTTCGGTGAGTTGTGATTTTTTCATTATGTTATGACTTTTCCAATGTGATAAAGGTCATAAGTTTTCGTATAAGACACAAAAAACACTTGTTCATACTACTCTTTGTTGACTACAAATAGAGGGATTCCTCTAATTTTCAACCACAATTTTTTAATCTCCTACTCTTCTTCTTGAATTCTAAAAAGTTTGGGGTGATTTATTATATTGAGTGAATTCAAAAATTAACAGAATATGAGGTCTCTCTATTCTGATGAAGTAAATTGTTCTATCGTAAGAAGGTTAATTAAATAACCTTGAGTTCTTGAGAAAAATAATTTCGATGATATAAAAATCATTGTTTTCATAATAGATACATTAGCATATTTTGTTCCTATATATGAATTAACATGATTTATTCTAAACTCAATTGTTTTTGTTAACAATTTCTCCTGTGATGTAGAGGAATGCTTGTGAATATATTTTTCTAAACTTATTAAATCAAGAGTTAATATATGTGAATATATATGAATCATTTATAAATTTAATCAATTACCAAAAAATAATTGTATTCAGTCATATGGAATAAATATTTTCACTTTATCCGTATAGTTAATTAAAATCAAATAATAATAATTAAAAATAGTAAAATTAATTAAAAGTCCTATTTATATATGTACGTATAAAATTTAGTAGGAATACATCTATTGCAAATTTATCATTTATTCATAACATTTTAATTTCTCTAAGTTATTACTAATTATTGCAGACGTTATTCACACTCTTTAACATTCTTTTGTTATAATATTATGAATTCTCATAGTTCTTACATTAATTATTTCTATCATTCATCTCTTCTTGTATTAACTTTTCACCTATCATTTTCATATTCTTAAATCTCCCCAAGATATGTGATAACATGGTGTTGTTACTTTTCCTTTTGATGAATGATGGTTGATTGAATAAACTGAAAATCATTTACAATATCATGAACTACATATTTGTTAGGTGTAAGATAAAGATTTGATTATATGTATAATTTCACAAATATAATAAATTATTTATGTTTATTTTTAGTTTTTCGGGTAAAACAAAGGAAACCTTGGCTAGTGAACTATGGACGGTCAAATGACTATCTTTGGTGTATGAAATAGTCAGCCGACAATTAAACATGCGACATATCAACAAGAAAACCATTTATTCTTTTATAATTTATAAAATAAAAATTAAATTATAAATATTATCTCTAAAAAATAAAATGCAGTTGTTCTCTTCACGTGTTCATATGAAATCTGCACAGTTTAACCTGGAATACACGTGCAAAGAACATATGCTCAGATGACAAGAAAAATATACAACAAAAAACATCGATAAAGTTATATTACTTATATGCAACTAGTTATATTATTGAATCTCATCCAATATAAATGAATATATGAATTATCGCATTTAACTAATAAAATATTTCATTGAGAATCTTCATAAATTCATGTGAATAAGAGATATATATAACTTTTCACATTGAACATTCACAAAAGAATCTGTAATATTATTTTGTGCAAAGTTTATTATTAAAATATTCACTTAAATAAGCAATATTATTTACTATAACGTACATTTTCTGAGTTTGTAATCACGTGCTACGCACGTGTCGAAAATCTAGTGTGTGTATGTATACATATATATATATATATATATATATATATATGAAAAACATACTTATGGATAAAAATAGTTTATTTCTTTAAGTTCCTACCTTATTTTTGTGAAATTGTAGTCTTATCCCTTTTTTGTGCAACATATATCTAACACCTCTGGTTTTTGGAAAGAACTAAACAGAAATTCGTACAAGTCATCCATCATTTTTCATTTTGGGTCAACTTCAATAAAACATATCTCTTTGTACATAAATAGTTAGGCAACCCATGAGTTACTAAACTAAAATCTTTGAGTCCTCTTTGCAACGCCACGAAGCTTGTTGTAACAACTCTAAAAATTGATATACTAAGTGATACTTAATGTGTCAAGAATGCCTATGATTAGACCAGGGTTCACACAGATCGATGCGCATAGAACCAGACTTCAAAACCCTTGCTATATCAAATCAAACTAACTTTGGGAGTTAGTTGATCTAGGAAAGGTTGGGTACAATAATGTAGGGCTCTCGAATACGAAGATTTACTTGAAGGAGCCTTTACCAGACTTAAAAAGAGGAAATCTTTGGTTTGGAAGATCTAGAGGTAAAATGCTCTATTTCTAGTCTAAGGGTCATATCGTAATTACCCTAAATATATAACAAATTATTTAATTAATAAGGTGGATGGGCAGATTTAGGAGAGAGAGCCGTAATTGATCTCTTCAAGTGAGGTCTTGCTTCACCCGGGTTCGAACCTAGGTGGAAGCAATGAATTAATGTGAATTTTATTTAAGCTATTGAATTAATATAATAATTTATCATTATTATTTATTTTCTGATTTAAAATAAAATAAAAATCATATTTTTATTAAAAAAATAAAAACCCTATTGACTAAGTCCTTAAACTAGACTCCTAAACCTTCTATAACTCCAACTCTCTCTCACGTTTATCTCTCTATTCACACGCTCAAACTCTGTTCCTCTTTCACACAAAATTCTCTGCCAAAATAAGATACAAAAGCAGAAAAATAAACCAAGTTATTCACACTAGATGAACTCACACGAAATCACAAGAAAACGAACATTAATCGCACACTAGGTTAAGAGAGGTTGTCATTCGAGTGGAGTTAATATTGTGGAGGCTTAGACGTGTTCTTGAGTTGTGTTTTTGGGCAACAACTTCGAGGTTTCAACGTCAAAATAAGGCATGGGTTTTCTATCTTGGAATCCTTCTCCATGAGAAATTTCTTTGTACAAAATTCAAACATATGATACTAGGATTGTCCCCTTGATTGTTGAAATCTTTGTCCTTAGTCTCCTTCTAATTTACATCTAAATTAGTTTATAAATCACGTTGTTAGTATTTTTTCTTGTATCTAAGTGTGAAATGTGATATTCTTTATGATTTTGTGTTTGGAAATGACAAGCATGTTCAATGATGTCAACAGAAAATGATGTGGTGCAATATGTAAATGTTTGGTGTTGTTGTTATCCATTTTGAAGTCTTAAAATGGTTAGTTTGATGGCTAAAATAAACGTCCATAGAATGTGTAATTCATGATGTTCATATGAGGTGTATGTGACTGATTTTAAGTGGAAAGTTTCAGCTAAAACAACAAAGAGTCTACACCTAAGAATGTGTTAAACGAATCCATAAAATCTACACCAAAAAGGTGTTAAATGATCCATGACATTTCCTAAGTTTTCAAGTTGAAATATTGGTGAAAATAAGGTAAGATAATTATCAATTTTCCAAAAAAAACAAGTTTCATTTAGGCCAAATTATAGAGGAGAAAATTGGAAATTTAATTGGTTTTAAAAGAGATGAGGCCACCATGATTCGAACATGTGACCTCATCCTTGTGATGCCTTTAATTCGAAAGCAAAGATATGGGGTAAAGTGGGATCGAAATGGGGGATGCTGTATAAGAGTGTTGAGCACAAAAAATAATAAAATTAATAGGAGGCATGGGAATCGAACCCACGACCTCCAGGCAGCGAATAAAAGAAATGAAAAATAAAAGAAAGGAAGTGTGAGGCGTGGGAATCGAACACACGACCTCAAGGTTGTAAAGGAGAAACGGATAAATAAAAAGAAAATAAAGTGAGGTTGTGGGGGCTCGATACCACAACCTCACTTCAAATGCATAGCTAAGTCAAACTTTAACTAAAAATAAAATAAGGAGGTTGCGGGGGTTCGAACCCACAACCTCGTAGTCCCTAGCAAATTAAAGAATAATTAAAGGGAGGCTGCTGGGGTTCGATCCCACAACCTCATGGTCTATGCGTAATTGGATAAGAGAATTTAATGTTTTAAATGAAAAGTATAAGGGGTTGTGGGGATTCGATCCCACAACCCTCCAGACAAATAAGAGGAGAATCCAACGAGAAAAATAAAGATAAAATGTTGATGTTGGGGCTCGATTTAGGGTCCTAATTACATGCAGACTAAAAATAAAGTCAAGGAAAAATGTAAGTATTGTCCAAGGGGTTCCAACTTTGGTTCCCTTGCCTAAATTTCCGTTTTGATACATAAATCATACGTGAATTAAAAGTTCAATAATAATGCCACCAACTTAAATCGACATCGAGATCTTGACATACATACAGGATACATAAGTCTTGTACTACATAATCTTAATACGATATGAGTCACTTAACAAACTAAGAATAAAGCCTTATGGCTTGTACGTATAGACCCATAAGTCTAGCATATGATTAAAAAAAAGTGAACCTAAGATGTATGTAATGAAATGATTAAACTCTAGAACGTTTAATTATGAGTGTGAAACACACTAAATGTCCAAGTGCATTAGCATATGATGAAATGAACATTCACGTAAAAAAAGGGTGAGTAATTATGAAGAGCAAATGAGCTAATGTTAATGAATGTGGTGACAACATGATATGAGTCTAATAATAAAGATGAGAGCAATCTCAAATTTTCCTAAGTAAATGTTACCAATATGTACTCACCTATGAGAGTGTAAAGTTAATGAAGAGACTAGTCTGTATGAACATTCTAATGAAAGTATTGAGATTCACATATTTAATACTAATGATGAGATGAGAAATCTTCTTTTGAGATATGATGTCCTCATACTAGAAGCGAAATTCCATGACGTGTGAGTTGAATGTAAAGGAACTTTATACTGAGCACCAATAGACTAGCTATGAGCGGTGATGCCTTCTTTCGGAAAGGGCGGAGGTTCACGTAACTCTCATGATATTAGACTGTCCAGCATGTCGGGGATGGATTTCCTTATATCTCCTAGTCATCGAAACTATACTGCCAATATAGGAATCTAGCGGGGTTAAATTCTCATCTACGCTAGCATGTTTAGGTAACTTTGGCCGGTGATTCCACCTATTTTTTGTGTGGGGTTTCATGACACAGGATTTCATGATGCTCACATGATCAATGTCGTTTAAAGTTAATGTTCTCAATCAATGAGTGAGGCCAGCTTCAAATGATTCACATAATGAAACGAATGATACCAAAGGTGTTAGGATAGGATAATCAATAGGTGAGTTTGATTCAAGTAATGACATTAGGCCGTTCTTTGTTATTGCACAACAAACCCGATGGAAGTCTTAAATTATATCCTGGGTATAGTTGGTGTTTACATTTGCCCATGAATGAAATAAAATGAATTACGTATGAATGAATGGAGCAGAATCTGTTTTTGCTAAAGTAGACTCTCTAGTTTAGGTCCCATATGTTGCACCCTCATTTTTGCGAAGTCTTAATGTCAAGTCCATGATTTGAAGGTCTCATGGCATATGAATGAATGATATAACAATGTTATGTGTTATATGATTTATGATATGTCCTATGTGAAATATGTTATGTGATGTTTGAAAAATGATAAGTTTGATGATGCATGTTACACTAATGGCATGAGTCTCCAAATCTAAATTTTTTTAGGTACATTGACTTTCCTGATCAAAATTTAGCAAGTCCTCTAATTTGACTTTCCATAAACCTTGTTGTCACGAAAGAGCTATTCTTTCTCATGCATGTCCTTGGTGTGTGCATGCATATACCCATACTTAGTAAAAGTGTGTACTAATTCCATACAAATATCTACTTTTAGGTGCAGGCACAGGTGGACATTAGATCTTACAGTACGACGTTGCATCTATTCGGAGGTGGAGCTTTCGTCCGGACTTGGTAGGCCCTCATGCTTTCGAGGCTGTCTACTGTTATTATCTAGCTTAGATGTAGGCATTAGCTAGTGGAGCATATTCAACTAGTGTTTCCTTTCCCATTTTATTTCAGACATTGTATTAGTGTCGTTTTGCCAAGTACACATTTAATGCAGCTGCAAACTATTTCTTTCATTTGATGATCTTAATGATAGATGGTTGATGCTAAACAATTATGCATGTAATAGAATGTTTAGTAAGCATGTTAGGAAACAAAAAGCTTCAAATTTTCCGCTAAAATTAATCTACATGGATTAAGAATGACGTATGTAAGTTTGTTTGCGACCTCTAAAAGGTCAATGACGCCGGTCTTGTCTGGGGTCTGAACTATGATCGTGACACTTGCATAATTTTGAGATCGGAGTAAGAAGTTATACTCGTTTGAGCGAAACTTCTCTATTTAAGGCATGTCATTTGTTTTAGAAGGATATTTTTGTGTATTGCTTGTCCTATTAGGCCTAGAACATTTTTTTTTTCACAATAATAAGGATCTAATAAATTTAATATTATTTTTCCATGTTCCCAGGCAATTAGAGTCACATTCCTAGAAGAGAAAAACTAGGTTTGAAGTGTTCTTTATAAATTTGGTTATTTGGGCCAAGAACATTGTTCTTTCTAGGTTTGTAAGATCTCTCACATAGTTGGACTTGTATTTTCTTACACCCTACATCTTAATTTAGTGAAGTTCAGGTCCTGGCATACTACGCCAGCAACACTAACATTTGCTGGGTTGATTCCTTTCTTTAATTCATCTTTCGCATGTTCCTATAAGTTGTGATCACGCTTCCTCTTTTGTTTTAAGTCCTATAGGGTTTATTCGACTTCTAAAGTCCCTACATATACTAATCATCTATCTAACTGTGCATTCAAAATTAAATTTAGTTTGCATTATAATCTTAAGGTCTCTGTTTTTAAAAATATAACAATTTTCACTTTCTATGCATATAGATGTAGGACTTGAATGATAAGTCCATAAGAATACGTTCAAATGTAAGTATGAGTTATGTAATAAAAAATTACTTCAGTAAAATAATAGTCCTTTTCTTTATAAGGGGTTATTCAATATTATTTATATTGTTTATTATTTTATAAGTATATCGAGAACCCAATTGGGATAGAGTATTTTATACCTCAAAATTCCCATAAAACTACATAGCCATTATAGGATTGGCTAGCATTAATTCGTCATGCAACTCCTTAGTGCCATTAAGGAAAGTATATTATTTTCATATTAACTTTATTGCATATCTTAGAGTAACGTCCAAATGTTTATATTTCATGTTCATGTATTGATTTAGTTGAGTTGATTTAAATCATTAAGTTTAGTTTCTATTTTACTCAGTCTTATTATATATTCATACATTTAACTTAGTAACATTATTCAACAACATATTTTGTTATTTGGATACATGTGTTCAGGATCATCAACACTCATAAGGTCAAGATCACATTACACTCGTAGATAATATTTGGTGAACCCTTGGGGACTCTATTTTAAATTCCATTTTTTGTAATATTTGAGTGTCATGGATTTTGTCCCGACATCTATCCTTAATTACTATAGGCTTCACAGAAAAACATAAGTAGATTTGAGTGTCACTTCAAGAAACTGATTTCAACCTATTATAAATCCTCATCAATTGAAGCTTTTGTGTATTACATAGAGTATGTCAGTCATACTAATCCAAGATACGGGTTTTCATAGGGATCATAAATGATTCTTGAGTGTTGGTTATCTCTACGGTGTAACTTAGGTGGCGAAAAACAAGGTATTAGAGCACCATATTCAGGAGTCCTAGGGTGTATGAAGCTGTATATGTAGAGTCGTTCTAATCAGTGTAAAAGGTTGCATATCTGTAGTTACGAGGCTATGACTTTAAGGAAATATTTTACTTTCTTTTTACTTTTTTGGGTGATAGAGGTCAACTCTGTAAAAGTTCTTTATAAATAGTGCTTATGCGTATCTTTTCAAATCAATCATCCATGAAGAGTTGTTCTTCAAGGATGTCCTTTTAGAAAGAATGTGAACCTTTAAGGTCCAGAAGTTCCCAATGCACCATAATTTATACTCCCCCAAGGAGAACCAAACAATGCTAAATATAAGAATGTAATTCAGATGTGAATGAACTTGTGAATGCACATTGTCTCTAAGGAGTCGGCCTTCAAAATTTGAATGATGCATACGAAGTTCGAGAATTTGTAAGAATGAGTTGCTTGAAGTTCAATGGTTTAAAGGTCAATGAGGATCTACAAAATTTGTGGATTAACCTTACCAAGGTTTTCTAGGTCATGTATGTTACTAATGTTGAGCATTTAGAGATGACTGCATCCTAGATGAAGGGTATTGCTAGGGTATAGTATGATTAATGTAAGAATAAAAGGGCAAAGGGGCCCCATTTTTAGCTGGGTTATGTTTGAAGATTCTTTCTTAGGAAAATTATTTCCCCAAGAGATAAGGGAAGAAAAAAGAGAGTTCACTCAACTATCCCAATATGCTTCAGTGATTGTCGCTAATATGAGCAGTATGGTGAGTTTACTTGTCTATGGACATTCTCTCTTATCGAGTAAATAAGATAAGGCGGCAAACCTGAAAGAAAAAATGGATATAACTAGGTTTATATTTATATTCAATAGGTTGAGAAAGAGAAGTTGAAGGATAGCGAAAATTTCTATAGTAAGAGGGATAAAACATCAAGTCATGAGTCAGACAAGTAGAAAATATGCAATGTACATAGATCATACTTTAGTAGAGGTCATTTGGACCTACTGCATCATTAGTTAGTGCACATGCTCCATCAAATAGAAACACATAGAGAGGAGCTGCTTCACGAGACTATTGGGATACGAACCATTTGTATGCTTTATCTAGTCGTTAAGATTAGAAAATCTCACTAGGTGTTTTCATGGGTATGCTTAAAGTCATTACTTTTGATGTATATGCCTTGTTGATACTGTTGTGAGTTTGTCGTTTGTGACTACCTATGTAGTTATGAAGTTCAACGATTCACCTGAACAACTTCTTTATCCTTTATATGATTTTAATCTAGCAGAAAAAGCCTATATGGCTTGTACCATCTTTAACAATCATAGTGAAATCATGGCTGACATAGTTAAGGTAGATAAGGTGGACTTTGATGTTACTCTAGGTATGGACCGCCTTAATTCTTTTCATGTCTCAATTGATTAGAGAACTTTATTAGTAGTCAAGTTGCAGTTTCCTAATTAGACAATTTTAGAATGGAGGAGTAGTTTCGTATTTCATGAGTGTTAATTAAGTTCATACCTTAAGCCTAGAAAATTACTGTATAAGGGGTGAATCTATCTCTTAGTCCGATTAAATTACAATAATGTTGAAAAACTATCGATTTAGTTTGTTCCAATTGTGAGGGAGTTTACAAATATTTTTCAACACGATCTTCCCGGAGTCTCCTAGGATAGAAATAGACTCCAGTGTAGATATTATTTGTGATACTCAGCCTATCTCTATTCCTCCACATAGAATGGCAACAACTGAGTTTAAAAGATTAATATAGAAGTTGAGTGATATTCTCTACAAGGGTTTCACATGACAGATAATCTCACCTTGGGGAGATCCTGTATTATTTGAGAGGAAGAAATATGGTTCCCTTAGGATGTGTATTGATTACTGCCAATTGAAAAAGGTCACCATAAAGAATAAGTATCGCATTACGAGATTTGATGAACTCTTTGACCAACTTCAATGTGACACTTGATTCTCTAAGACACACCTCAAATCTGGATATCATGATATGAAAGTAAGTGAAAATGACATCCCAAATATAGTATGCACCACTTGTTATGGTCATTATGAGTTCCTTGTGATGCCCAATTTTTTGATCGATGTTTATGTTCATTGATATTACAAAGATGGTATCTAAGATTCATCTTGATATGTTTTTATCATATTTACTGATGACATACTTATTCATTGAATGAGGAAATTCATACTAATCATTTCAGAATAGTCCTCAAGACTGTGAAAGATCAAGTGTTTTATGCAAAATTTTCTAACTTTGAGTTCTGGATTTTTTTCATGGATTTATTAGGCCATATCGTATCAGCTAAAATTTTTCAAATTGACCTCAAAAAATTGAAGCTGTATAGAATTGGATTTCTCCCTCATCTTCAACGAATGAAAGGAGTTTCTTGTTGTTGGATTGTTACTATAGCATTTTCATCGGCGTATTTTCTTTTTAGTTCATATCCATTGACTACATTGAATTAAAAAACAACTAAGTTTCAATGGTATGAATCTTGTGAGAAGTGCGTTCACGAATTGAAAACTCGATTAACCACTAGTCCAATATTGATCCTACCACAGGGTACCATAGGTTTTATTATCTATGACAATGCATCCAGGGTTGGACATAGTTATATGTTGATGAGGCATACTAAAGTCATAGCCTATGCCTCTAGACAACTTAAGATTCATTAAAGAAACCACTCGACTAATGATTGCGAGTTAAAAGTATTAGTTTTTGCTCTCAAAATGTGGTGTCACTATCACTATGGTGTCAATATGGATGTGTTCAACAACCACAAAAGTATCTACTATGTTTTCAATAAGAATTAGCTCAATCTCACACAAAGCAGATGGTTAGACTTTCTCAAGGATACGACATCAATATCCTATATCACCCAAGTATGGCTAATTTGTTGTTGATTCTTTGAGAAGGTTGTCTATTGAAAATTACTTATCATATCGATGAAGGCAAGAAATAATTGGGTAAAGAAGCTCACAAACTTTCACTTTTGGTAGTCTATTTGTTAGATTGCATTGAAGACGGGGTTATGGTGATGAATTGAGCCGAATAATCTTTATTGTCTTAAATAAATGAGAAACAAGAAAAAGACCCTCTCTTAATTGATGTAAAGTAAAAGGTTCATAATCAAAAGGTAATTCCTTTCGAACAAGGAGGAGATGGTTTGTTGAGGTATAAAGGTAGACTGTATTTACCCAAGGTAGAACAACTCCATGAAAAGATCATTGAAAAAGCATGTTGTTATATATATTTGATCCATCATTAATCTTATACATATGGTAGAAGAAGAGACTAAGAATTTTTAGTGTTAATGATTGGGTATGTTTGAATGTTTTACCAAAGAAATGTGTATGAGATTTTTGAAGAAAGGGAAACTCAATCCCCGATAAGTTTGTCATTAAATAATATGCAAAAGAGTTTACAACATATATTATGAGTTTGAATTGCCAACATAGTTAGTAGCAGTCCATATGGTATTCCATATATCTATGCTAATGAAGCGTTTATGTGATCCTTCACTTACTGCACCTTCCAAAAATATTGGTATCAATTAAAACACGACATATCAAGAGACGCCCGTTCAGATTCTTCATCCTCAATTTCATTAGTTGATAACCAAAGAAGTTGCATCAGTCAAAGTGTTATAGAGGAATAAATTTGTTGAGGAAGCTACTTGGGAGGCTAAGGAGGACATAAAGAAGAGATACTCTAATCTCTTTCTTTTGTAATCAAATCTAGACAAAAAAAAACAACTCTTTGTTAAGTACACTTTAAGTTGAGATGTTGAGTTTGTATTAATTTCATGTTGTGTTCTTAAATTGGGTTTATAGAGACTTCATATCGTTTTTGGGTTTAGTTTCATCTTACTCAAAGAAGAATGTTTACTGGGGGAGATATTGTAACACCTCCGGTTTTGAAAAGAACTACAGAGAAATTAGTACAAGTCACCCATGAGTTTTAAGTTTTGGGTCAACATCAAGTGGCCATATATTTAAGCGCATTAATAGTTAGGTGGCCCATGATTTATCAAATTGAAGGTCTTTGAGTTCGCTGTTTAAAGCCACCATGTTTGCTTAATTTTGAGCTCCGTCTAAAAGATTATGCTCATTTGAGTGAAGCTTCTCTATTCAAGGCATCCCATTAATTTTTAAAAGGGTATTAATTTCTATTTATTTTTTTACAATACCAAAAATAAAGTCCTACCTCTGAATACTCAACAAATTCAACTAGAATATAACCTTATAAAGCCGACCATGAGAATCCTAAGGAATACCGTATAGAGAATGATAAATCTACATTGAGCCCTGCTCCAAGAACCTAATCTAAACAAATGAACTTGTGAAACACTTACACCACATGTCCACACACTACTCTGCCCACAATAATTTAAGTAATACACCTTATCCTAAGGGAAACCAAAGTCGGTAGGTTGTGTATAAACATATTCAACTAGTCGATAAATGCCAGGGAACAATCTTCCATCGAAAAAATTGTAAGATACCAATCATTGTAAAAGAAAAATTTTAATCCTCAATACGAACCAAATCATAAATCCCACGAATTAGTTTTACCCTGTCCTAAAGGTGAACCTTCTTAAAAAAATTTCCATTTCAAGAAAAAGCTAAAGTCTCAATCTCTAAGATTCACACCTCAAAATTTTAGCTAGCCATAACAAAACTTTAAGACCACAAGAAAAGGACAAATTAAAAAATTGTTGAACAAGTAAAAAAAATAACTCTACAATCTAGAAGAAACTAATTAAAAAGGAGAAACAAACAAGAAATTAGTTCCACAACTAAAGAAGTGCATCTGCCCAACACCCAACTGTAATAACTACCAATCTCCCATCTACTACCCAAAAGTGTAACTAGATAATAAAGCTAACCTCCTAAGAAAACTAGGTCATACAACACAAAAAACTCAGACCATGGAAAGAGTGTTTAGAAAACAACCAAACATGGATGGGCATCACCACGAAAACACATAACAAGTGGCAAAAAGGGAAACAAAGAATCCCAATACAAAAACCACAAATAGACTATCAAGGCAAAGACACTAGAAGTTGCTCAACTAGTACTCCCGATCACAGCAACACATTCGAATTGATTAACTATTAAAAGAAACAAATTACAAGATGCAAAAAATACAGAAGCCTCAAATTAAGTGGCCATGATAGGCGAATGATAGATAAAAAGCTAAATAACCCAAATGGTCCTGACAACCCATGTTCACACAAAATGAATACTGAAAGTATAAAGATAAAATTGCATCCAAAGAAGAAATAGTGGGAGCTTAAACCCAAGCCAGCTTGCAGCAAAATAGAACATATCATGTCAAACCAAAACTGGAACACCTATTGTAGCACTAGCAGCACTAATTCCCCCAAATCTAACTAAATGTACTCACAACACAGTGACTGATATTACTAAGTACCTTTGGTCATGGTGCATGTAGGGAAAAGATTTAGACCTATGAGCAACCTCTCTACAGGTACATCCATGTCTAAACCTTCTATACGAAAGAGTATTAGTTGTCTTTAATGCCAAGAAATGAAACTCCCACGTAGGGCAATCTCTAGAGTGATGGTCGGACCCTCTCAATCTATTTGACCTTTATAGTGTGAGCTCGACATTAAGAATGTTATTATATGCACTGTCTACCTTTTTCAGACTCAGAACCATACCTAGTGAGCTACATTAGGTCCTTGGGAAAATCACTAACATAGTGGATTATATTTCCACACGAATACCAACAATCACCTAGCATTTAACTAAAAAGACATAACTAAAGTGACGTGAGTCCCAACAATGAATGTCTGGATGTGGGTTGAAAGAGTGAAACTAGCTTGTAAGATGGATATTTGAAAAGCATGCAATAATTTTGAGCCGGAAAGGAGGATTAATTAATGAATCATCGCTTATTTGCATAATAAGGTGGAAAACTAAAAAAATATCTATACTATATTTTTCTTTCTAAGGCAGGTACGGCAATGCCTAAAGCCTTTATAGTGCTTAAACACCTTGAGGTGCTTTGCATAATTTATAAAGAAGTGTCAACTTAAGAACCTAACAAATTACCAGATTCATTATCATGTAGGCAATTTAAGGTCTACAATGATCGACTAAGAAGTCTTTCTAGCAATATTCCATCGGTAGGTTTCATGACCTACCTTAGAAACTCTCGAGACAAGAGATTTTACCTTCGTAGCCCTGATAGGATGAGAAGAAAGATGATGCTTGTTGAGATGATGTTCACCTCAAAGTGGAATATTTAAGCACTTCTCATTACGAAAAGCCATTTTCCGCTATCTTTGTACATCTCAAGGAACACATGATACATAGTCCTCACACGAATCTTGTCATGGAAAGGTAGGCCACATTAATATAAGATGCTCTAACCTTATCTAGAGTGATAAGGTAAACCCTATAATGAAGCCCTAACTTAACTTGTAATCTAAAGATAACAATGTGATTACATTCCAAACAATCTTGAAATACCAACACATAGTCAGCAATGGAAGACTAATTATCAAACAAATAGTAATCCTAATGTTGATTTAAGGTAACCTAGTGCACTAGGAAATGAACTAACCTGAATTCTCCTCATGGAGGAGCTAAAGCCTCATAACACTCTATCTCAAGAAACCGGGAAGCCAAAGAACCCGTCAAAGTTGGGCTGCCCTTAAACTAATTCAATGCTGAAGATAACAAGGCAAATAGAATACCATATACAAGATTAATGAAAATCAAAAGATTTAAAAGAAAATTTATTACATGGAGTTTATTAAGCGAAGTGCAAAAATAACAATGTCACAAACCATCTAGTACATGAGAAGTAATCAGGACGGAAACCCATACATTGAGTTCAAAACTGAAATAAAAAGATATAATGAAGTAAGGGTTTGGTCCTTGAAACATGAGGACTTACTAATCGTCAAAATTCTACTGGTAGATCCATTTCCACATAAATGTGAATCTGGAGGATCTGACCCTACTTTTTGAACTGTATTATTTTTTGTGAGATTTTGCTTGGTAATTTGTTGCTTATTGAGCTTGGAATAGTTAGGCTTGCCTGCTGCTGGGGTATATTAGGTTCCATGATAACCTTAGAAAGCAGGTTGTGACACTTTTGTATTAGATATTTTGGTTTACCAGCATCATTCACGCAAGGGAAATTATCTAGATGAGTTTGTGGATTTGTGCAATGATGTATCCATCCTATATCTTTTGGCGGCTATATGGCAGTCATATGGATTTATATTTTTTCACTCCTTCTCATGTGCATTCTCTTTGGAAAACCTCCAAAACTACTTTTTGGAATCTACTCTATCCTACAAAGATAGACTAAAGATATTTGATTGTTCTGGACAGAGAATCAACACATTCCACCAAGGTTTTAGCAAGTTAATCGGGTTAGAGGCACTCAAATGGGATCATACCTTAAGGTTAGTGTCCTTTGGGGTCATATTCACCATTATACGTGTATGGTTTACCTTGGATCTTGACAAACTTCATAATTAAATAAAAAGGTTTAGAAAGGTCCTAGGAAGTCTCATTAGCCACGTCGAGTATAAACTTGTTCATGGGTGTGATGTGCGCCACACTTACGCATGAGAGGCGATAAGATATTTGAGAAACTGCACTTCTTTCATTATTAACATTAAATCGAGGTTGAGGTAGGGATGTTAGGAAGAGTGTTGAGTGATTTAGAAGACTCTAAACAAATTTCCTCAGCAACCGAATGCACGTATATACAACCCAAATTCTCAAATGATTCATAGCCATATTGATGTGACTTTTCTGCTGACGAATTCAAAAAAAATAGGTAGACAACAATGAAATAAATGTTTCGATCACAAACCAATGACTAAAAAACATAGGTAATGTAGGAAAATATAGAAATTATTGTGCAGAGGTGCAGTTGGAGGAATGAAAGCGTATAAAAGTTAACGAATTTGACAATTTAAACAATTTTCTCGTGAATCATCAAGTTTATGCCCATTGGTCGACATTGGTTGTAATTGTTGAGTTATTCGGCATTTCACCGATAAATTTGTGACTCCACCAGGTTTCATAGGACTTTTCAGTAACTGTGGATGTTCCAACGACGGTAAAAATCAAAATTGCCGCCGCCCTAGATAGAGGTTTGCCAATAATTTCCTACATTCTCCATGATTTACATAGTCTAATTTTGGGAATATCTTAAGTCAAATGGCGGATAAAGTTGAGTTTGTCGACCTCTTCAGCAACTCGCCAACTGGTCATGTTGCTCGTACCAAATATTTTTTCCGAACAATTTCTCACACTTCAATGTGTACAACCAACACAATATTATTTTACCTGTATGAAAATGTAAAATTATAGGGGGTTTTGAGTCTCATAAGCCACATCGAGTATAGACATGGGTGTGAAATACGCCACACGTATGCATGAGAGGCTATAGCATATTTTAGAAACAACATTTCTTTCATTATTAGAATTAAATAGAAGACGAGGTAGGAATGTTAGGCCGACTACCGAGTGAGTAATAAGACTCTACACAACTTTTCTCAGCAACTCAATGCACCTATATACAACCCACATTCTCAAATAATTCATAGCCGTACTAATGTGAATTTTGTGCTGACCAATTCATGTAAAATAGGTCGACAACAATACAATACATGTTCCGAGCATAAATCAATGACTAAAAAACTTAGTTAATGCAGGAAAACATAGAAATTAATGTGCAGATAAGCAGTTAGAGGAATGAAAGAGTGTAAAAGTTAACAAATTTGACGATTAAAACAATTTTCTCACGTACAATCAAGTTTATGCCCATTGCGCGACATTGGTTGTAATTGTTCAGTTATTCAACATTTCGCCGAGAAATTAGTGACTTCACCACGTTATATAGAACTTTCCAAAAATTTTGGATGTTCAAACTGCAGAAATAATCCAAATCGCCGACCTAGTTAGCGATTTGCCAATAATTTTCTAGACTCGTAATGTTTTACAACCTCTAATTTTTAGAATATCATTAGTCAAATGAAAGAAAAAGTTGAGTTTGTCTACCTCTTCAGCAACTAGCAACCTGGTCATGTTACTCATACAAATTATTTTTCTGAACAATTTTTCACTCTTCAACGTGTACAACCAACAAACTATTATATAACCATTACGCAAATATAAAATGATAGGGGTTTTTGGGTTGACTCCAAATAATTCCTTTGTTAATGTCGTTGTACCACACAAATCAACATGTATTCTTCATCATAGGAGTCGGCCATGGTTTAGTTAAGCGAGCCTCTGGTGAATAGTGGAAAACGACCAGTCAAATCTCTGATTTGAGCGTCTTACAGCTGAATAGTTATGGATATTGAGGTTGTCATTTTATACAACATTTAGATGTTCTCTTTAATCTCATTCATCATTTTGTATTGTGCTTCACCTTGTTGTTAAATGAGTAAAAGAGCTTCATCTTTTTTCACACCCCCATGCTTTTTCCTATTTATTTTATCCTCGTTGGGAGAAGTGTTTGTATTTTCCATTGCTTGTGCTTCAACCTTCACAACTCGTTTGGACAGAACTGTACTTGATCCATGAGTGAGACCCAATAGTGATTCATTCCAGGTTCCTTAATGTTTTTTACCATGCCATCTAAGATTATGATACAACTTCATGGGGCTGGTGTACCATACAATGAGTGAAAGGTTGATCGGTGGTACCTCTATTTATAGATCCAAGACCCCGATTGAAGCATTCCAGTAACACTTTGTTGGTCATCCCATGATATGGGAAACATGCTAGCTTTGCTTGAAACTTCAACCACATTTCCTAAATGGTTTCATCCCATGCCTATTTGAAGGTTAGGAGGTTGTCCCTGCAGTTCAATAGTTTCAAAAGGGGATGATCCTTTTGACATCCATAATTATTATTCATATTCATTTTCTTCCTCCGACAAACAAACAATAGACACAAATCTTGAAATTAAGTAAGTGAACTACAAAATAAGAAGAACATTAATTCTAATAATCCAAAAAATTTTATGTAACACCACTCTTTGGAGAGGTGCCATTTTGATTCGTGACAATATCAGAGACACAACTTTAAATGGATGTGCCAACTATCATACTGTAGTAGTAATGGAACCATGGGTTGGGGTTGTTACCATAGGACGTGGTTGCCATAAATAATTACAAATTTAAAATTAAATTCTAACTAGTCATAGCTAAAGACATTATTGTGAAAATTATTAGAAAAGAAAAATTAAGTTCTAGCTAGTCGTAGCTAATGATATTATCGAATAAAAAATTAATAAATCTAGACGGATAATACAAGCATCAATTATTAAGGGGTTTTTACAAGATTAATTAAAAGTAGCAAAATTAACAAAAAGTGCTAAATCAAGAGTGGGGGATTATTGGGATTTGATAGGATTACATGACAAATGAGATTATTGGGTACATGATTTTTATAGCAAATTGATAGAGTAATTGTGACTACGCTAGATATTAAGGGAGGTTATCTATCTCTTGAGAAACTTACCCCATTTCAAATGGGTTGCTCTCGAACACCCACTTGCCTCATGAACAACATCCTTTGTCTTATTCCACTCACTATCTCGAACTATGTGTGTGGGAATGAGACTAGGGTTTTCTTTCTCGAGCTGAACTTCATGTCGACCCACTCATACTAGCCATCAAGTTTGTCGTCTATGTTTCAAGACCTCTCTCTGGAGCAAGCTGAAAATACATATATGCGATTATATTTTCAAATACAAACTTAATAAATTCATCCACAACTACTATCTGTGTTCACCATTAAACTATGGATAAGCTATCAAGAAGCCATATCCAAAATCTAATTTTACCCATATTCAGAAAATCACACCCCACGAATTGGGGTAATATCTAGACATGTAGAAAAGATAGAAACTTATACCAAAATGAGATGGCAATCAAATGGACATGACGATTTACATCTTGTTACAGGAAAAAAGTGAATAATGGAAGAGACCCTAGTCCAAATCATTGTAGATGAAACCTTTGAATCTTCAAGTTCTTTGATAACCCTCCCCTAACATAGAGATCAAAAATAGTAATTCAAATGAAAAATAAAGTGTCTAAAATGTGATACTAGTCTAATAAAATTGATACTAAGCTAAAGGACTCAATGCGTATTTATGGTTTTCAAAGATTAGTGTTGCACCAGATCAGTTGGTGAAATAAATAAGAATCACTAACCAAATCGGTACTTCTCTCTTTGATAACTTCATCACATCTTGCGCTCCGTCTAAGCATCTTTGGGTTTTGGATCATTAGACGATATGGTATTTCTTGATAAAATGCTCGATGATGCTTCCAATACTTTTTTTCACTGTCACTTTTATCCTTTCCTTCAAGGCTTAGTACACTAGAAATTTATATTCATACATATCGGCTATTCACTTACTGCACTCAACTATCCTTAACTCATGGTTCATCATGAATATTTGAGGCAAACTAATGATTTATGGACTCTATTTTCTACATAAAAAAAAATATAGCCCTTAATGACTCTAACTATGGGGGAGGGGCTCAAGTTTTTTTTTGTGAAAAAGGAAGATAGCTCACTTTGTAAGTGGATTGACTATTAGCAATTGAACAAGGTTACTGTTAATATCAAATATACTCTCCAAATATAATTGACTTGCATTAATAAGTTCTAGGGGGAAGATAATTCCCTATAATGGAACTTAGGTGAGTTACCACCAATTGATGGTGAAGAAAGATTACATTCCGAAGGGGTTTTTAGAACTCGATATGGTTGTTAAGTTCTTTATTTTTTAATGTCATTTATATTGACTAATCTTCGACCACATTTATGGATTTGATGAATATGGTGGTTAGAAAATTCCTTGACATTTTTGTTGTTATGTTCATTGATGATATAATTATCTACACAAGTAGTGAGGACGAGCATGTCCATCATTTGAACATTGTGTTTCAAATCCTCAAGGACAAAAAAGTTTTGGTTATGTTTAGGAAATGTGAGTTCTGTCTATGATACGTGTCTTTTATTGGTCCATTGTTTCTTGTTAGGGTATTGAGTTAGATCCTAAAAAAATGGATATGACTAAGAGTTGGCCTAGACATCTATACCCTTTAGATATTAAAAGTGTGATGCTTTAGATAGTTAATATAGAATATTTGTTGAAGGGTTCTCATCGATTTTCTCTCCATTAATTGCACTAAACCAAAAAAGGTTACATAAATAAGGTCTTGAGAATATAAAAGTAGTTAAGAAGAATTGAAGAATATACTTCATTCCACTCTATTGTTGACTTTACCAGAAGGTGCCAATTGATTTGTTATTTATGTGATGCCTCGAGGGTTGGGTTAGGATGTGTCCTTATGCAAAATCAAAAAGTCATTGCCTAATGGATGAGTCCACGATTTGGACTTGTTCAGGGTCTTATATTAACATATTCAGTGACCTCAAATGCACATTTTGTGCCAATAACTGATGTAAATCCTTGAATTTTAGGTATTTAGATTAAGGAACAACATTATAATTTCTGACAAAAAAGGAACAACATAGCTAAAAGAACAAATAAAAGAAGGCATGATGATCGTCTAAACTATTAGGCCAGTCGTTGAATGACTATGATATTGCCTAAAATTAAAGTATGCCGAGCATTGAAGAAGAAAATAAACTCAACAATAGAGAGGAGAAGTCTCCATGTCAACAAATTTTTTCATGATGCAGTTCTAGCTCGCCCAAAGCTACTGAACTTGAAGATGCAAAAGGCCAAACCAAAAAAGGAATTGGAATTTAACAAAAGGCGGATCGTTGAGTGATTCTATGCTCTTGACTTATTGTAGCTAACGAACCTTCACAACACATTTTCTGGAAACAATTAATACATATTTGATCTTTTAAATTAAAAAAGATTTTGTGAAGAAGATTTTGATGTAATTAGATATTGTTATTTAATTTTGGAATAATGCAAAAGTACCCCCTCAACCTATGTCCAAAATCTCAGAGACACACTTATACTATACAATGGTCCTATTACCCCCCTGAACTTATTTTATTAATAATATTCTACCCCTTTTCGACTTACGTGGCACTATCTTGTGGGCCCAACACTGGTTGACTTTTTCTTTCAAACTAGTGCCACGTAGGCCTAAAAGGGTTAGAAAATTACTTATAAAAAAAGTTCAAGGGGGTAATAGGACCCTAGTATAGTATAAGTGTGTCTCTGGGATTTCGGGCATAGATTGAAGGGTTACTTGTGAATTTTCCCTTTAATTTTTACCTTTTTTGAAGTGGAGAACATAGAATAGAGACAATTTTTCCTTAGCTTTGAAGATTCAAAGACTTCCACTTCTATGAAATTGGAAGTGGGTTTTGAAGATTCTTCAGCTTAGACATTTGAGAAGACAATATTATTCATACCTTGGTGGTGGATACACAATTAGGTATTGATTTCAACCTTTTTCTATTGTCTAGCTAACACCCTTACTCTTCGGGTGCGTTTATGCAAAATTAGCCTCCTATTTTTGGCTTGTTTGAGAGGGAGGTTTTAAAATTAACATTATCGAATTGATGTTCAGTGGGTATTGGGTTATCATGGTTCAGCTCGAGAGAGTGAATCCTAAACCCTCTTCAACACATACAGCTTGGAAGGGTGAATAGACTAAAACATATGTTGTTCTTAATTGCAACTAGTTGGCGTTCGAGAGAAACCAATTTGATTCGAAGTAAATTTTTTGAGAGAAAGTTTATCCCCATTTGAATCTAGCTTATTCATTGATATACAAAAATTTACTATTATTTTCAAGCATTTGTTTACCTTAGCCTATAATCCAATCATATTCCATGAACACTTCTATATATTTGTTATTTTCGTATTTTTTGCTGTTGTAACTAAAAAATAATATCAAAACCCCCTACTATTTGACACTTGTGTCACCTCAAACATAAATTATGCCATTACTCATAAATGTTTTTACCTATGATTCATTTGAACATATTAATGCTTTACTATTGATTATCAAATATCTACCACCCTTGTTGAATTCGATCCCAAGTTACTTAGTTAGGTTATATTAGTTACTAATGATCATTGTTTCTTATAATTGGATGAAGTGTCGTAATATGTGAAATAAAAATGGCTCCATTGTCAAAGAGTAGTGTTATTTTGGAATTTCTTGTTAAGATGAAGTTAGTTGTTGTTATATATAGTTGAACTTGCTTAATTTTAGTTTTGTTTTGCTTGTTTTTGTGTTGAAACATGAAATATGAGTGTGAATGTAAGAAATGGTAGACAAGTGTGTGAATTTGTGTTTGGTGTGAAGTCTGATGGTGTTTGAGGTTATTTTATGTTGTCCCCAGTCATAGTTGAGGTGTTTAGGGGTTCGATATAAGGGTACTACTCCCCAAGGACCACTTGGAGGGTCCTTGAGGAGGCCCCTTAGTTAAAACCCTAAAAAACTAATTAAACCACAAAGGTTGAAAAAATATGGTGACCAATGGATTGGGTTTATGCCCCGTAGGTCAATCCGTGCCCCGTTTAAGGCATCCGTAGGACAATGGGCATAAAACCATGTTGCTTCCCCAAACCATGGACCAAGGTCATATAAATATATGGACGGTATTTTTTAAGTCATTTAAGGTATTTTAAGAGTATTAAAACATTAAGAACCTATTTTCAATTTCATTATTCTCTTTTCCCCAAAATAAACCCTTTCTTCCAAAATATCTTCACTCTAGAACTCCGTGAGAGATCAAGGTCATGTTCAAGCTAGGGTTAATGCTTTCAAGGATTTTTTTCTTCAATTTCGTGGTATTTTTCATGTTTAAGGCATGGTTATCCTTAATCCTTGATTAATTTTCCGTTCAAGGAGCAAAACTGAAAGGGATATCAAAGTCATTTAATGATCAAAATCCTATTTTATAATCAAAGAACTATTGTTTGATTGATGATTATTGTTTGAATTTTTATTGAAATCCTTAAAAAAAACCATGATTTCCTAATATCTTTTTACTATGGAAATTGATTAAGAGTTGGTTTGTTATGAAAGTATAATGTATAGAATATAATTGCATGATATTACTTTGTTAATTCGTGTAAATGGTTGTGTCATAGATGGTGAACTATTGATGTGTTGATGATGGGCCTATAGATGTAAAGTATTAATGAGATCATAATGAATTGCTTATGAACATGATAAATTGTAATGGAATTGTGTCAATTATCTTATCTTTTGTAGTATCTTGGATTAATGGGTTGAGATAGATTCTTAGTGTTACCTAATTGCTATTGATTGATGTGTGATCCCCTTATAGTGAATGTGTTTACTTACTTTTACATTGTAATCATGGCCTTGAAGGCATTATATGTGGAAATAGAAGTATACTGTGGATATTATAATGATGTGAAGGTTATGCATGTGGTTTAACTTGTAGAATGGAGATCCTATGTAGAATGTTAATGCATTTTAATGGAAAGTATACTCTATCTTAATTCTCATGAATGTTAAAGATATACAAAGGAATGGTTTTCTACAATGTATATTGTATCTTGGCTTGGTAGACTTAGCTTGCCTTTCCTTGATCAATGAATGTTATATTAATTGTTATCTCTTGACTTGGTAGGATTTTTCATCCTCTTCTTGATTTATAAATGTATATTTACTTAGGTGTCTAAATGAACACATATTGGTAGACCTTAGGTTGGTTGCCTGTTTGTGAATGAATGAATCTTAGAAGTCGTAGACCTAATGTTTGTAGCCTCTTCTTAAATGAATGTCTTTGTATAAATACCTATAGTTGGTAGAATTATTTTGAATTAATGAATGAATGTCTTGGTTTAGTATACTTATGATGGTAGCCTTCCTACGAATGACTAATAAGATATTTAAGACTATGTCTTGAACCGGTAGACCTAATGTTTGTGTCCCTTCTTGATGAGTCTAGAACACAGTGTGATAAGCAGTATACATAATAATTTTGGAATCCTTCTTGTATTAAATGATGATCCTAGGAGTGGTACACCTAAAGGTAGTGGCCCTTCTTATAGAAGATTAATGACCTATCCTCAATGCCTTAATCTGTAGACCTAATTGTGGTAGACCTTCATGTGTATGTGTCTTAGGTACGTAGGCCTAATATTGTTTAATAACTCAAGCGAACCAAGATATTGTTAATGAAACATCTCTAAGGTAATGTAGTTGTAAGCACTGAGCAAATATGATTAGATGGAGGTTCTCTCAATGTTAGGCCAAATCTATATGCACGTCTTTCATATCCCATAACTATATGCCCACATAGGATATTATCTACTGGATTCTCTGAGCTAATGTTACTAGTCTACCTTAGGCAAGTAGATACAACATTATGGTATGGGGATAGAAGACCAAATTCCATGACTTAGATATCATGGTCTATGTTGGTTTAGTGAGTATTCCCATCATGTGGGATGTGCACTCTAGCTACTTTATATGTTCTACAACGGTTAGGTAAGGGTATGAGATGCTATATACAAATGGCATGAGTAGGATTGAAGGTGATTGGGTGAGTTCCTTATGTCTTAATGATTAGCGTGTTAAGTCCTCTAAATATATAAATGTCCTATTTTGTTAAAGTAAATTAGAATGGTGACTTGAGATCTAGTGAATGAAACAGATTTAAGGAAGTTATTGAGTAATATCAATTCTTATATGCAAAATAAGAAGATGCATTCTATAGTTAGATCATATCATGAAATGTTTCCTTATCATGTCTTAAATTGTATGAATGTCCCTTTTTTATGGTGACTTTAAAGGACTACTTAATGTGAGTACTATAATGGGATTGTACTTGCACCTTACACAAATATGACCTGTGGGTTTTCTTAGGTAATACCTCTAATGTTCCAAGTTTGTTTATGCAATGTTCATGTCCCTCTTATATTAAATAAATTGAGTTACTTAGCATTTCATGTTTAACTGTAAAGGATCTTGTCTATTGTAGCTTTGAGGAATACTTAGATGTGGTATAAAGACGTAGTATGGGATGAAACTTTATGTCTTACTTAAGTGTGTCTTAGGGTATCTTCATAAAAGGGCCCTTAAATATTGAAATGAACTAGTTAATGTATTAAAGTTTATGTAGTTCATGTATGTACTAGTGGAAGCTTAATTTCTTGAGGTGAAGGCCAAAAGGTAAAGGTAATGGATTACATGAGATAGTGTGACTTGCATGTTTGTTGTGACTTATATTATGTGTCTTTTACTCATATATATGAAGTTTTATTAAAATAGCGTAAAAGCATGACTTTAAACTCAAATGTCTGTTTCAACATGTTTTTGCATTGTCATCATACTAGTACTTAATTGTGCGAACCCTATTCTTCTCATTTTTTACTGAAGTTTAGGGTTTGGACATATTGGAGTTATATACTTCAAGGATAGCTTTCTAGTCGCTTGAACATGAAGACATTGTAAGTCCTCATAGTTCGAGGACAAGACCCATTGTTCTCTTTTATGTCTTTTTATGTTTTGTTGTTAAAGATTTTGTATGGGCTTAGTCCCAATGTTGTATTCAAAGATTTAGATTGCTTGAGAAAAAGTGTTCAATGTGTAGAAAGTCTTCTTCTTGCTATTTAATTAAAGATATTTTCGATTAGAAAACTAACTTCAAAATTCTTTTCTATTTTCAAGTATCTTATGCAATGAATGATGTTTGAGGCTTGTATAATACCCCTTAAAGGTTGTGCATGTTGTGTTATGACATGAGAGGTGCTCTCATGCCGTGAAAAACATGGTATCAGAGCAGAAGGTTCTGGGAATGTTCTTAGGTTGTGTCTAGTCATATCTAGTATAGTATTGTTCATAATGAGAAGCGTTCCAAATTAGGAAAAGAAGTCTATTGGACATTAAGAAAGTTTTAATTATTGATTCTTCAAGTCGTGACATATGGTTTAAATCTATAATGTCTCTTTGTTGTTCCTTGTGAGTTGGTATTAAGAGTATGACCTCTTGAATGGAGTATGTTAAAAGGTATGGAAGAGGAAGGATAGTTATGATGACACCTATGGCTTTGTGACTTGATAGGTGTGAGGTGGAAATTTATGATTTTTTACTTCCTTTTAAAGTTAGTGGGTTCACCCTTAAGTGGGGGATAACATGTTGACTAGTAACGTGGCGAGGGTTCCAGTATCCTTGTCTTTTCCTACTATTCTTGTTTAAGCTCGATATCTTGAATTTTAAAGTATCATATTTCATATTTCTGAGTCATGAGTGTTAATTAGTATTACATGGCTTCATTATGATATGCATGGTCTTGATGATATCTTGCTTAAATTAGAAAATGAACCTTACTATATGTGTTACGCATATTCATGTGCATCTAGCATGCTTTTCCTAATTTCTTTATGAGATTAAATGTTGAGCATGCTTAAAGTTGTTCTTGAATGAATTGCATTGTCACATTCGGGGAGCACCCCTTAGACGTAACCCCCATCGTCGTCCTCTATGAGGACTAAGACTAGCCTCTTAGCTTACCTCATTACATTAATAGGTCAAAAATGAAAAAAAAATTAAAAACCTTTCATTACTTCTACATTGAGGTTTACGTACACCTCCACATACACATAATATACATATCGAGTATACATAGACCCTTCGTATAGGAAGATTATGTAGTCTTCTACTTTTATTGCACCTAGATATATAAAATATCACATCGTCTGATATTGATGTCTCATCTCATAACCATCTAGCAAGAGTATATTAAATTAGGCCTAGTCCATACATAAAAACCAATTAGGCTATACAATGTTTAATATACAAATGAAAGAGGAAAGAACACAAGAGTCTTAACACTAAAACAACTTCATAAATTGATAGTGGCATTGCCCTTGAAAAGTGAGGTCCTACCCAACTTGGATGATTAAGATTCCAAGTCTTCTTCAAAATCTTCTCCAAAAGCCTTTCAATGACCAAAACCTAAAATGTTGGGGAAAAGGAAGGAACGGGGTTAGTACGCCACTTGTACTAAGTATCAAACCACATGTACACATATTATCAAATCATGCTAAAAAGGGAACTTACATGAAAACATGCTAGTTTACCTTTTGAAAACCTTATGCACATTCATGAAGACTATATCAATCAATAAGACATATTCATATATCAATATATAGCCAATAAAAACTATGAAAAATAAATCTAGGTAATCCTGGAACACTTTGCTCATAAGGTCCATAAAAGTTTCTAGGGCATTCGTGAGACCAAATGAAATCACTATGAACTCATAGTGACTATACCTTGTTCGAAAGCCATTTTAGGTGCATCCTCACATCTCACCCTAAGTTGTTGATATCCAGACCTCAAGTAAATGTTAGAAAAGTGTCTAGACCCTTATAGTTGATCAATCAAATCATCTATCCCAGGGAGAGGATACTTTTTCTAAGGGATCCATTCTTCGTTTTAACAAAAAACAATGTAGCTCCCCATTAAGAATACTAGGTTGAATAAAACACTTGTCTTTTAAGTATTTGAGTTGAAGTGTTAACTCTGCCGGAGCCATCCGATAAGGAGGGATTGGAGTGGGATTCATGACTGATAGTAAGTCAACATCGAAGTCTATTTCCCACTTTGGAGGAATACCTCATAATTCATCGGCAAGGACTTCGGGATTGTTCTTCACAATAGGTACTGACTCTATAGAAGAAATGTCGGACCCAAGATCTTTCACCCTCACAATATGGTAAACACAACACTTAGAGTGAATTTTAAAAGCTTTTTGACAATATATGATACGACCTCTAAGATTTGTGTTACCCCATTCCACTCTAAAACAATTTATTCAATTAAACAGAACTAAACAACTCTTGTTCAAAAATTTATGGCTGCGTAAAAAGCATCCAACCAATCCATCCCCAAAATGACATAAAAATCAACCATATCAAGTTCTATCAAATCCACTTATGTAACTCTATTAGGCAGAGATATAGGAAAACTCCTAAATACTCTTCTAGCCACAACGAAGTCACCCACTGGGTTGTAATCCAAATTTGTTCTATAAAAATATCGAGTAGAACGTCAGACTTTTTAGCTACTAGAAGAGTTAAAAATAATAAAGTATCACTGGGATAATGTAAAGCATGCACAATAATAGAGATGAGTTGTAACGTACCGGTGACCACATCGAGATATTCCTCTTCTTCACCCTTAGAGGGGAGAGCAAAAAATTGATTCATCTTTAGAGCATCGGAACTAGGAACTCTTTCCCTTCTCCTGAATCCTCAAATTTGGACAATCCCTAACCTTATGGCCCTCTTTTTCCCAACCAAAGCAATTTCCCGTTCCCACCAAGCATTCATTCCTATGCATCTTACAACACTTGGAACAAGTAGGCTTATTACTAGGTGAATTTCAACTTCTTCCCTTTTAGTACATACAGTTAGACACCCTATCCTTGTTAGCCTTAGATAAAGTTGAAGGAACTTGGTTGGAGACCCACTTCTTGAAACTAGGCTTGTCTTGAGTGTAGTGTCCTCAACTTTTTGAGCATGAACCATCAAACGAGAGATATCCATATTATCATGTAGCTTCGCCGAACAACACTCTTCAATTAGTTCATCAGACACTCTCATCACGTAGCGGTTTATTCATCCCTAGGGTTAGATACCAAGGAGTAACATTCATGGAAAATTTAGTGAACTTTAAGGAGTACCCTTGCACACTCATTCCTCCATGATGAAGGTTGATAAATTCTTCTACTTTGTCCTCACTTCTCCCTTTGGAAGAATCTATCAAGGAAAGCCTTTGTAAACACCTCGCAAGTTATAGATCCCACTCTCAAAGCCCTATCATATCTCCATTGGGTATACCAAGTTTAAGTCACATCCTTGACTTGATAGGAGGCTAGATTGGACCTCTCATTAGAACTCACTCCCATAGAATAGAGGATATTATAGACCTCATCAAGAAAGTCTTGGGGATCTTCATTCACCTTAGACCCAAAGAACATAGGAGGGTTCATCCTTGTTAAATCCTTCAAGCAAGAAGCCAAGGAGTTGAACCCTGCTAGATCCCTATATTTGTTGTATAGGCTCAAAGACTAGCAGATATAAGGAGACCCATACACGGCATGCCGTACACTCTAATTTATAAGAGTTACCTGAACTTGCGCCCATCCCGAAGGAACGCCTCACTGCTTCTAGCTATCTTGTTAGTGCTCAGTATAAATTTACATTACATTCAACTCATAAATCATGAAAGTTGGCTTCTATAATAAGGGCATCATTGATAATTAGATGATTTCTCATATCATCATTAGTACTCTGAATTGTCCTTACACTTACAAATAGAGTATGATTGAGGCTTGTATCTTGATATTTAACACTCTCTTAGGTGACTACTTTTAGTGACCTTTACTTAGGCTTGGTTAAGACTTGTCTCACCATTCATCTTAGCCTATTGTCAGGTTGTCACAATTTTTATTAGCATCATAGAATAACATAAGTACTCACCTCATTACATTGATGTTCATTTCTTCTTTATCATTTACTATTGACTAAAGAATTAAGGAGGCTTTGTTCTAGATTGAGATTTACTAACTCTATTGATGACTGGTAATCCTTACTTTGCATTGATGAAATGTGAATTTTCCTTCCATATCATCCTTTGGTGTTAATGACAGGCTCAAAAATTCTCAAACTTTCAAACGTGACTATTCTTTTAACATAGTAGCTTAGGTGTAAGTGACACTTGTCTGACTTCCTTTAAAACCCCATTCAGGTAACTTAATTACTTTAGACTCCTATAACTATGTTATAACTCACTTTACTTACTTACTTTAGCGTACTAGATTCATATCATCGTTTATAGACGATTAACACTTCTATAAATGAGTTACATGAGTTCATAATTCATTCTATTAGTGTATGTTGGGAGTTGTCCCAATGAATGGCATGCCCTTTTTATGGATTAATTGAATTAATTAGAAGTGCTTAGAATATATTTGATACTCTTACTAACAAGATTGAGATATTATTAGTATTGGCATAAACATTTAGGTAAAGATTACATAACCATCTTTGTTGGCACACACTAATTTTACATTCTTTCATACTTGGTTTGATATGTATATTATTCAGTAGCCAATTCATTAATTATTTAACATAATATTATAGACATTTGCATGTATCCCTTTTTTACAAAGTATTGCTAGCCATTTTATTGGTATACGCCAAACAAAAACTCATATTAAGATTTCATGGAGATCTTTTTAGCCAACCTTATCATATAACTTTAGGCATAACGTTTTTAAACATCTTGAACATAATAATATGATCATTTAAGGAAAAAACATCATCAACAAGTCACATTTACAGTAGGTATTCACAACAAACAGTAATCATCTTCATACATAAAAGTTTCCGACTCATCTTAACATAGGGTCATTATCTTAACCAATCCTTATCCATGTCTTTAGGGTAACATTTTTAATGCATATTGGAGAACATATTTGATGACTTTAAAACCTTCATAACGTCACAATAACATCAATGCAACATTCAGAAAAACACATCAACACTAAAAACAATTACGGTTGTAACTAACACATCGTCGATTCATGATTCACATTTTAAGCACTTAACTTTATTCGATCACAACTTTATAGGTTAGTCGACATTCATAATTCAAGAAAAATACAAATAAGATCAGCCAGAACCATATACCAAAAACAAGATGTCTAACCTATTAAACATTGAATAAAAAAGGACACTAGGGACAAAGGAGTTCGACGAGAACACGAGAACAACCCTAGTTTTCAAGATCATTGAATTGTTGAAAGGAATGTTCTCTTTGAGAAAGAATTGCCTGAGATAAATCCATACCTATGTAGAACTTAATCTACGAAGACCACCTTGAACGAAGCCCTGAAGAAATCTTGAAACCTCCCTAGAGAAATCGATAAATTTTCTGCCTTTTTCTGTCATTCGTTGCATATTATTTTTGCGTCCATTTTGTTTATGAGTTTGAATGTGATTTTTAATTAATGATCTTGACTCATTAAAATTATGATTTAATAAGCTAATTAAATGAATTAATTAACTAATTACTATAAAGCCACTCTTAGATTGACTTGAACTAGGAAAACACAATACTTGGTCAAATCAGAAATTTTTCCTAAGAATTTCGTATTTCCCCTTTAAATTAATTAATTAAATGACTAAATTAATTAATTTAGGTACCTAGGGTTAATATTAAAGTGCCCCTTAATCGTTGGAACAAAAATTAACCCTTTTGGACCATCATATGATAAGTACTAAGATGTTTCTTGAGTTGTACTATGTTAGTGTAAGAATTTCGGCTTTACCATTTTAGTTTAATTAATTAAATGGAAATTTTATTTAATTAAATTACCTAGGGTAATTACTAAAATAGAATTAAGTCCTTGTATCCATAACCAATCTTTTGAACCATCCTAGGTTAGGTACTAGGTTGTATTTTTCTAGTTTTAGCCGAAATTTTTATATTGCTTTGTGATTTAGGTTTCTCCCCTTTAAATTAATTAAATAAGTTGATAAATTAGTTAATTAAGTATCACATGGTAATTAATAAAGTACCCCTCAGTTATTAGGACAATGACTAACCTTTTAGAAAATCCTAGGTTAGGTACTAGGTTGTTCCTTATTGGCAACCCAGTTTTGGTCCTAGGTTGTCGGGTGCACTAATGGGTCCAATTCGGTTAGTCCTTTGTTATTTAGTTATTTATCGCAGTAGGTTAGAGTCTAATATTTTTATGGAGGTTAGGCTCCATATAGATTTGTCCCTTGGGCACGTTTCCCCCCTAACTACCTTAACGAATTTTGTTAGGGTGGTCCCCTCCTTTTGGCAGCTTCTTCACATGTCTTGCGCATGTGCTTAAACATGGGTTGGTTGCACTTTCCTAACTAACTATTTTTTATCGTTCACTTGGAAATTTTTATTTATTGTCCGAAGGATCCTCACTATGTCCTTGGGTACTATTTAATCTACATGATCATTTTAAATGAGCATGTGCTATGGTACTAGGCTTGACACTTGGATTCCTAGTACTTTGTCTGCAAATAATAGAAAATATATGTTTTTATCTTAGGGTATTTATTGCACATACATTTCTTAATCAAGCTCATTAACGTTTGAAAATTGGCTAACACCCTTTACGCCAATATTTTCTAATATGCCCAATATTTTTCTAATTTGGGTATTACATAGATATTGGCTAATACCCCTTAGCCAATTTTCTATACTATGGCCAATATTTTTAAATATTGGGCATTGGGATGCCTATGTACCAAAACACCCATTCTTAAAGACCTATTTGGCTCTTCACTAGACATGTAATTTTTTCGAAATGTTACAGTGTCATTCAAGGACGAATGTTCCCAAGTGTGGGTTATTGTAAGAACCCAAAAATGATATAAGGTGTATAGATCCTAACATGTTTCTCTTAAATTTATAATGACCTAAATACGTTTAAAATATATTATATAGTCAGGAGCAAAAATTTTAGAGGAATAGGAAGTCGAACGTCAAGGGATGACTAAAACAATCGACGACTAAGTTACCTAGATGCGGAATAAGTGGTTCTATATGTTTATTGGTGGTTCATGATTTTATAAGGTCCTATAATGTCTTATTATATGATATAGAGTCAATGTAACAAGTTGATGTGATTTTGAATTTGAACATCAAAGGATATCCAACATATTCGAAAATTAGTTTCTTATGTTCCTCATGTATGCATGCATGCCTAAGTATGTATAAAATGAGTCTAATAAGTCATGAAACGGTTTAAAATGATGTTTAATGTTTTATATGAATATTCTTAAAGTTTGGATTATAAACACCCAAGAACGTCCTAGTCGTTCGAATGATAGCTCTAAGACATTCATCGTATGTCATGATGGGTCTTGGACAGTTTGGACGTCATATATGTGTTTGTTTTTGATGAAATATATCTTTAAGGTGTATAACTTTTTAAGGTTCTCAATCACATTGGAAAAATCCGGGTACTATTTGGAAATGGTCCCACAAGAGGACCCAAGAGAAGTACCCAAAGCTGCGTAAGACAATGCAAAGGCTGTGTCCATTGACGGACCCAACGACGGATCGGTTGTCCACCAACGGCCCGTCGAGCAGGTATCCTTAAGGGAAACATGCCTTCGGTAGGTATTAAGACAATTTTATAAGTGTCAGGCGAAGGAGGCCAGGCACGCCCCGTTCTTGCATTCTTAGAAAGTAGTCTGCAATTGGCAAATTGCATGCTGCTAATTAAAGGGGTGAATGGGAAATTCACCCCATGTACTAAACCTATATTTATGGGTTTATTTATGTAATTTTGGGTGTATATAAGTCATTAAAAACGTGATCAACCAATAATAAAATCAACCCACATGTTTTAAGCCTTTCCCTCCCAAAATACCCTCTCTAGAAACCACCATTGTTGGTGAAGCTCAAGAACATATTCAAGCTGGGTATTAGATTGATTAATCATCAATTTTAATAGGTTTTTAACTAATAAAAGGTATGTCAATCCTACATCTTCATGTAACCTTTCACTTGAAGAGTTCTTCTCAATATTTTTCAAAGAAATCTTATGATGAAGTTTCCAATATTCCAATCTAGCCATGGGTTCTTTCTCAAAACATTTTTAATGATTAAATTATGATGAATTGAAGTAAATACAGTGATTTGAACGTTATTTCTTTCCAATTGCATGATTAACCATGTTCCTTCCAAAATTGGTTTAGCTCTTGCATGTGCTTTGTAATTATAGCTTCTTCTTGATTAAATGGTGATGCTCTTACGTTGAATGGCTTGCGATTATTGTTATTTACATTAATTTATTGATAATTGATTATTATCATTCCATGATGATAAATATATGAACATTTGAACTTGAATAGCCTATGTTTCTATGTGTTGCCTTATAGTCGATTGTGAGATCGGTTGTGTAGAGTTTGATTATGTATAAACTGATGTAGCTAATGTTTTAGGGTGATATAATGGATGAATTTTATAGGTGTAAATCCTTAATTATAAAATTAAGAAAGTCTTGCATGAATTGATCTAGATTCCTTTAGGCTATGAAGTCAAAAAGATAAGTGTGTGATGAATCTCGAATTGTGATTAGATGAAGAATGATTTCATCTTGATTTCATATCTAATTAGCTACTTCCTAATGAGTTAATTTTTTATAACATATGAATGATTTTCAATGCCTTTGAAAGGTCATAGTATTGGTAAAGTCTTCTATACTCTAGCAAATCGATAAGCCTAAATTCCTATGTTGTAACCTTAATCTTGAAGGTAAGTAATTATGATTTAGATATGGTGAAATACAGGTTTTGATACTGCATTAGACTTATAATATGTATGAAATATGATCCAAAATCAATGTAAGGGAAATAAGCTAATGACATATTTATTCTACTTTCCTAGTATCTTGATATGTTGTATTATGTTGTAGTATAATCTTGTAGCGACATGTACATAGGTTTTTATATGTTAATGTACATTTCGCTACTGCCATATATGTTTTTTATTGAAGAATAAGGTTTATTCATCAACGATGATCAAAGGGTGAGAAATTGAAAAGAATACTTATTTCCTCGACTCTTCTACTTCTCTATTTCATTTTAGTAATGCTGATGAGGCCTTGTATGGAATTTTGTGGTATGTTCCACTTCTTGTGGCGGTGTTTATATTATTTTCATTATATATGTGTTTAACATGTCCTTGAAGAAAAATTCACGAATATATGATTTAGAGATTTAAATGATCACCTTATGTGTGGTTGTGCCTACCTTCTTATGCTAGTTGTGATCTAGGTTGTGTGGCTAGTGTATGAGCATGTGCATATTCATTTAAGGGTATTGTATAGGTACTTCCACTGATGTTTTAAAATTTTTAAGTGCTTCTACCGATGTACCCCTTATATGAAAGTGTAAAAAGCTAAAGTTAGGAGTCTTGATTATAATGTATATATTGTCTTGTCTCGTATAATATTATGTGTTTTGTGCTATGTGATTGGAAGTTTAATATGGTATAAGAGGGTGGTTTCATCAATAAATTATTTATTGCCATTATGTGATCATGTTGGTCAATGTACACACATTCTCACTCACATGCATGTTAAAAGCAGTATCGGTCATGGTGTCTAAATGAAAGGTTGTTCTCATATTCACTAATGTAAAATACTATGCATGTAAAGTATATGTATGTGAATTATGATATGTATTCCACACAAGGATGACTTTATAGGTGTACTAGTATGTGTAACGACCTGTTTAGTCGTTTTGAGCAGCAGACTTCAATTCTGGAAAAACTGGCAGAAACGACAAACCCCACGACGGACCGTCATGGGCACGATGGACCGTCGCAGGGTCTCGTTTCAAAACACTTAGAAATTCTGAAATTGGGTACTGAAAATCGACTCTCTGAACTTCGTAACAAAATGGCAGGACGGACCGTCACAGGTGTGACGGACCGTCACAGAGTCTTTAGTGGAAATCCAGTCTCTGAGCCTTGCGACGACCTGCAGGATGGACCGTCGCAGGAACGATGAGCCGTCACAGGCGCGACGGGTCGTCGCAGGCTGCGCAATCCCAGTCCGGGTCGGATTTCTTTATACGTTTTAAGGGACGTTTTTGACTATTCCTGCATTAATTGTAAAGTTAGAGGGTTAATGTTAATAAGTCTAATTACTTGGGGGTTAAAAAGAGGTAACCTTAAGTTAATTAGTGGGTTATTATTGTCATCTTTTATTCTTAATTATATACTAATTAGGGTAAAAGAAAGAGGGTTTGAATAAAAAAAATAGAAAGAACAAGAGAAAGAGAGAGAGGATCGATCGAACGAGGAAGAGAGAAAACACAAGCTTTGGGGAATTTGCTTGCTTGATCACTAATCTTCGGTAGAGGTAGGTTATGGTTTCTCTTATGATACTCGTAGTCAACTCTTAATAGTGAATGATATATATTGATAGTATTGTAAACCCCTCTATATGCTTAATTGTATGCTTGCATGAATATGATTATGTAATTGTGAATAAACAAGCATGATGAAGCTATTGAAATCCCATATCTTGATAAAAACCTAATCTCTTGATAATGATGAGGCCGTGGTATAAAAGAAGGCGTGATGAACTAAAGTAATCAGATTGATGATGCCTTGGTGAGAAAGAAGGCTTGATGAATTGATAGATGGAGATTAGGGGATCGGAGTGTCACGTTCCGACACATAGAATTAAGGGATCGGGTGTCACGAACCGACACGTAGACTTAGGGCATCGGGTGTCACGAACCGACACGTAGATTTAGGGGATCGGGTGTCACGAACCGACACGTAGATTTAGTGGATCGGGTGTCACAAACCAACACGTAGATTTAGGGGATCGGGTGTCACGAACCGACACGTAGATTTAGGGGATCGGGTGTCACGAACCGACACGTTGATTTAGGGGATGGGAGTGTCACGTACCGACACAAGAGGATTAAAGAATATGAGGGAGCGGAGTGTCACGTACCGACACAAGAGAACTAAAGATAATGAATCTTGGAAGATGCTAATATACTCAATCTAATGAATCTAATTCCCAAAATGAGTATGATATTGCGGCTTGAGTCCTCATGTGTGAACTTGACTGAAATTGTTAATGATATAGTACTTGTTGTTGCTACATGTTGAGTATCATAGTTGAGTTTATGATATTACTTGGTATATACTGTTTTCTATTTTGAGTTTGCCGATGATATCTACTCAGTACCCGTGTTTTGTACTGACCCCTACTTTTATGTTTTCTTCTTTGTTATTTGTGGAGTGTAGCAAACGTGCCGTCGTCTTCGACTCAACAGTAATTCAAGCCAGTCTTACTACATCGGAAATTTAGGGTGAGCTATTGCTTCTAACTTGGACTGGATCTTCTTCTTCAAGTCTTGATGCCTTGAACTTCCGGCATGGACTAGCTTCTTATGTATTTTTAGCTTCATAGACATTTTTAGTTAGTAATTTGATCATAGATGTTCTTGTGATGATGACTTCCAGATCTTGGGGAATAATAGTTATTGATTTGGTTTTTATAAATGAGTTTAAGTCTTCCGCATTATTTTCTGTTGATATTATATTGAAATGTTAAGGTTTAGATTGGTTGGTTCGCTCACATAGGAGGGTAAATGTGTGTGCCAGTCGCGATCGGTTTTGGGTCGTGACAAACTTGGTATCAGAGCATTAGATTCGTTGGTCTCATCACACAAGAACGAGTCTAGTAGAGTCTTAAGGAACGGTAGGGGGACGCCTTTACTTTTCTTTGAGAGGCTATAAGACATTAGTAAAATTCCATTCTTTCATTCTTTCATTCGTGCTATTACTTGGATCCAATTGGTATCTAGGTGATACAAATTAGTATCTGACCATCTTCACTCTATTTCGCAGATGGTTAGAACTAGAGCAACGACTGCGCCAACATCAACATCGGCAAGACATGAAGCGTCTGACCCAGCCACTGGGGCTGTAGCTCGAGGGAGAGTAACGGCAAGAGGCCGTGGTAGAGATCGTGGGAGGACGTCCTCTAGAGTAAGAGGACGAGCACCTAGACCATCTGATGCTAGGGCGCTGACTCCTCCACCGACTGAAGAAGTAGTAAGAGAGGGTGAGGAAGGGGAAACTGAACAAGTACAAAATGAGGAATTGCCACCCCAACCTACCCCAGAGATGATCCTCTAGTGTCAAACACCTCCAGTGTTATCTGCACCAACACCTCCGGTTACAGAGGTACAATATGCGGCTACTATGGCTCCCCGTATGGATGCCTCATTGGACATAGGCACATTTCCACGTCTGACTACTGGTCCTATAATGACAAGTGATTAGCATGAACTTTTCAGTAAGTTCTTGAAATTGAAACCTCCAGTCTTCAAGGGTGCTGAATCTGAGGATGCTTACGATTTTCTGGTTGACTGTCATGAGCTACTATACAAGATGGGTATAGTAGAACGGTTTGGTGTTGAGTTCATGAGTTACCAGTTTCAAGGGAACGCCAAAATGTGGTGGCGATCACAAGTTGAGTGTCAACCGACAGAGGCAACACCTATGACTTGGGCATCATTCTCTAGTTTGTTTATGGAGAAGTATATCCCACGGACTTTGAGGGATAGGAAAAGAGATGAGTTCTTGAGTTTAGAGCAAGGTAGGATGTCGGTCAATGCATATGAGGCTAAGTTTCGTGCACTATCCAGATATGCCACCCAACTTTGTTTTAGTCCACAAGAGCGGATTCGTCGTTTTGTGAAGGGGTTGAGGTCAGAGTTGCGGATTTCAGCCTTAAAGGTAGCGGCTACGGCAAAATCCTTCCAAGAAGTGGTAGATTTTGTGGTAGAGGTGGAAGGAGTGAAGCCCGATGACTTCACCCTCGACACTGACATCAAAAAGGTTCCACAAGGGAGGGGAGTTTAATGGTTCCTACACTAGAGGACAGGGTTCCGGAGGTTACTCAGTTTGACCAATTCAGTCTTCACTACAGACTTTAGTTGGGGGTCCACCTCAGACCAGCCAACACTTTTCTGAGAGACCTATGCTTGACTCTAGAGAGTGTTATGGATGTGGGGAGACTGGACATATTAGGAGGAATTATCCCAAACAGAGTTATAGACCCCCATTAGCTAGAGGTAGAGGTGGTCATGGTAGAGGCCGTTATTCTAGAGGACGTGGTGGTCGAGGTAATGGTGGTCACCAAAACGGCAAAGGTGATGGGCAAACTGGAGCCACTACACCACAATATGGTAGGGGCAACGGACAAACAAATGAAAGGGCCCATTGTTATGCTTTCCCTGGGAGATCGGAGGTGGAGACATCTGATGCTGTCATCACAGGTAATCTTCTGGTTTGTGATTGCATGGCTTCTGTATTGTTTGATCCTGGATCCACATTTTCTTATGTATCTTCCTCATTTGCTAATGGTCTAAATTTACATTGTGAATTACTTGATATGCCTATTCGTGTTTCTACTCCGGTGGGTGAGTCTGTGGTAGTTGAAAAGGTATATAGGTCTTGTTTGGTGAACTTTTTGGGGAGCAACACTTATGTAGATTTGGTTATTTTAGAAATGGTTGACTTTGATGTAATTCTGGGTATGACTTGGCTTTCTCCGCAATTTGCGATCTTGGATTGTAATGCTAAAACGGTGACGTTAGCCAAGCCTAGGACAGACCCGTTAGTGTGGGAGGGTGACTACACTTCCAATCCGGTGCGTATCATCTCCTTTCTCCGTGCTAAGAAAATGGTTAGTAAAGGGTGTTTAGATTTCTTGGCCCATCTCAAGGATGACACTACCCAAGTGCCTTCGATTGAGTCAGTTTCGGTAGTCCGTGAGTTTTTGGATGTGTTCCCTGCAGATCTTCCTGGTATGCCACCAGATAGGGATATTGACTTCTGCATTGATCTTGAACCGGGCACTCGCCCCATTTCTATACCCCTTTATAGAATGGCTCCCGCGGAGTTGAGAGAGTTAAAGGCCCAACTTCAAGAGTTGTTGAGCAAAGGCTTCATCAGACCAAGTGCATCTCCTTGGGTTGCTCCGGTTTTGTTTGTGAAGAAGAAGGATGGGAGTTTTCGGATGTGCATAGACTACAGACAACTGAATAAGGTAACTATTAAGAACAAGTATCCTCTTCCTCGCATTGATGACTTGTTCGATCAATTACAAGGTGCTTGTGTGTTCTCTAAGATTGACTTGAGATCTGGTTATCATCAATTGAAAATACGGGCAACAGATGTGCCAAAGACTGCTTTTTGAACGAAGTATGGGCATTACGAATTTGTAGTGATATCTTTTGGTCTTACGAATGCCCCTGCTGCGTTCATGAGCTTGATGAACGGGATTTTTAAGCCATATTTGGACCTCTTCGTGATCGTATTTATTGATGATATATTGGTATACTCAAAGAGCAAGAAGGAACATGAAGAGCATTTGAGAATGGTATTTGAAATGTTGAGGGAGAAAAAGCTTTATGCCAAGTTCTCTAAGTGTGAGTTTTGGCTAGATGCAGTGTCCTTCTTGGGGCACGTGGTTTCTAAGGATGGAGTGATGGTGGATCCTTCTAAGATTGAGACAATGATGAATTGGGTAAGACCGACTAATGTGTCAGAAATAAGGAGCTTTGTTGGGTTAGCTAGCTACTACCGCCGATTTGTCAAGGGATTCTCTTCTATTGCTTCCCAATTGACGAACTTGACTAAGCAGAATGTTCCATTTGTATGGTCAGATGAGTGTGAAGAAAGCTTTCAGAAGTTTAACACTTTGTTGACTACTGCACAAATTCTCACCTTGCCCGTGGAAGGTAAGAACTTCATTGTTTATTGTGATGCATCCTATACTGTGTTGGGTGCAGTGCTAATGCAAGAGAAGAGTGTAATTGCTTATGCTTCAAGGCAATTAAAGGTGCATGAACGTAACTATCCGACCCACGATTTGGAATTGGTTGCGGTGGTGTTTGCATTGAAGCAATGGAGACACTATTTATATGGTGTTAAGTGTGAGGTCTATACGGATCATCGTAGCCTTCAGTATGTCTTTACTCAGAAAGATTTGAACTTAAGACAGAGGAGATGGATGGAGCTACTAAAGGACTACGATATCACTATCTTGTATCATCCAGGAAAAGCGAATGTTATGGCAGATGCTTTAAGTAGAAAAGCGGGAAGCATGGGAAGTCTAGCTCACTTGCATGTTTCTAGACGTCCATTAGATAGAGAGGTTCAGACTCTGGCTAACGACTTGATGAGGTTAGAAATAAATGAGAAGGGAGGATTGTTGGCTAGTGTGGAGTCAAGATCCTCTTTTCTTGACAAGATTAAGGGAAAACAGTTTAATAATGAAAAATTGATCCGGATCCGAGATAAAGTGTTGAAAGGAGAGGCTAAAGAAGCGAGAATCGATGATGAAGGTGTTATGAGAATCAAGGGAAGGGTATGTGTACCCCGAGTTGATGATTTGATCAACACTATTTTGACAGAGGCTCATAGTTCAAGGTATTCTATACATCCGGGTGCAACCAAGATGTACCGCGACCTAAAGCAACACTTTTGGTGGAGTAGAATGAAGCGTGATATTGTGGATATTATTGCCAAATGTTCAAACTGTCAACAATTAAAGTATGAACACCAAAGGCCCGGAGGAACACTTCAGAGAATGCCCATTCCGGAATGGAAATGGGAGAGAATCGCAATGGACTTCGTGGTTGGTCTTCCAAAGACAATGGGTAAGTATGATTCTATTTGGGTAATTGTTGATAGGTTAACAAAGTCTGCCCACTTCATTCCTGTCAAGGTGACTTATAATGCAGAGAAGTTAGCAAAACTTTACATCTCGGAAGTGGTGCGATTGCATGGGGTTCCACTCTCCATTATGTCAGATAGAGGTACGCAGTTTACTTCTATGTTTTGGAAAACATTGCATGCGGAATTGGGTACTAGGTTGGACCTTAGTACTGCGTTCCATCCTCAGACTGATGGTCAGTCTGAGCGAACGATTCAAGTGTTGGAGGATATGCTTCGTGCATGTGTGATAGAGTTTGATGGCCATTGGGATAGCTTTTTACCCTTAGCGGAGTTTTCATATAATAATAGCTATCACTCAAGTATTGATATGGCCCCATTTGAAGCATTGTATGGGAGGAGATGTAGGTCCCCCATTGGTTAGCTTGATGCATTCGAGGTTAGACCTTGGGGTACTGATCTTTTGAGGGATTCGATAGAGAAAGTGAAATCTATTTAATAAAAGCTTTTAGCGGCGCAAAGTAGACAAAAAGAATATACAGATCGAAAGGTTAGAGACTTAGAGTTCATGGAGGGAGAACAAGTCTTGCTGAAGGTTTCGCCCATGAAAGGGGTGATGCGGTTTTGTAAAAGGGGTAAGCTAAGACCAAGGTACATTGGTCCCTTTGAAGTACTTTAGCGAGTAGGGGAGGTGGCTTATGAGTTAGCCTTGCATCCAGGGCTGTCCGGAGTACATCCGGTATTCCATGTGTCTATGTTGAAAAGATATCATGGGGATGGAAACTACATTATCCATTGGGATTCAGTTTTGCTTGACGAGAATTTGTCTTATGAGGAGGAACCTGTTGCCATTCTAGATAGGGAAATTTGCAAGTTGAGATCAAGGGAGATTGCATCCATCAAGGTGCAATGGAAGAGTCAGTCGGTTGAAGAAGCAACTTGGGAGAAGGAGGTCTATATAGAAGAGAAAGATACCCACACCTGTTTACAGATTCAGGTACTCCTTTTCGCCCTTGTTTTCCTTCTTGTGATCGTTCGGGGACGAACGATGGGTAAATTGGTATCTATTGTAACGACCTATTTAGTAGTTTTGAGCAGCAGACTTCAATTCTGGAAAAACTGGCAGAAACGACGGACCCCACGACGGACCGTCATGGGCACGACGAACCGTCGAAGGGTCTCGTTTCAAAACACTTAGAAAATCTGAAATTTGGTACTGAAAATCGACTCTCTGAACTTCGTAACGAAATGGCAGGACGGACCGTCACAGGTGTGACGGACCGTCACAAAGTCTTTAGTGGAAATCAAGTCTCTGAGCCTTGCGACGACCTGCAGGACGGACCATCGCAGGCACGACGGGCCGTCACAGGCACGACGGGTCGTATCACGCTGCGCAATCCCAGTCCTGGTCGGATTTCTTTATACGTTTTAAGGGACGTTTTTGACTATTCCTGCTTTAATTATAAAGTTAGAGGGTTAATGTTAATATGTCTAATTACTTAGGGGTTAAAAAGAGGTAACCTTAAGTTAATTAGTGGGTTATTATTGTCATCTTTTATTCTTAATTATATACTAATTAGGGTAAAAGAAAGAGGGTTTTAATAAAGAAAATAGAAAGAACAAGAGAAAGAGAGAGTGGATCGATCGAACGAGGAAGAGAGAAAACACAAGCTTTGGGGAATTTGCTTGCTTGATCACTAATCTTCGGTAGAGGTTGGTTATGGTTTCTCTTACGATATTCGTAGTCAACTCTTAATAGTGAATGATATGTATTGTAAACCCCTCTATATGCTTAATTGTATGCTTGCATGAATATGATTATGTAATTGTGAATAAACAAGCATGATGATGCTATTGAAATCCCAAATCTTGATAAAAACCTAATCTCTTGATAATGATGAGGCCGTGGTATAAAAGAAGGCGTGATGAACTAAAGTAATTATATTGATGATGCCTTGGTGAGAAAGAAGGCTTGATGAATTGATAGATGAAGATTAGGGGATCGGAGTGTCACGTTCCGACACATAGAATTAAGGGATCGGGTGTCACGAACCGACACGTAGACTTAGGGGATCGGGTGTCACGAACCGACACGTAGATTTAGGGGATCGGGTGACACGAACCGACACGTAGATTTAGGGCATCGGGTGTCACGAACCGACACGTAGATTTAGGGGATCGGGTGTCACGAACCGACACGTAGATTTAGGGGATCGGAGAGTCACGTACCGACACAACAGGATTAAAGAATATGAGGGAGCGGAGTGTCACGTACCGACACAAGAGAACTAAAGATAATGAATCTTGGAAGATGCTAATATACTCAATCTAATGAATCTAATTCCCAAAATGAGTATGATATGGAGGCTTGAGTCCTCAGGTGAACTTGACGGAAATTGTTAATGATATAGTACTTGTTGTTGCTACATGTTGAGTATCATAGTTGAGTTTATGATATTACTTGGTATATACTGTTTTCTATTTTGAGTTGGCCGATGATATCTACTCAGTACCCGTGTTTTGTACTGACCCCTACTTTTATGTTTTCTTCTTTGTTATTTGTGGAGTGTATCAAACGTGCCGTCGTCTTCGACTTAACAGTAATTCAAGCCAGTCTTACTACATTGGAAATTCAGGGTGAGCTAATGCTTCTAACTTGGACTGGATCTTCTTCTTCAAGTCTTGATGCCTTGAACTTCCGGCATGGGCTAGCTTCTTATGTATTTTTAGCTTCATAGACATTTTTAGTTAGTAATTTGATCATAGATGTTCTTGTGATGATGACTTCCAGATTTTGGGGAATAATAGTTATTGATTTGGTTTTTATAAATGAGTTTAAGTCTTCTGCATTATTTTCTGTTGATATTATATTGAAATGTTAAGGTTTAGATTGGTTGGTTCGCTCACATAGGAGGGTAAATGTGGGTGTCAGTCGCGATCGGTTTTGGGTCGTGACAGTATGTCAAAGGGTATGGGACTTTGCCTATGCATTACACCAGTGCACCTTGATAGGATAGTTTTATTTTTGGTTTCTCTATGTATTGATATGTATATATGAAATTGTGTTACTTAATGTGTTATATGAATGGTTTTCTCACATATATGTACGCATACATATGTATGAAGATGTACTCAAGAGAGGGGCCTTGAAGGGTGTATTCATGTGTACCCTAAACTAGACGATTCTTTACATATGCTATGTTCATGTGAATGGATTCTTTACATGATTTAGGTTGATGAACTTCCATATATTACCTATGATTTAAGAATTTGAGGGGGTCACTCTCCTAAACCTATGATATATAAAGTAAAAATTAAATAAAGATTTTCAATGAAGGGAACTTAGCTTAGTACCGAGCGAACTTGAATATGAGTGTGTGTCCCTTTCCATGGTTAGAAGGTAGGTCACCATAAATCTCATGAGGTTGATAACCACAATCCCTCAATAGGCATAAATAGGGTACCATATGTAAATAACTACAATGCTTAATCTGTGCATAAAGAGGGTTTTCACATGTACCTCCAAGTTCAATAACTATGTTTTCACCATAGGATACTAGCTAGTGGATCCACCTAAAAATCTATGTCACATTTGGTCCTACTTTGGCCGGTAGACCACCTCTTTTCAGTTTGGCTTTCTATGACAGCGAATTTCATGTTAGCTTCACATTGTGTATGTTGTTTAAGGTTATAGTTTCCCTAAAGTAAAATGGACAATGGAAGTTAAATGAGTAGTAACTTAAATAGAATTACTTAAGGGAGCTTACTTAGGATACATGGAAGTAATGAACACATGTAGACATTGCAAAAGTAGCTCCTTAGGAAGTTCTAGGAAGATGTTCTAATGCATGTAACTAATTATGTGTTCCTTATGCATTACATTGTAGTATTTGTCTAATTGTTATGAATATGTTCATAATAGGAGTCTTTTTGCATGATGTTGATCTTGTTGACTATATGATGAAGGTTTTGACTAAACTATGTTTATGTGATATTATACCTCTATGATGGTATGTGTTGTCTTATGTAGATGATATGTATGATATTCCTGGTGGTCCTAAGGTGATACATTGCACCAAGTATCTGTAAAGGATTTTTTGGGAGACTAATAAATTAAAAGAAATAGTTCACTGTAAACAGTAATGAGCTCACTCTAAAGTGACCTCAAATTCGACTTAAATTCTATATGTGCATTTATATGATTTTTGGCCTTTGCTTGTTTTTTTTATAAAGTATTAATATAATTTAAATGCTATTTTTAAAAGGTTTCATAAGGATTTACTAAAAAAGGCATGGAATATGATTATAAAGAAAAAGGTCCCTTTAAAATGCATATTTTTGTATGGTCGCCATACATAGTTCCTTCTTGTACTAATACTATTCTTATTTACTTTTTACACAAGTGTATGTTATGGATACTTAAAAGTTGTCTTGAATGGTAAAGATCTTTATAGGTTATTCCCAAGTTCAAGGAAAGGAATCCTTAAGTCCAAGGATTTCCTAATGTGTACTTATTGTAATGTCTATTAAATATAGTGTTGTTTTGTATAATGTCTTAAGAGTCGTGTCCCTAAGGTATTCTAATGTTGTTGAGTCTATGAGTGCATAGAGACTTAGAGTCTATATATGTATAGTGACTTATATTTTATATGTAAATGAAGTAAAGTTTCTAGCATATGAGGTGCTATGAAGAGTTTTATTTTCCGCTAAATTTACTATGTCAATGTAATTAATGATAACTATAGGCTTGTATAAGGCCTCCGAGAGGTAAAGTACACCATGTCACTTCTAGGGGGTCCTCCGCGGTTGTGACAAAATTACCTCCAAAACCTAGATATGAGTTGTGCAGTCCGATCCGATGGATAACGGAATACCCAGGCGACATAAAATCTCATCTACTAAGATCTTTGCATAATCTTTCTCCGAATAACAAGACAATACTGGAATAAAATGAGCGGACATGGTAAACTTATCCACAATCACCCATATAGTAGGTACTTGTATTTCTTGAAAAGAACCACCCAACTCTTAATGTTTGGCTTTTATTATTTGCAATTTTGAAACTTACCAAAAAATTCCTCTATTCCTTTTTCAAAACATCCCACAAAAATACGTCCCTAAGGTAATGGTACATTTTTGTTTAACAAGGATGAATGGAGTAATGAGACGCATGAGCTTCCTCAAGGATCTGGCTCTTCAAACCTTGCACGTTGGGAAACACAACCTTCTTCGATACGCCAAAACATCAACCCCTCCTAAAGAGAATACTCATTAATCTTACAAAGAACCGATTCGTTTTACTCCATCAATGGTTGATCAAGGTTTTGTTTGGACTTCACCTCAAAGATGACTTAGAGTTATGACGGACCATAAATCGATCATTCTGTGAATCTTCAAACCTCACACCAAATCTATACAACCTATGAAAATCTTTCACTAGGTTTGGATTCATCTACTAACATAGAGAATCCACAACAACATTGGCCTTGTTGGTGTTATAGAGAACACTCATGCCATAATCTTTCAATAATTCTGACCACCTTTTTTGTCAGAGATTGTAAGGCCCTTAAAATGACTTTGGTGAACTAGAATCTAACATGTTTGTGTTATGATATAATGAACTAATTAGGTCTAACATATAATATTGAGGCAGTGTCTAAGAGTTTAGGCACACAGGAAGTCAAATTTCAATGGACGACTAAGACATTAGACAACTAAGTCCCATATTTTCCTCATATTTGGTTTTATAAGATTATCTGTGATTCCTTAGGTTGTAGGTCTTAATGAGAAATTATAGTATATATAAAATGTATGCCGAGTGTTGTGGAGTTTTGAGGCCAAACCTCCATGAATGTCCATGATGTTCGAAATATGTGCCTTGAAATTACCTTGCATGTCTAACCATGTTTCATTGAGTTTTACGTGTTCGTTTTAAATGAAATACATATGAGAGGTGATAACCTTGTATACGGTCATGTTTGGGTTGGAAACTTATGGGAATACATCCCCAACGACTATCAAACGGTCTTTGAGGAAGGACCCAAAAAATGGTGCCAAGAATGTCCTAGGAAGCCCCAAACGACAAGGGCAATCAACGGCTCGTGTGCAAATCAATGAACCGTTGACTAAAACGTTGGTGGAGACTTTGTATTGGTATGAAATACACCAATGGTTAGTCTCAAAACTAAACAACGGAAGGAGAGGACGGTCAGTTTGGGGACAACAGTCGACAGAGTCAATGTTTCTGCGTAGGCCACTTTTAAATAAGGGGTGAAAGTGTAATTTACCCCACATACAAATAATAGTATTGGAGGTTACTTGAAGGTATTTTTGGTACTATAAGTTTCTATATAAGTCATTAAAACTTTGAATATTTCATTCTTCCAAATCAAAAACCCCAATATCCCTTAGGCCTTAAGACTTCACTGAAGTCCAAAGTCAAGGTAGAGCTTGGTGTGACGAATTGATTGCGGATTCTTCGTCAAATTGAAGAATTATCTTCATTGAATTATCTATTTTTATCCTATAATTTCTTTTCATCAAGTATCCCAACTCTTAAGATGTTTTCTAAAGTTTTCAAGTTGAATTTTCCAAATTTTATGATTCTACGATGGGTTCTTGCATTAATCATTTCTAAACATTCTAGAATGATTTAATTGAAATTTTATTGATTATTTTAACCTATATTACCTATGAACACATGAATTGGATAAACCCTAGATTTTGACTATGTTATGGGTTAATTGATATTGACTTAATATTTATGAATTCTGGTGTAGATTCCTATAGGTTAGCTAATGATGTAAGAATTGTGCTCAATTGATATTTAGCTTGTGTTAGATTGATTAATATGTAGTGAATTGACCTAGTTTCATTGATTATTATTTCAATTGCATTGGATCATTGTTCATGGCCATTTGTAAGGCCTTATGGTATTGAATTGGATGATTTAGCATCGAATTTAGGTGTTGAGGATGTTAATTAGACCTCAATTATATTGTTTTTGGTATGGTCAACTTATGGTGGTGGTCCTATGTGCTTTACCTTCAATTAATGTAGACTTGTCGGTGTTACTCTATGTATTTTGATGATCATGGCCTTGTCGAAAAACTGCTTGAAGTAATGTGGCTATTTGTGTAGTTGATTATGTGAATACGATCATATCTACCTATATGCTAGAAATGTGAAAGTTTTATTTATGTTATGATATCATGTTAGACATTCACTATGTGTTTCAATGTGTAGTCTTAGAGTTTATGCATGATTAAGCCTACTTGACTATATGACTCTATAATGAATATATTGGTGATGTTTTCATAATGTATAACATGACATAAAGATGATAAGGGTCATCCAGAGCGCTTTAAGTATTATATGCTATATGTGATAAAGTGAAAGAATGTAGTGTCTTGTTTGGTAGACTTGTTTACTCTTACTTGATATATATAAAAATGTTATTAGATTATGATATGTCTTGACTAGGAAGGCTTAGTGCACCCTTTTCATGTATGAATGAAAGATACGTGAGACCTTCGAGGATGTTAAGAAGCTCATGTACGTAGTAAAGGTTATATTATGAATATTCATGTCGAGAGCCGTAATGTTATCCTTCATGTAAAGAAATAGTGCATTCAAGGTTAATTGGATGTAAAGGCATCATATTAATCTTTAGGGAAGTCATAATGATCTATCTTAGTCGCCATTGAAAGGTAGCTCTAGTGGACCTCTTTGTTAGAGTGAATGTGATTGGGTTATGAACCATATAAGGAACCTCTTCATGTGATCCTTTAATGTAAATTACTCTATCAGAACCAAGGTTAGCATCGAGTAATTATGTTAAGGGAAGTGTATCTACTTGAGAATGAGACTAAAGTACAATGTACCTCTACTTGAGAATGAGACTAGAGTGCATAAAAACTCTTCATATTCCTTAACCATGTGACTCTATAGGATGTGTCATAGTTCTACCCTTGGCAATTAGAACACACTCATTGGAGTATGTTAGAACTCCGAATTCCATGTCTAGCTATCAAGGTAAATGTCGGTTATTGACTATTATCATTAAATGGAATGCCAATTAGCTTCTCAAAATTTCTATGATGTTTAGGAGGTGGTATGGGACGCTATTTAGACATTGCACAATGGGAATTTAAGGTGTTTTTGAGAATTACTAGGTCTTGTCCAAGACAACTACTTCAATCTTCTTTATGTTTTGCATTAGTTTCAATAAACTACAGAACCAATGACTTATATTATGAAGTATGTAAATGGACTAAGTACATACCTAGAGTAGTTAAGTGTTTCTAGTTAAGGTGTGAACGGGGCATAATGATTTTCACTTTGTATCTTACCTAGATGGGTCTTAAGAGAATGACTCTAGTTAGGGAAGATGTTGATTATATGGACATGATTCCAACGTAGGAAGTCTTAAGGATTATTTAGTTAGTCTTGAATAGGTTAATCATGGATGTCATTTTCTTGATCCACTTAAGTAAGTCTTCTCATAGCCTTTGAAGAGTAAATGTCATATTATCTATATATTTGATATGTTTGATGTCTTGAAGTGTGTATGTGACTCATTATAAGTAGTCTTGAGTATCATTAAGGCATGTTTAGGGAGGCTGTGTGGGAGGTCTCTCTGTGTTTTAATAAGTGAATGCTAGCATAAATATAAGTTGGACAATTACATACTAGAAGGTGTCTAAAGTGAAGATAAGTAAGTTCATTGTACAGTGAAGTCACTTCACTTTAACAGTGAAATGGGTTCACTGTAAAGTGACTCAAAAATTATGATATTTTGGTTAAATGTTATGTTAGTGTTTCTTAGTTGTTAAATGTTTTTCTTATTATTAAAATATGAATTTTAAATGAAAATATTCATAGTTTTTGAATAAATGTCCGCTTTCATAATTTTCATGCATTATGTCATACTTTATACATGTGGTTGTACAGACTCCATGTTTTTATCTATCTCAATAGTTGTTGGTAGGTGAGGAGACTTTGTGAAGGAGGACTTGGACCATAGCATCGTTCAAGTGAAGTCGAAGAATGTCCTCATTTCATTCTAGGGCATTGATGTGTTTAAGTTTCTTATTGAAATATTCTAATAGACTAAGTATTTCTATACTAGTATTGTGTATGGTCTGTTTCCTAAAAGTATCTTCATGTCTTAAATTTGATGACATTGAGTCTTAATATTTCCTATCACTTTATATGAAAGAAATTTTTAATGAATATGATATGTTTTGTGAATTTTTTTAATATGGCACTACTTTTCATTATGTATATGTTATAAATGCTATGTAAGGGCTTCTACAAGACCTCTTATAGGTCAAGTACGCCGGCTGCAATCTGAGATATATTCCTTTTCTTTTAGGTTGTGGTATTGGGATGTGACGAACTTTGTATCAGAGACTTGTTATGAAAGTAGTATTAGGATTCAAGAAGTCTCATCTATGGGAGAGAGTCTATAGGATGATAAAGTTTCCCATCTTTTCTACTCCTATATCCTATTATAGAGTAAAAGTTATGAGTACTCTTTTTCTTATTTTTTTCCGTGTGTTTCTAGGAAGATGAATACTAGGAGGACACTGACTAGGAGAATTGAGGAAAATATGGAGCAAGAGGAGATTCCTCTTCAGGTTGAGAAAGTTGAAAGACTTTCTCAAGGTGATCAAGCCCCTATTGCGTGAGGTGGGAATGATCCCCTTGAGTTGACTAATAGGGATACTACAGAGACTTTGCTTGCTTTAGCCCGAGCAGTGACTACTCAATTAAATTTGAGTATGGTGCATGTAACACCTTGAAAATCCATGACGTGTCTCAAAGCCTAACATAGGTTTCATGAGGTAAAAATTTTTGATTCAATTTTTATGAATGTAGTTCATTTAAGAAGTTTACGCATCAAAATAACCAAGAACTTCCGGAAGTTACTTCAAAGGGGTTCTAACGTGCCTAAGCCTATTTGATTAGCTTTTAGGTGTTCAAAATTTATGAATAATATTGTAAGGGTAACTAATAAGTGTTTAAGTTATTTCATGGTCGAAATGTCCGGGTACGACTCCCCAAGGAAATCCAAGGGCCCTTGAGGAGGACCTCTAAAGTTTGGCACAACACTGCCTGGCAGTGTGCATCGATAGGACAACAGACGACCTATGTGTAGACTGACGGGGCATCGATTCCACTCTCATGCCACACTTATTCACATAGAGGAAGCCCCTCGCCTGCACAGTCTCTTACCAAGATGATGGACGGAGGGCGAGGCTGTCCATCGACTCATAGAGGGCCTATAGGCAGGGTTCCGTCTGTGAGGGTCCTAAGTTGCTGCACGTTTTAAATTATTTGATTAATTAGGTGATTTAGTTAGTATGGTAGATAATTAACAAATTTATATCCCAATATACATACTCCTAACCCTCATTAATCTAAACACAACTCACAAAATAAACACTGTTCCTTTCTTTTTTATTTCTCTCTACTTGAACTCACCATGGAAGACTGCAAAGAATAGGGGTTTGAGTGATGAATTAAGCATCAATTATTCATCAAACATTAAGTAATAAGATCTAATTCACCTTTGAGACTCTTTCTTCAAAGGTTTCCTTTAAAATGGATTTCAAAAGTTGAGTTTTCATGTTGGTTTCATCCAATTAGGAAATTGATGTTGTGAATTGAGTTGTTTATGTTTTCTTTATGATATAATACATAGATTAACATGTAATTGAACTTTATTATTATTAATTGTCATGAATTTTTAATATTGAAGAATATAATCTGTAACTCTTAATCCTAAGTAGGATTTTGATGTAAATTGGGTTTTAATTGCTTCAATTGTCTTTTTTATGAGTTATATAACTATTAAAATATGTAGCTACAATAGTCAATAACAAATTGGAGTGAATTGTAGTCTTTCATGCTAGTCTTGATATGATGATCCAGATTAGAAGGTAAGTTGAACTAGGAATCTTATTTTAAGTATGATCTAGTACTGAATTGTGCAATCATGTTTATTCTAGTATTGTTATCATGTTCATTATTCAATTATGACGATTTAGATCTAAATTTGATCGAATTGTGGTTTTAGGGTAAGGCCTAAAAGATGAACTATGAGGACGACTTGGTAAGTCTTAGAATCTTTATCTTTACTTCCAATTGTGATTAAGTCATGATGTTACTTTGTACTATGCCTTATATTAGGATGATAGGATGGTATTATGTTTAATTGAACTGTCTTGACATTGTTGTGATGTTTATTAAAGTGTATATGGTATAAGGATGGTGATAACTATCAATGTGTCTTGATATGCTATGAAATGCTAATGTGTAAACTCACTTATATGAATGATGATTAAAGGACTATACTCATGCAATTCTTATTGAGTTATTGATGATGATGATTATACGAGAGGTAGACCCTATGACCTAAATTAAGCTATGATTGATAAATAAAGGCTTAAAGACATTTAAAAAATAAACTCTAACTTAGATCCTTGTGAACTAGATTGAGTTGTGTACCTTTCCACATAAGGAAGGTAGGAACACTACATTACTTTTCAAATTGGAGACTATACTGCATGTCTCATAAAGAGGATATCAACTATATCTCCTAGTTCTTGAACGATGTTGCCCAAATAGAAATACTAGATACTGGATCTGCGTAGAATCTATGTTTCATGTTTTGGTACTACCTTAGAGAGTTGTCCACCTAATTTTTGGGTAGGGTTTTATGACATAGGATTCCACTAGCTCGTGTGATCTATGTCGGTTAAGGCAAGACATTCCGAAAATGTAAAATGAATTAAAGGACTTGGATTACTTAAGGGAGTCTAGTTAGTCGAGGTAGTGGTATGAGACTCTACCTAAACATTGCACTAGTTAGGACTAAGGGGAGTCTTAGAAGTATGTTCTTATATATGTTTATGATATGATGATATATGATATGTAAATGATTAACTTGCACATTGTCGATACTATATGTTGGGTAGCTCCCTTATGAGTGTGCATTGGGTTATATTGTTAATATAAGATGAAATATATGTCTGATGTTATATTGTGTTAATTAGAGAATGATTATGTTTTATTGTTGAGGCTACTAGATTGAGTAAGGTGATAGGGCTTTGCTTGGTCATTACACTTGTTGACTTGATAAGGATTCATGAGTAGTTGTCTTGCTAAGTACGATATGATTGACTCTTAATTATTATTTTGATGTTATTCCTTGATGATAGTGTGGTAGTAAATCATGGATCCAAGTATTTTGGAATACGTATTACTTGTTAAGTTAGTAAGTAGGTCTTTTTGGTTGATATGACTTGCTTGGCTTTGCATTATGTTTTTGAAAAGATAAAATGATATGTTCTGACTAAATGTCCCTTTTTAGAATGTTTCGATTGTATATTTTCATAAGGTCTCGTACTAAGTACATTTGGAGTACTAACCCCATTTTCTTTTCTTTTTCCAAAACATTATAGGTTTCGACTGTACAAGGTTCATTCGGGATGACATTTATATGGCTTGGATATTCTCTATCATCCAAGTGGGTAGGTCCTCAATTTCTGATTGCAATGACAACATCATGTCTATGAAGTTTCTTTTATGTTCATTCAACTTTTATTTCGTACGACTTGTATAAGCCTATAAGTGGCTTCTTTACATTTGATGTAGGGGTATGCCCATATTGTGAGAATCCTTTAGATGGTATGAGATGAGAAAATTGTTGAGAATATTTTCCATCTAATATAAATGTATGTGTAATAAAATTAGAAGGATATATAATCTTCCTATACAAAGGGTCTATGTATACCCGCTACGACTTTATATTATGTGTATGCAAAGGTCTATGTAAACCTCCAATTAGTTGTATTGAAATTTCTTAAATTTTTCTGCTTTTTCAACCTACGAATGTAATAATATGAGATTAAGAGGCTAGTCTTACTCCTTGAAAAGCACAACGACACCGTTACATCTAGGTGGTAAACTCAACTGTGAAAAACTTGGTATCAGAGCATGATGTTTAATATCATTGAGTTATGTCTCTCTCTCTACCACTTCTATGTAAGTTTGTATTCATAATTGTGAAGTGTGCCACACTTATGAATAGGAACATATGTGATGCTTACGAATCCTATATCATGCTGAAATAGTGTACTTATAGTGTGCTTTTGCATTTAATACTAGTGTTGTGATTATAGAAAGCATGAACACTCGAACGAATGCAGCTCAAGGACTTGAAAAGGAAATTTCCAATGCGGGATCTCCTCCCCATGGTGATCAACTTCCTCCACTTGAGGAACGTGCTAACATGGAGTAAGTACTGTTTAATCTTACTACTTTTACCGATGAGAATATAAGAATATTTCTTCTTCATATAGACCAATCAATCACAACTCAAGTACAGGAGGTCACGACTAAAGATCATGCTATGAAGGCTAAAGCAAACCAGGAGGTTGTGGTCCATCATCATCAACAAGTCAGTACTATGTCTCCCCGTCTAAGGGACTTTACTCGAATGAACCCTCCTACTTTCTACGGGTCTAAGGTTGATGAAGACCCCCAAGCAGTCATTGATGAAGTCTCAAAAATAATTTTTGCGTAAGGGTTGTCCACAAGTTAGAAAGCCAAGTTGGCCACTTATCAACTCAAGAACGTGACTCAAGCTTGGTATGTGCAGTGGAGGGACAATAACCATTGAGGGTTGTCCATTGACTTGTGAGATCATTAAGATGACTATTCTAGATCGGTTCTTCCCTTGGGAGATGAGGGAGGAAAATGTCGTAGAGATCATTAACCTTTACCATGGAGGAAGGAGTGTCCATGAGTAATCTTTGGAATTCATTAAGTTGTCCAAATGTGCTCCTTCTTTAGTCTCTGATCTCAGAGACCGAATGAGACTTTTAGTGACAGGGGTGTCAGAGACAATATGAACATTTCCCATCTTATGGTGCATGAACGAAAGCCAGAGGAGGCAAGGTCCAAGTGAAAAAGTAGAGATACTAAAAGACAAAAATCATTTGACGGAGCTTCTTCAAAGAATAGGCTTCAAAAACAAAACAAGTCTAGATTTAAGAAGTGGGTTTCTAATAAAGTCCCTTCTAAGTTCCCAAAAGCTAGTGGTGATAGGGTGTCTAACCCAAAATTCAAGAAGGGAAAAAGTACTAATTTACCAACCGAGAAGCCAACTTGTGGGAAGTGTTATAAGAAGCATTATGGTGATTGCCTTAAGGGGATGAATAATTGCATTAGTTGTGGTAAGAGTGGTCACAAGATGAGAGATTGACCAAACATAAGGAGTCAAGACAAGGGTAGTCATTAAGGTCAAGAAAGTGGTTCTAATGAAGAACCAAAGAAGAACCGTTTCTATGCTCTCCGCTCTATGGGTGTGCAAGATACTTCTCCCAACGTGGTGCTCGGTATGTTCAAAGTTTTATCTATTGATATATATGTCTTACTTGACACCGGTGCTACTTTCTCCTTTGTTACACTTCTTGTAGCCCAAAAGTTTGATATTTTACTCGATATTTTGCATGAACTTTTTATAGTGTCTATTCTGGTGGGTGAGTCGGTTGTTGCAAAAAGGGTGTATAAAAATTGTCCAATAATGTTGCCTAATAGATTTTCTTATCTTGATCTAGTAGAACTCAATATTCTTTATGTTGACGTTTTAATGGGTATGGATTGGTTTCACGCTTGTTTTGCAGCAATTGAGTTGTCGGACAAGGGTGGTGAAGGTTAACTTTACAAATGAACATGTTGTAGAGTGGAAGGGAGAATATTCTATTCTAGAAGTCGTATTATCTCTTTTCTATAAGGATGTAAAATTACCTCAAAAGGTTGTCTATGTGATATTGTTGGAGTCCATGATCAAGACTCCGAAGTTCCTCCCATTGAGGTTGTCCCCATAGTGAGTGAATTTCTAGAGGTTTTTCCTAATGACCTTCCAAGTTTTTCTCCCAAACGGATAATGGATTTCGGCATCGATTTGCTACCGATATGAATTCCATATCAATTCTTCCTTATCGGATGACTCTAGCCGAATTGAAAGACTTGAAGGCTCAACTCAACGATTTGCTAGATAAGAGTTTTCTAAGGCCTATTATTTCTTTGTGGGGTTCTTTAATTTTGTTTGTGAAGAATAAGGGTGATTCCTTGAGAATGTGTATTGATTATCTCCAACTCAACAAGGTCACTATTAAGAATAAGTAACTCCTCCCTCGGATTGACAACTTGTTTGATAAAATCCAAGGGGCGATATACTTTTAAAAACTTGATTTGAGATGAGGATATCACCAACTTTGTGTGAGAGGTGAGGATGTACCAAAGATGACCTTTTGTACGAGGTATGGTCACTATGAGTTGTTGGTTATGTCTTTCGGTCTCACTAATGCTCTGACAGTGTTTATGGACCTACTGAATAGGGTGTTTTGAAATTACCTAGATCATTTGTCATTGCCTTCCTTGAAAATATCTTGGTATTTCAAAGAATGAGGGTGATTGTTTGGTTTATTTTAGGGTGGTACTGCAAACCCTTAAAGAACATCAACTGTTTTCCATATACAACAAGTGTGAGTTTTGGTTGAGCTTGGTGACATTTCTTGGGAATATCATCTCAAGTGAAGGAGTTGAGGTAGACCCAAGGAAAATGGAGGTGATGAAGAATTGTCCTAGACCATTAACTCCAACTGGCATTAGGATTTTTTTGGTTCTAGAGGGTTATTATCGGAGGTTCATGTTTGTTGAGAATCCGTTGAAACTCCCTTGACTAGTTTGATCCAAAAGAGTAAGAAATTTCAGTGGTCGGATGCATGTGAGAAAAGTTTCCAATTGTTGAAAGATAGGCTCACTTCCGCTTCATTGTTGACTTTACTGCATGGTAAAAAGGGCTTAGCAGCGTATTATGATGCATCCCAAGTAGGTTTGGGTGTGTGCTCATGCAAAAAGGGAAAATAATAGCCTATGCCTCTAGCCAACTTAAGGTACATGAGAGAAACTATCCCACTAATGACCTTGAGTTAGAATCCGTGTTGTTTGCTATAAAAATATGGAGGTATTACATGTATGGGGTTCATGTTGATGTCTTTACCGGCCATAAGAGTCTTCAATATGTTTTTACCTAAAAAGAGTGGAATCTCCAACAAAGAAAGTTCTTAGAGTTGTTGAAATATTATGACATGAGTGTCCTCTATCACCCTAGCAACGCTAATGAGGTTGAGGATGCCCTAAGTGGTATGACTATAGGTAGGTATCCCACCTTGACAAAGTAAAGAAGGACCTAGTTAGAGAATATCATAGGTTTGGTTTGTTGGGGTGAGGTTCAAAATTTCTCCGAATGGGGGTGCTATAGTCCATCATAACTCCCAGTCATCTTTATTGGTTGAGGTGAGGATAAAACAACACCTTGATAAAGCATTAATACATTTGAAAGAATCGATTCTCGGCAAGTTTAATGAATCATTCTCCTTAGGGGGGATGGAGTGTTAAGGTACCAAGGGAGACTGTATGTTACCGATGTAGATGTGTTGAGGGATTGTATCCTCGAGGAAGCCCATGGGTCTCGCTACTTAATTCATTCGGGTTCGATAAAAATGTACCACGACCTAAGAGGGATATATTGGTGGGAAGGTCTTATAAGTGACATAGAAGAGTTTGTCTCTTAATGTCCAAATTGACAAAAGATAAAGGAAGAACACCAAAAGTCGGGTGGTTTACTAAAACATATCTAAATTCCTACTTTGATGTGGGAAGACATAAATATGGACTTTGTAGTGGGTTTACCTCTGTCTCAAAAGTCATATGATTCCATATGGGTGGTTGTGGATCGATTAACTAAGTCCGCTCGCTTTATTCCCATCAAGTCTACATATTTGGCGTAGGATTATGCAAGAATTTTAATATATTAAATTGTGTGTCGCCATGGTATTCTGTTATCCATCATATCAGATCGGGGAGAACAATTCACATCTAGGTTTTGGAGATCATTCCAAAAAGTGTTGGGTACTACGGTGAAGTTGAGACCCGCTTTTCATCCCCAAATGGATGGTCAAGCAGAGCATACTAAACAAACACTTGAGGATATGCTTAGGTCACGTATTATTTTTTTTATAGGGAATTGGGATAAACATTTTCTTTTGGAAGGATTAGCCTATAATCATAGTTTTCATTCATCCATTTCCATGGCTCCATGTGAAGCGTTGTATGGTATGAGGTTTAGGTCCTATTAGGTTGTTTGAAGTGGGTGAGCCATCGCTTATTTGTCCCATGTTGATTTATAAGACTTTTCAAAAATTTAATTTTATAAGGAACCGGTTGCAAATATCCTAAAGCCTGCAAAACTCATATGCCAATCATAGGACAAGGGATTTGGAGTTTCAAGAAGGTGATAAGGTGTATTTGAAAATTTCACCAATCAAAGGTGTTGTTAGATTTGTAAAGAAGGGGAATTTCATTCCTCGTTATGTGGGTCCCTATGAACTCTTTCAAAGGGTTAATAAGGTTGCCTATGAATTGAAACTTCTTAGTGAATTGGCTTCGGTTCATCCGGTTTTCCAAGTTTGTCTTTTGAAGAAGTGTATCGACGATCCTGAGTCCATTCTTCCTATTGAGGGTCTTGGTGTCAAGGATAACCTCATTTATGATGAAATTTTGGTTCAAATTATTGATATGCAAGTCAAGACGTTAAGGAATAAAGAGGTGGTTTACATATAAGTGTTATCGAAGAATCATCTAGTTTGGGGTGCAACATGGGAGGCCGAGGCCGACATGAAGTCCCGTTACCCTCATAATTTTGATAATTAAGGTTAGATATTCTTTTTTGTATATAAATTTGATAAAAAATTAATTTTTTGTTGATTTTTGGTGAAGTCTTAAAAAAATTATGCATTTTTAGGGTTGTGTTACATTGAAGTAGTACCTCTAAAACTTGAATTTTGCTTTTTTGGTTTATTTAAGTTATGTTGTGCATTTCGGTATGGGGAGTCTTTATGAAATGATATGTATCATGTTGTTATGTTTAAATTTGTGCTAATTGACTCATGTAATGTATGTCGAACTCACAAGTATTTTGTGAAGGAAATGCCTCATGATGAAGTGTTTTGAGCCTTATGTTTGAAAATTTGAGTTTAAAATTTGCCCTGTTGAAATGACATGATTTATGTTGATTTGATATTGTTGATTGCTTGGGCAACTACTTTTGAGTCTATTGAAACCTTCAAAAGAATATTAGTGTCATTCGGGGTCGAATGTTCCAAAGAGAGGGATAATGTAACACATGGAATATCCTAGAATTGTCGTAATGCCTAACATATGTGTCATGAGGTCTAAGTAGTGTTTTTAAGTCCATTTATATTAATTTAGGTAATTTAGGAAGCTTAAGAACCACAACGTTCAAGATCATCCATGACGTCCGAAAATTGGTTCAAAGGGGTGCTAGCGTGGCTTGCCTAATATTACTAGCTATTAGGAGCCGGAAATTTTTGAAAAATGGTGTAAGGGTAAATAATAGGTGTTTAAGTTGATTCATGGTCAAAACATTGGGGTACGACTTCCCAAGGACCAACGAAGGTCCCTTTAGAAGGAACCCTGCAATTTGGGGCAACACTACCTGGCAGTGTGCATCGACGGGAAAATAGACGTCCCGTATGTGGACTGATGGGGAGTTGATGCGACCGTATTCCCACATATAGACATATGGATGAATCTCCTGGCCTGCAGAGATTCTGACCTAGACAACGGAGTGCAGGACGGAGGGGGGGTTGTTTGTCGACTCACAGACAGCCCATAGACGGGGCTCCATCTGTGAGGGTCCTATGTTTCAGCACGTTTTTAAGTCCGTTTATTTAATTAATTTGGTTGCTGAGTGGTTATTTAGGTATTAAGGGAAGACTAATTAACTAATTTAACTCCTAACATAAATACTCCTAACCCTCATTAATCTACACACAACTCACAAAATAAACTTGCTTTCTTAAATCTTATTTCTCTCTCTACTTGAAGTCACCATTGAAGACTAGAAATGATAGGTGTTTCAGGGATGGAAAGGGACGAATTCACCATAAATTCTTTATCAAACGTTTTGTTATGAGATCTAATTCACCTTTGAGATTCATTCCCTTAAAGGGTTCCTTCAAATTAGATTTCAAAAGCTTAGTTTTCAGGTCGGTTTCATCCAATTCTGAAATTGATGTTTTGAATTGAGATTTTTTATCTTTTTAGGATATAATAGATATATTAACTTGTAATTTAACTTTACTATGGTTAATTGTCATGGTTTGATTCAAATTAAAGAATATGATCTTTAACTCTTAACCCTAAGTTTGATTTTGATGTAAGTTGGGTTGTGATTTATTCAATGTCTTCCTTGTGAGTTATATAACTATTAAATGATGTAGTTAAAATAGTAAATAAACTAAAATAGTTATTAACAAATTAAAGTGAATTGTAGTTTTTTATCGTAGTCTTCAGAAGATGATCTAGGTTAGACGGTTAGTTGACCTAGGTAACTTATTTTAAGTATGATCTAGTATTGAAATGTGCTATACTGTTTATTCTAGTACTTTTATCATGTTGATTATTTATATATGATGTTGAAGGTCTGAATTGGATCGAATTGAGGTTTTAAGGTGAGCCCTAAATGATGAACTATAAGGAAGACTTTTTAAGTCATAGAATCTCTATCTTTACTTACAATTATGATTAATTGTGGTTAAGTCATGATGTTACATTGGAGTACCCCTTGTTTTAGGATGATAGGGTTGTATGCTGGTGAATTGAAATGTCTTGACTATGTTCTTAGGTTGATTAAGGTGTATTTGATATAAGGATGGTGATAACAATCATTGTGCCTTGATATGCTATTAAATTCTAATGTGTTAATGTCACTTATATGCATTGTGATGAAAAGAATATACTCATGAAATTATTATTGATCTGTTGATGATGATGATTATACAAGGGCCAGACTCGATGACCTAAACTAAGCTATGATTGATAAATAAAGGTATAAAGACATTTAAAAAAAAGGCTGTAGCTTAGCACCGAGTGAACTAGATTGAGGAGTGTCCCTTCCCACATAGGAAAGATAAGAAAGTTACATTACTCTTGATATTGGAGTCCATAATGCATTGCGCATAAAGAGGGTCCTAACTATATCTCCTAGTTCTATCACTATGTTGCCCCCATAGGAAATCTAGCTAGTGGATCCACTTAGTTGCTATGTTTTTTGTATTGGTACTACCTTGGTAAGTAGTCCGCCTTCTTTCAGTGAAGGATTTTATGAAACCAATTCGATATTAGCTCATGTGATCTATGTTGGTTAAGGCAAGACGTTCCGAAAAGGTAAAATAAATTACAGGACTGAAACTCTAACTATAATAACCTAAGGGTTCTAATTTAGTCTATATATGGTATGGGACTCTACCTAAACATTGAACTGTTTAACCTTGATGGGAAGCTTAGGAGGATATTTTTCATATATATTTATGATATAATGATATAAGATATATACATGATGAACCTGCACATTGGTGATACTATATGTTTTTTAGTTCACTTGTAAGTGTGCATTGGGTTATATTGTCAACATAAGATTAAATGTATGTCTGAATGTTATATTATGTGAAGTTAGACATTGATTATGGTTTCTTGATACTTGATTGAGAAAGGTTATGTGGTATTGTTTGGTCATTGCACTTGTTGACTTGATAAGCATTCGTGAGTAGTTGTATTACTTATTATGAAATAATTGACTATTAATCATTCTTGTGATGTTATTCCTTGATTATAGGGTTTTAGTAAATCATGGTTTCAATTATGTTGGAGTACGTATAACTTATTGAGTTAGTAAGCATGTTTGGTTTGTTGATATTACTTGTTTGGCATTTTATAAGATTTTTGAAAGGGTAAAATCGCATGTTTTTACTAAATGTCCTTTTATAGCATGTTTTCCTTGTATATGTGCGTAACATCTCATACTTAGTACATGTGGAGTACTAACCCCATTTTATTCCCTTTTTCCCAAGTATTTTAAGTTCCGGTTGTTGAAGGTTCATTCGGGACGACTTGAAGAAGGCTTGGATATTCTCTATCTTCCAAGTGGGTAGGTCCTAAATTTTCTAGGGCAATCCCAATGTATTTCCTAAGAAGTTTATTTGTTATGAGTTTTAAGTATCTTTTATGTTCGTTCCACTTTAATTTTATACGACTTGTATAAGCCTTTGTGTCTTTTTTACATTTGATGTAGGCTACACCCGTAATCTGATAATCATTTAGATGGTCTGAGATGAGACAATTGTTGAGACTATTAACTATTTTATATATCGGTATGTGCAATAAAAATAGAAGACTATGTAACCTGTCAATACAAAGGGTCTATGTATACTCGATACGACTATATATTATGTGTATGTAGAGGTCTATGTAAACCTCCAAGTAGTTTTAATGAAAGTTATTAATTTTTCCATATTTTTCCAACTATGAATGTAATGACATGAGACTAAGAGGCTTGTCTTAGTCCTTAAAAAGGAAAACGATGCCGATTAAGTCTAGGGGTTAAACCCGGATGTGACAGTGCCTAGGGGGAATGCGGTGGAGAGCACTATGACCTCTAGGTTGAGAGATTCTATGAGGATGAATCTTCTATATTTCTTGGCTCTATGGTGGGAGAGGATACCCAAGAGTTCATAGATGAGGTGTACAAGCTAGTGCATGCTATCGAAGTGAAATGTAGAGAGAAATAGGAGTTGGCTTCATATCAATTGAAATATTTGTCTCAATTGTGGTACACACAATGGAAAGGCAATAGGTCGGAGGAGTCAGGTCATATTGAGTGGGAAGAATTTAAGAAAGCTTTCCTTGGTAAGTACTTTCCCCGTGAGATGAGAAAAGTTAAGGTGGGGAATTTATCCATCTCAAGCAAGGAAATATGAGTGTTGAGGAATACTCTTTAATGCTCTCTAAGATGTCCAAATATGGTCCCTCTCTTTTGTTAAATCCAAGCAATGAAATGAGTCGCTTTGTGATCGGAGTCGACGACTTAGTAAGGGAAGAATGGTGTACCGCGATGTTACATGATGATATGATCGTAGCTAGACTCATGGTGTATGAAAAATCAATTGAAGAGTCTAAACTTAAGAGGATAGTTAGAAACTTCGAATGGGGTGGATCTAGTGACCATGAGCAAACTAGGGTTAAGAAGAGTGCTCAAACTCAAGAAGAACCTAGGATTGCTAAGGAGAAATTTGATAAAGGAGTTGGTTCTCAAAATGAAAAGCCAACATGTGTAACTTGTGGAATGAGGCACTATGGTAAGTGTCTCACTGTAACTACTGGTTGTTTTGGTTTTGGGAAGGATGATCATAAGGTGATAGATTGTCCTATCATTGCGGCTAGAGGACGAGAGAGAGTAAGCAAGTTGCTCCTAGTTTTCCAAAGAGGATGTTCCAAAGGCAAAGGCTCATTTTTATGCACTCCGGGCAAGAGGATCAAAGCCGGATTAGAATGATGATGATAATGAGGGTAAGTCCTTGATTTTCTTTCTAAAGATATGAGTTCTTTATAAGTGGTAGAGTATGGTTAGTAGATGGGATAGAAATTCCTACAAGAATGTTTTATGTGCATGCTTTTTACGAGCTTTGTTGAAATTGAATTTCATTAAATTCTTGCATTGTGTGTTCTATGATGTTATGATGTTGTTGTAAGACGTGTTTATATAACTTTAACTTGCATATTATTATGTTCATATCATGATTTTCATAAAACTTGAATTTTTTAAAAATTTGCTCAAAATCAATGGATGTTGGAAAACTACTCACTTTTAAATTTTTGAGAAATTGAATAATTGATTCTTTTGTCTAAAATTTGTGTAATGGGGATAGAAAAGATTCATATGAGTATAATATTGAATATAAAATGATTTTTCGTTATTTGGAATGAAGCATGTGAGTTTTCTAGCATGATTAGTTATAGAATTGTTTTCTAATTTCTTGTTATGTTGTGAATCTCTTGACTATGTGAAATTTATGTTTTCTTCTTGATGAAGTGTTATATGGTATAGTCATATTAAGTGTATTGGAGGTTATTTAAGGTTTTTTTTTCGGGTATTTTATGTATGTATATATGTCTTTAACACTTAGAATATTTCATTCTTCCAAATCAAAAACACCAAAATCCCTTAGAAATTCCTTAAGACTCAATTGAAGTCCAAATTCAAGGAAGAACTTGGTGTGAAGAATTGAGTAAAGATTCTTCATCAAATAAATAATTAGATTCATTGATTAATGAATTTTTATCCTTTAAAAATTTCGTTGACAAGGAGACCAACTATCATGAAGTTTTCTGAAGTTTTCAAGTTGAATTGTCCATATTTCATGATTCTACCATGGGTTCTTGCATTGATGATTTCTAAACGCTGGGTAATGATTAAATTGATATTGTATTGATGATTTTAACCTAAATTACCTATGAACCCATGAATTGGATGAACCCTTCATTTTTACTATGTCATAGGTTACTTGATATTGACTTAATGTTTATGAAATCTAATGTAGTTCATATAGGTTATCTAATAATGTAAGAATTGTGTTAAATTGATATCTAGGTTGTACTAGGTTGATGAATATGTAGTGAATTGACCTAGTTTTATTTGTTTTTTTTAATTACATTGCATTATTGTTCATGGCCATTGGCAAGGGCCTTATTTGTATATAATTTGATAATTTAGCATTGAATTGAGACGTTAAGGATTTTTTAGTGGTAAAATGCCCTATTTCCTTTATTTTGATATTAATTAGACTTCAATTATATTGTCATTGGTATGATCCACTTATAGCTGCAGTGGTATATATTTTTCTTGCAATTGGAGTGGCCTTGTCGGCATTACTTTATTTATTATGATGATCATGGCAATGTCGGCAAACTACTTGAAGTAATGTGGCTATTTGTGTAATATATTATGTGAAGTACGATCATATCTACCTTAGGATATCATGTTAGATTATGACTATGTGCTTATATTTGAAGTCTTAGAGTTCATGCATGATTGATCCTACCTTACTATCTGAGTCTAAAACAGTTATATTGATTATGTTTAAGTAGTGTATAGGGTGACATATAGATAGTAAGGGTAATCCTTAGTGCTTTAAAGAACTATATGGTATATGTGGTAGGTGGAAGAATGTAGTGTCTTGTTTTGTAGACTAATGTCTCCTACTTTATATATGTATAAATGTTATGAGATTATGATATGTCTTTACTAGGGAGGCATAGTGCACCCTTGTCATGTATGAATGAAAGATACATGAGATCTTAGAGGTTATTAAGAGGTCTTGTATGTGGTAAATGTTATGTTATGAATGTTGAAGTCGAGAGCCGTAATGATATCCTTCATGTAAAGGAATGTTGGACTTAAGTTTAATTTGTTGGAACGACATCCTATTAATTCTTAGGAAATTCATTATGAGATATATTAGTCGCCATTGAATTGTAGCCCTAGTGGACCTCTCTGGAAGAGTCAATGTGATTGGGATATGAACTAGATAAGGAACCTCTTCATATGATCCTTTAATATGAATTACTCTATGAGAACCAAGGCTAGCATCGAGTGATTATGTTAAGGGAAGTAGCTCTAATTGAGAATCATACAATAGTACAATGTAATTCTACTTGACAATGATACCTAAGTGCTTAAAAGCCCTTCATATTCTTTTACCATGTGCCTACATGTGACGTGTCCTAATTCTAATCTTGGCAAGTAGATAACCCTCATCGAAGTAGGTTAGAGTTCCGGATTCCATGTCTAGCTATGATGGTCTATTTAGGGTATTGCCTATTCTCAACATATGAAATACAGATTAGCATTTAACAAGTTCTATGAAGTTTAGGTGGTGGTATGGGTTGCTATCTAGGCATTCCACAATGGGCTTTGAAGGTGTTATCGGAGTTCCTAGGTCTTGTCCAAGACCACTACTTGAACGCCCTTTATGTGATGTATGAGTTTCAATGAACTAATGAACTAACGACTTACGTTATGAAGTATGTTAATAGAATACGTACTTACCTTGAGTAGTTAAGGGTTGACTAGTTAAGGTGTGAAAGGGGCATAGGAATGGTTACTTCGTATCTTACCTAGATGAGTCTTAAGAAAGGATCTAGTTAGGGATGATGTTTATTATATAGACTTGATAAAAACAAAGTCATAAGGATTATTTACGTAGTCTGGAAGAAGTCAATTATGGACGTCATTTTCTTTATATACTTAAGTACGTCTTTTAATAGCCTTTGATGAAGAAAATGTTATATTGTCTATATGTTTGATATGTTTATGGTCTTTAAGTGTGTATGTGACTCATTATTAGTAGTCATGAGTATCATTTAGGCGAACCTAGGGAAGTTCTATGGGCGGTATTTCTTTGTGTTGCTTAAGTCAGTCTTAGGATAGATGTAAGTGGGATAATTACATACTAGAAGATTTCTATGGTGAACATACGTAACTTCATTGTACGGTGAAGTCGCTTTCATAGTGACAGTGAAATGGGTTCACTATAAAGTGACTCAAAAGTTTTTATATTTTGTTTAAATATTATCTTATGTGTTTCTATGTTGTGAAATTTTGTTCTTATGATTGTTAATATGAATTTTAAATAAAAAGATGCATATTTCGAATAAATGTCCATTTTCATCATTTTCATGCATTATGCCATACTTAGTACATATGGATGTACTAACTCCATTCCTTTATATATATCTATAGTTGTTGGTAGGTGAGAAGCCTTTGGGAAGGAGGACTTTGGCCATACCATTGTTAAAGAGAAGTCAAAGTATATCTTCATTTGACTCGAGGGCATAGATGTCTTTTATGTTTTTTATTGAAGTATTGTAATAGAATAAGTATTTCTATACTAGTATTGTGTATGGTCTGTTTCCTAAAAGTATCTTCATGTCTTAAATTTGATGATATTGAGTCTTAATATTTCCTATCACTTTATATGAAAGAAATTTTTAATGAATATGATATGTTTTGTGAAATTTTTCATATGGCACTACTTTTCATTATGTATATGTTATAAATGCTTTGTAAGGGCTTCTACAAGACCTCTTATAGGTCAAGTACGCCGGCTGCAATCTGAGATTGCCCCTTGGGTGTAGTTTCAGGATGTGAAGATATTCATCTGCTTAATTTTTAGTAAACACATATTAAAGACTCATGTGGTCGATATACACATCAACATGAACACAATACAAATAATGCCTCCATATTTTCAAGGCAAATACCACGGCCTCTAACTCAAGAACTTCAATTGGATAGTTTCTCTCATGCACGTTAAGTTGTCTAGAACCATCGGCTACCATTTTTCCATGTGTCATATGAACACACCCTAGACCCACTCGGGATGCATCAAAATACACAATGAAACCCATTGTACTCTCCTGTAAAGTCAACATCGGAGCAGAGATAAGCCTATCTTTCAAGATTGTGAAGCTCCTCTAACGTGCCTCAGACCAATCAAATTTTCTTACGCTTTTGGGTCAAAGTAGTCATGATAGATGCAATGGACGCAAAAAAATCCACAAACATTCCATAATTACCTGCTAGACCCAAGAAACTCCTAATGTCAGTTTGAGTAAATTGTCTAGACAAATTTTCACCGCCTCGGTTTTCTTGTATCAACCTCAACCCTCCCTAGAGATGATATGACCAAGAAATTCTACCGACCTTAACCAAAACTCACATTTACTCTACATAGAAAATAAATGATTCTCTTAAAGAACTTACAACACCACCCTCAATTAATTCATGTGGTCACCCATATTTTTCAAATATACCAAGATGTCGTCAATAAACACAACGATAAATTAATCTAGGTAACTTTGAAAAACTCTATTCATGAGATCTATAAACGCTGCGGGACATTACTGACGCCAAAGTACATTAATTAAAACTCATATTGACCATATCTAGTCTGTAATGACATCTTTGGTATGTCCTCACCCGAAGGTTTGTGATACCCCGATCTCATGTCAATCTTAGAAAAGTAGCTTCCCCTTGGAGGTTATCAAACAAGTCATCAATCCGTAGGAGAGGATAGTTGTTCTTTATAGTTACATTATTGAGATGGTGATAATCAATGCAGATTCTAAGGAATCCATCTTTCTTCTTCACAAACAAAACCGTAGCACCCCATGGAGAAATACTAGGTCTAATAAAGCCTTCGTCTAGTAAATCTTTGACTTGAGCCTTCAGCTCTTTTAATTCGGCTGGAACATTCGATAAGGAGGAATTGAAATGGGATTCGTACTCTTACTATATGATAAAAACACCCTTTAAATATGATTTTACATGCTTTTAATCAAGAGATGATATGACCCATAGGAATAGAATTTTCCCCCTTCCACACTAAAACGGTCACATTTGAAAAGCTAAACTTTACCACCCATGTTCTAAAATCAATACAGACAAAGCAAGAATGCAACCAATCGATACCCAAAATTATGTCAAAATCAAGCATATAATGGTCTACTATCTTAACATTAAAAACTCTACAATATAGGACAATTTCTATACACCCTTTTTGTAATAACCGACTCATGCAATATATCGAGCAAAATGTCAAAATTTTTAGATACTAGAGGAGTAACAAATGATAAGGTAACACCGGGATCAAGTAAGGTATACATATCAATGAATAAAACATTTATCATACCGGTCACCACGTCGGGTCAAGTCTCTTGCTCACCCCTAGAGACGAGAGCATAGAAGGGATTCTTTTTTGGAGCCTCATTTAAACCACTTACTTGAACATGACCACTACCATTGTCTTGCCCACTAATATTACTAACATCCCTAACCTTGTGCAAACCATACAAAGACAAAAGCAATGGGTCGTTCCCTTCATATAATCACCATAATGCTTCTTGCCACACTTACCACAAGTTGGCGTCTTGGTTGGGTTACTAGTATCCCTTCAATTTTTATTCATAGGTTAGACACCCTATCATCCCTAGACATAGGGAACTTGAAAAGAACTTGACTTGAAACCCTCTTCTTGAACCTAGGCTTGTCAGGAATCTCAAGCATATTATTTGAAAAACCACCATAAAAATATCTTTCCCTCTTGGCATCTCTACTCTTCATCTTAGCCCTTTCCTCTTCTACTTATTGATCATGAACCATGAGACAATAAATTTTCATATTGTGATTTAGCATAGCCGAAGGACACTCATCTTGCAAGTAATAAGATACTTCCATCACAAAGCATTTCAATTTATCTCTAGGGTCCGAAACCAAAGAAGGAGCATATTTTGACAATTTAGTTAATTTCAAATAGTATTCATGAACACTCATACTTCCTTGAAGAATGATGATGAACTCCACCACCTTAGCTTTGTTCTTTTTCCTTGCCAAGATCGTATCAAGAAGAGCCTTCTTGAACACCATAAAAGTCACATGTCCACCCCTTAACGGCCTATTGTCCCTCCATTGGACATATAAATATTGGGCCACATCTTTGAGGTTGTAAGTGGCTAACATGACATTCTCACTAGTAGACAACCACATAGCATAGATGATCTCAATGAACACTTGGGCTTATTTTTCAACCTTGGACTCATAGAAAGTAAGAGGATTTACTCTAGTGAAATCCCTTAGACATGAGTCCATGGTAGCAACTTTTTGGTTGCTCGGGGTACAACCTCTCGATCAGCATGGTCTATGATGTAATCGTCTTGAGTAGTGGCACCTTGTGCTTCGGTAGTAATGTCTTGGGCAATGTGTAAAAGATAAGCCCTTGTGCCCTCATCCGTCAAAATAGGAGGATTTATTGGGGTTTGGTCATGATTCGTAATGTCCTCAAGAGGAGGAACTTGATATCTTTTTTAATTCTTCGTGTTGCATTTCTTTGAGTATTCATTGCCTATAATCACAATAAATGGTTTTGTCGCAAAAGCACACAGAGCTAACACTCTAAAGGGATGATATTGGATTTCAAAAAAATGAGATTTTCCAAAGCATCTCATAGATTACAATTCACAATTGTGGTGTGCTTCACAATTATGATACAAACTATACAGATGTTAATGAAAGATACTCGACTGAAAGATATTTTACCTTATGCTTTCATACAATGTTTGTAACATCCGGGAATACCCCGTAGATGTAACCTGTATCGTCGTCCTCTTTAATAACAAAGACTAGCCTCTTCTCGTAAATTTTTAAATTCAAAGTCAAAATTCAAGTAAATTTATAATATTTTATTATTTATACTTTGAGGTTTATATAGACTTCTACATACACGTAATTGATATATATCGAGTGTACATAGTTCATTCATATGGAAAGATTACTTAGTCTTCTACTTTTATTGCACATAAATATACGAACGTAACATAGCCTCAAATTTTTCTCTCATCTTATTCCGATCTAATAAGAGTATATAAAATTTGCCCTAGCCCATACATCAATACAACAAGACAAGATATAGGTCATACAATATTTAGTTCTTCAATGAAAAAAGAAAGAAACATAAGAATCTTAATACTAAAAGCAACATCATAGGCTTGATTGTGGAATCACCCTTGGAAAGTTAGGAACTTCCCTACATGGATTATTAAGAAATCCAAGTCTTCTACAATGTCATCTCCAAAAGCCCTTAAATGACCGGAACCTAAAATGGTGGTGAAATGGGAGAAATAGGGTTAGTTCACTACTTGTACTAAGTATGAGACCATATGCACACATACTTCAAATCATGCTATGAAAAAGACATTTCATTAAGTATGCCATTTACTTTGGAAACCTTTATGCACATTCAACAAGACTGTATCTAATCAATAAGAAATATTCATTAAGACATAGTCAATTACATCACAAGACCAACAACATCAAAACTAGTCAAGTCATCATACATTTCATGTTATTGAATACATAGTCAAGTAACTCTATCATCAAGTCATAAATAACCACAAGCATGAATAACAATACATTTAATCATAACCAAAGCAAGACAATTACCAAATAAAACTTATCAAGTCAACAAGTGTAATAACCAAGAAAATCCCCATAACCTTACTCAATGAAGTGACTCAACAAGAATAATGACCAGCATCCCACTTCACATAACATGACATTTCATAGTACATATCATCATACTTTAACATTTTTGACCAGCACATATTCATAAGTGACAAAAATCAACATATAGTATCAAAAATGTTTATGTTGACCATATATATATATATCATGTACCATTATAAGCATATTCCTACATAAGAGCATCGTCCTAAAACTAAGCTATACCTCTAGAGTTCATTCCTTTAATTAAATTTACCTTTTGGTAACATATTACCCTAACAGACATAGAGCACATGAGCTAATGAATCTAGTGTCATGAAACCCTTCACCGTATGAAGGCAGAGTACTTACCAAGGTAGTACAAAAACATGATCATAGGAACTACGTTGATCCACTAGCTAGAATTCCTATGCGTGTAGCATAGTTTAAATAATGGGAGATATAGTTTGGAATCTCTTTATGCTACATGCATTGTAGTCTCCAATATCAAAAGTACATTATTGATCCTACCTTACATAGGTGCGACGGCATACCCATCACTCTAGTTCATTCGGTGCTAAGCTAGAGTCCCTTTTAAAAAGTCTTCGGATAACCCCGTAAGAAAATGACTCATCTCATCCCTTAGCTTTGACACCAATGATGGAGTATACATGAAAAATTTAGTGAACTTCAAAGAGTATTCAAGTACACTCATAGATTCTTGAAAAAGGTTGATGAATTCTTCCACCTTAGCTTCCCTCTACTATCTAATAAAGAACAGATCAAGGAAAGCCCTCTTGAAGATCTCCAAAGTCACCATTTAACAAAGATTTCACCACCTATAACTATTTATTAAATATTTCATCATAATATGGCACTTAGGGCATAAGATAAACCATAATTAAAACATAAGTAAACCAAGGCTCAAACACTACACAATCATGTTCATTTAACCCATTTCTTAAGATAAAAAATGGAAATATGCATATACATGAGTTCATTAGGGTATTGACATTAAAATCATCAATTAATACTATAAGGAACATATTTTATTCATTTAATAACTTTTACATGAAGACCCACATTTAGGATCAAAACTAGAAGAAGATAGAGTTTGAAAACCTTTTTTTGAAATAGTTTACAAATTACTCCTTGAATGGAAGAGGGTTCAAGGATGACTAACATACATCAATAATATTAATGAAGAAAAAGGTCAAACCATTCATCCTAGATCTTCGTTAAGTCTTAGCTCCAATGGTGACTTGAGAGGGTTTGTCTTTACAAAGAGAGAGTTTTAATATTTTGAATTGAGGGGTCTTGTCAAGATCTATGCCTTTAAACTAATTTAATATAAATTAAAGTCCTAACAATATCGTTCTAGGGTAAGAAAATTCTTGGGGTGAATTTACCGAAATCCCATGCCATGGAAGCAACGCCTAGCAGCTTTTGAAGGACCACCATCGATGGACCCAAGCAACGGGGCGTTGACTGAACGACGGCACGTGCTACTGGGAGTCATTTAGGTCTTTAGCTAGAAACATGGATGGATGGACTCCAAGACAAAGTCCCTACCTACTCCCCTTGATGACGGGGCGTTGATTGATCGAAGGGGTGTCGATCGGCTCTGTCATTTGAGGTTGGTTTTGGGGCAGTCTCGGCAGGTACTTCCTAGGTATTGTGGTCCTATTCTAGAGCCCCTAGTGGGTCCTAGGTGGGGTAATATCCAGACGTTAAACCCCTAACATAGTATATAGGTGTTAGGAACATCCTAGAAAAATATCTATTAAAACAAACACGTAAAACTCACTAAAACACATCAAGACACACAAATACTTTCTAAGATAAACCTTCCAAAACGTCATGGACTTTCTCGAATGTTGGACCTCCAAACATCAAAAACTGACTAAGAACATCACTATAACTAATTTTAACACAAAAATAACTCAAGAAACATTTAGTAAATTCTAGCTCACCTTAGTTCATTTTAGGTTGTTACATCCTCCCCCACTTAGAACAACATTCGTCCTTGAATAACACTTAACTCATTTAAAACATCAAGGACTCAATATTAAGAACAAAACACATTAAAATCCCGATTAAACATTCATAGTTAAGGAACCTACTAACAAGGAGCATAATTTCACATTTTCAAACACATTGCAATATAGGCAACTATGCAACAACTTTCACAAGTCAAAATTCACACTCATTCTTCATTTATGGAGCAACTACCTAGTCCCACATTAAATATGCTCACATACAACATTTTTACACACATTGAAGCCATTATTATTGACAGTGCAACTTTTTTCAAAAATCAAAATCTTTAAAGTGAGCATCATTCTTTACACAATGAAGAATGCTAGAAAGTGCAAAAATTCATCCTTTAAGAAATTCATCAAGAAAGCATGATCATAAAAAATATAAAACCATACAAACTCATCTAATATCATAAACACAACAACCATAAAAAATAAAGACTTACCTGGACTTTGATATCAAAACTAGTTCTCTTTCCTAGCTCCCATCCCATAGGGATAATTCTTCTTAGGAGCATTGGGATCTAGAACACCTTTATGAGATTTATTGGCATCTTTCCCCGTTGCTTGGATTCTAGGGCAGTCCCTCATCTTGTGGCCCTTTCAACCACACCCAAAGCAACCATCCGTTCCGGCAAGAAACTTACCCAAATGTTGCTTCCATAAGAAGCACACCTAGACCACTCAAAAGTATGCCCACTATATTGGGAATTTCGGTTTGGATCCCTATCCTTGCTCCACATGGAAGACTCTTCGTGAAATAACCTCTTCTTAGTTTTTTTTGTTACTAGAATCATCCGACCTAGGCCTCTTGCCCTCTTGCCTTATGTCCCTGATTTTGGACTCCTCAATTTGTTGAGAATACACCATGAGACTATAAATATATATTTCATTAAGAAGTATTGTCGTCCGACACTCTTTTTTCAATAATCTAGACACTCCCATCACAAGTTTGTTCATGCTAGCCCGAGCATTGGCTACCATGGGCGGGGCATACATAGATAGCTGGGTGAATTTGTGAGAGTTTTCTTGGACATTCATCCCCCCTTGACGAAGGTTCATGAACTCAACCATCTTCTTCTCCGTCCACTCTAAGGGAAATAACCTATCTAGGAAATCCTCTTTGAACACCTCCCAATATACCGGACCATCTCTCAAGGGTATCTCATCTCTCCATTTCTCAAAATACACTTGAGCCACATCCTTGTGTTGGTAAGGATCTAGCTCCAATTTCCTCTTAAGAGTAACACCCATAGAATTTACCACTTTGAACACCTCATTAATGAAACCTTTTGTATATTCATCCACCTTAGTGACATGAAAGTTTGAAAGTCATCTTTATAAAATAATGAATTCTAGAAGCATGAGTACTAGCATGAGGTTGAGGTCCACCTCCTTGGTTAGCTTGGGCAACAAAGTGATTATTGACGACATGAGCTTAAGTCATAATAAGTTGGGTAAAATTCATTAGGGAATCCTTCAACTTAGTATTAGTCATATCTCCTTCAACAAACAAAGCTTGAGGCATAGGGGCATTTGGGGTACTTCAGGTTCTTGAAGGGGAAACTCCTTATTTTCTCCCTCTAAACAAACTATAGGAACTTGGTCAACATGGAAAGTGATCATCTAACTAGCTACACCTCTCTCCTCCCTTCTAGCACCTGATATCCTCGTATTCATATCCTATAAACACAAAGAGAAGAGGTTGAGAGAGACATCTTATACAATTCAACTCTAAGGCATGACATTAGAATAATGAAGAAAGTTAAATTTCTATCATCTTATAGCCTATTGTCCATAGATGTGTCGCGACTCACACCAATGAACAAGACTCTACTAGACATGGCTTTTGATACATTATACCCTAACCTAATTACCATAAACTTATGCTCTGATATCAATCATGTAATTACACGAAAGTTCCGCTAGAAGTTACGGAGAACCATTGAATCGTCACCAGGCATACTTGACCCTTTAGGGTTTTGTATGAGCCCTTTAACTATCGTTCGTTGCATAAGACAAGAAAAGTAGTGCAAAATCAAAAATTTTCATTATATTTAATATAAAAAGGAATTCATTCATAAAAACTAAGAAAATCTCATCGTTAAAGCCAAACATAAAGACACGACATATTATCTTAGGGACACGACCCTTTACGTTTGAAAATACATAATAAGTTTTTATAACAAAAACTATGAAACATAGACTATGTCTACAAATATATGAGGATATACCAAATATTGAGAGGGTATATTCCCAAGCGTCACCTTCTAGACTTCTCCTTGCTTCGAAACATATTCATATAGAATATAGAAAAGTATAGGGTTAGTAAAAAACAATGAACTAAGTATGACATATGCAAAAACATACCAAAAGGAACATTTTAGTAAAAACACATTTTCATGCCAATTAAGTAATACATTCATGAATATAGAAGTAAACAGATATATAGATCACCATTTAACACTTATGAAAGGATTTCCATAATTTTTAATAAAAGGAACCATTTTACACTGAAGTAACAAAATGTTACATTGAACCTTTTTCAATATTACAGTGAATTCATGTTATCCCAAAAAAGAAGAACTTCCAAAGTCAAGCCAAAAAGAAAATGAACTCATTACTGCAGAATTTCCCTAGCTAAGGTTATCCTTAGACTCACCAAGGTAATACATGAAGGAAACACCCATACACCTCCTTCAATACACACCTAGGTGATCCCCATGACAACCCCTTCTAGCATTACTAGCCTCGGTAGAACAAGTCCCCACTCAATGACAAGACATGAGAAGAACACCGTAACAACACACCAAGACTTCGCTTTCGGAATGCCTACCTAGTGCAATGGATAGATGACTTCCCATTTCACTACCTACCCTAAGTAGTACACTCTTTTAGAGGAAATAGTACTTTCAATTCATATAAGACTAACAAAGACATCCCTTTCCTAATGCCTACATAGTGCAATAGATAGATAGCATCCCATTCAACTACCTAACCTGACTAGTAAAGTCTTTTAGAAGACTTTGTACTTTCAGTACTTTTAATGGGGTTAGTTTAACCGGCATAGACTATGATAGCTAAATATGGAGTCCCGATATTAACCCCTAACAGATAAGGGATCCTCACTTTCCTAGAGTAAGGTCATTCTCATAGCTTTTTCCACGACTTTCTCAATAGCTAAACCTATGTTGGTGCATAGTTAAGGGATAAGGAGATGTCTACTAAGTAGCTCATTCACTACTAAGGAGGAGTACTTATCTCATGTGGTACATTGGAATAGATGATCTCAACTCACGAAGTGTAACCAACCCTTCTTCATATCCTCTCGGTGCTAGGCATAACTCCCGACGAATTTTGAACATTTGATACTATAGGTTAAGGATAACTAGTGGACACCACAACTCAACTCAGAAAGGGTATACATCCTACTACGTATTTTAGAAAGATCTTGGAAAAAAATGAGGTTGCTACCAAACACTTCATCTCAACTCACAAATAGTGTTCACCGTGCAACTCCCCTTTTCATTCACATTCTTTAAATTCATTCATTCATTAATTCAAAAGAAGTGTACGTGTATCTACATGTGATCGCATTTACATAACTCCTATGCATGCTTACAAATTAACCACATTACACACTTTAACATGCGAAACATATATAGTCACCTCAAATAGGCATAATCTAATCAAAACATACAATTCAAGATTCATAATACACATTACAAGAACTATATTCATTATAACTTCCTTTAAAACATTAGGCCTTCAAATCCATACACACAATGCATAACAATTATATCCAAATGCATCAACTAAACACCGCTAGAAATATGGTGGACCATACCACTCAAGAGTTATACAATAAAACAAACTTACCATTACACAAACATTAACCACCTACATTAAATTAATTAATATTTAATCATAATATGGACGTTATGGAAGTAGCTAAATCATAATAACAACATAAGGAAACCAATGCTCAAACACTGCACAATCATGTTCATTTAAGACATTTCTTAAGCTAAAGGTTTAAATATGCATAAACATTAGTTCATAAGGCTTTTTACATTAAAATAATAAATTAATACTAGAATTAACATACTTGAATCATTAAAACACTTTTACATGAAGATCCATGCTTAGAATCAAAACCAGAAGATGATAGAGTTTAAAAATCTGTTTTTAAATCCTTTAGAAATGACTTTTTGAATGAAAGTGAGTTCAAGAATTAAAACCATACCTCAACGAGAAGGACACTCATTAATTTTTATGAAGAAACACATCCAGCCAATCCTCCTAGATCTTCCTTGAGTCTTTGCTCCAACGGGGACTTGAGAGATTTTGTTTTTAGTGAGAGAGAGCTTGAATTGTTTTTTAAATGAGGGGTATAGTCTAGGTCGATGAATTAAGACTAATCTAACATAACTTATAACCCCTAAAAATATCATCCTCGGGTCATAAAAGACTTGGGTCGAATTTACATAACACCCCAAGCCATGGAAGAAACGTCTAAAAGCTTTTACAGAACCACAATCGAAGAACCTACGCAGCACGGTTTCTACTTAACGATGGTCCGTGATGCAGCGTGTAATTTGTAGACGCATATGGAATCATGGATGGATGGACTCCAATAATACGTCTCAACCTACGCTCCTAGAAGACGGACGTCGATTAACCCAGGGGGCATCAATTGCCTCCGCCGTTTGAGGCTGGTTTTGGGGAAGTCTTGGAATGTTCTTCCTAGGTGTAGGTGTCTTCATCTAAGGCCCCTCGTGGGTTCTAGGTGGGGTTGAATCCAGACGTTAAACCACTTAATATATTAATCTAGGTCTTAGGAACATCCCACAACAATTTCTATTAAAACGAACACGTGAAAATCATTAAAACCCATCAACATAAAAAACCACTTTCTAAGAAACACCTTCAAAACGTCATGGACGTTCACGGACGTTTGAGCTCCAACATCACAAACAGCCTAAGAACATCAATAAAACTCATTTTAACACCAAATTAACTCAAGAAACATTTACAAATTCTCTAGTTCACCTTAGTTCGTTTAAGGGTGTTGCAATTAATTCAAAAAGAACTAGTACAACTGAATTCTAATACATCATAATATAAGAATAATAATCAATAGAAACCATAAACAATACAAATTAGAAGATCAAATTCACAATAGAAGAAAACATACTTGAAACTTTTATTTTTGAAATAAATTATTGAATAACCCTTTGGGAAAAGGAATCCCAACGGTGAACAGATCCCATATCTTGTTAATTGATGAAGAATTATGAAGAAAAATCCCCTTTCTTAATATACTTTAACCTTGACCTAGCCATTCAGTGGAGTTCTTCTATTACGAACAAAGATAGAAGAGAGAAGGAAGAGCAATTGGGTTTCTGGAATTATGAGAAGTGGGTTAATTAAATTAGGTCTAGGTGTCTATATAAGTCATTAGCTAACTTAATTAGACCTCCCTTAACCCCTAAATAATTAACTAGCCACATATTTAATTAATTGGACTAACTTATAACGTGGCATCAAATAGGTTTCCTGACCAAAGAAACCTTAACATAAGGGACGTAGGTCAGTGGATGGTACCTTGGACAAACCATCGTTTTTGTTAGGGATTGTCCAAAATAAACCCTTTTCAAAAAAGTCTAAGTTTCCATCGATAGTTGATATCGACGCTCTATCGATTGGACCACGCCTCGTAGGTTGCCATATGTCGATGGCTACTGTTTGAAGAGATCATTTAGCCAAAAATCAAGGGTCCTCTTTAAGGACCCTTTAGTAATTCCTTTGTGGGTTTTACCTGCACGTTTATACTATAGATTAACTCTAATATGTATTATCTACTATACTATAAAATTTTATCAAATTTTGACTTCTAAAACCTTGTCAAATAGGATATGGCACACTAGAACCTCTTGAATTAGTCTGCGAACGTCATGGAAATTTCTTAACTCTTTGATTCTAACACCTTCTAAGTTATTTATATACATTATATTTTACCTTAAACTATTTTACATATCTTTTACTCTAATATTAGGCTCTAGATAAGGCTCAAGACTTTTGGAGTATTTGAGTACACTCCGTTTGACCATCCATTAGTTGATGAAAAGCGGTTCTAAGCTTCACCATTGTAACCAACCCTTTTTTGTATGGCATCCAATACATAGATGCAAATTGTGCACCCATATCCGATATGACGGATAACGGAATACCACGGCGACACACAATCTCATTTATGAAGATCCTTATATAATACTCCGCTGAGTAAGTAGACTTGACGGGAATATTATCATTAGATTCGATTAACCTATCCACAATAAAAAATATGGAGTCATGTTTCTTTTGTGTTTGAGGAAAACCTACCATGAATTCCATATTAATGTCTTTCCACTCCAAATGGGAACATGTATTTGTTAAAGTAAATTACTTGTGTTTTGATGCTCGGCTTTCACTTGTTGTCAATTCGGACATTTTTGCAACAAATTTTATTGTTCCTTTGTTAAGCCTTCCTCCCAAAACAGTTCCCTAAGGTCGTGATACTTCTTTGTAGAACCCGAATGAATGGAATAACATGATCCATGTGTACCCTCAATAAACCAGTTTTTCAAGTCATCAACATTGGGCACAGAAAACCTTCCTTGATAACTCAAGACACCATACCCCCTACGGAGAATCACTCATTGATGTTACAAAGAACCGAATCCTCCAACTACATCAATGGTTGATAAAGGTGTTTCTTAGACTTCACGTCGACCACAATAGTTGATTTGGAGTTATGTTGGACATTAAAATAAAAATTTGGAGATTTTTCTGATCTAACACTCAAACGGGTAAAGCTATGAAAATCATATGATAGGTCTTTCTTGGCTACCTCTAGATGAGAGAAACTATTGATGGTCATACGACTTAGAGCATACACAACCATATTAACTTTGCTGGGGTGGTAGAGAACACTCATGTCGTAATCTTTAAACAATTCCAACCACCTTCATTGTCGGAGATTTAACTCCTTTTAAGTACACACATATTGAAGGCTCTTGTGGTCGGTATACTCATCAACATGGACACCATACAAATAATTCCCTTATATTTTCAAGGCCAATGCCACGTCATCATACTGAAAGATATGAAGTGGATAATTCTTCGTATGCACCGTAAGGTTTATAGAATCATAAACTACTACTTTCCAATTGTGCATAAGGACACACCCTAAGACCACATAGGATGCATCATAATATGCAACGAAGCCCTTGGTACCCTCCAGTAAAGGCAACACTTGATCGGAGGTAAGCCTATCTTTAATGATTTTGAAACTTCTTTCACACGTCTTCGACCACTAACATTTAACAATCTTTTGGGTCAAAGTAGTCAAGGGGATGCACTCGTTTTCTCTTAGATCAACCTTAAACCCTTAACTAGAGATGATCTGACAAAGAAACGCCATGGACCTCAACCAAAACTCGTATTCCCTCTAGTTAGAAAATAATTGGTTTTCCCTAAGCACTTGCAACACCACTCTCAAATGAATCATACTTTCACCATCATTTTCTTAATATACCAAGATTTCGTACATGAAGACAATGACAAAATAATCTATGTAACTTCGAAAGACCCTATTTATTAGGTCTATAAACACCTACTAAGCAATACTGACATGAAATGACATTACTAGAAACTCATGGTGACCATATCTATTTCGAAATGCCACTTTCGATATATCGTACCCTTTAACCCTATGTTTGTGATAACCCCAATCTCAAGTCGATCTTAGAAATGTAGCTTGCCTTTGTGAGTTGATCAAACAAATGATTAATTCGAGGGAGAGGACACTTGTTCTAAATAGTGTCTTTATTAAGTTGGCGATAATCAATGCACATTCTAAGAGACCCATTCTTCTTCTTAACCAATAATACTAGTGCACCCCATGGAGAAATACTAGTTTTAATGAAGACTTTTCCTAGCGACTCTTTAAAGTTGAGCCTTCAACTCTTTCAGTTGAGCCAGAGCCATCTAATAAAGAGGAATTTAAAAGGGGTTAGTATCATGTAGCAAGTAAATAACAAAATCAATTTCTCGTTACGCAGAGATTCAGCGAAATCATTAGGAAAGACCTCAGAAAATTCACTCACTAAGGAAACTAAATCAATGGGAGGATTTTTAGAGTCTCAATATTTGATTGTTACTATATGGTATAAATATCCTTTTATATGATTTTACAAGCCTGAAGACAAAGAGATGATAAAACCTCTAGGAATATAATTTTCCCCCTTCCATTCTAAGATGGGTTCATCTGGAAAATTAAAATTTGCAATTGTTGTTCTATAACCAATTGAGGCAAAATAATCATGCAACCACTAAATCTCTAAAATCAAATCAAAATCGACCATATCGAGTTTTACTAATTCAATATGAGTAACTCTAATGGGAAATATTATAGAAAAATTTCTATAGAACCTCTTTGCAACCACCATCTCACTTACTGGGTAGTGACCATGAAAGGTTTTATTAGAATATCAGGCAACATATCAAACATTCTAGCTTGCAATGGAGTAACAAAAGATAATGTAGCACCCGGATCATGAAAAGCATAAATATCAAAGTAGAAGACTTGTAGCATAGTGGTCACCACATCAGGAGAACTCTCTTGTTCACTCATAGAGAGAAGTGCATAAAAGTGATTTTTCGTTAGAGCATCAACATTAGAACAACTATCTTGAGCTTTACCACTTCCTTTATTTTGCCCCTTACAATTAGTGCAATCCTTAACCCTTGTAGCATGTTTTTCCACACCCAAAGAAATTGT